>OX235279.1:50474021-51049372 GCA_944472155.2 Trichobilharzia szidati | reverse complement strand
CGTGATAGACAAATGCAAAACAAGCTATTTCCGCCGACATCGAAACTCCTAAAGCTTCCTGCAGTTCATAATGAAACCTATCGCAAATCTCTGTCATAAGCCAACTAGCACGTACTTCGGCCACTTTACGCCAACTATCCGAAGTTGTCGTGCACACTTAAGTCGTCTCGTCAAAGCTTCACATCCGTCTTCTGTCTATTCTTACTCTTATCCTTATTCCTCCTCTTCCTACCACTATCACTATCACCATTACTGATATTATCATCACCGTCATCATCATCATCACGATTATTACTATTATAACTAGTATTCCGCCTCTTCTAAGCCCACTGCACACGATGCATCACCGTCTTCTTCCTTTTCTTCTTCTTCTTCCTCATCCACTTCTTCTGCTTATTCCTTCTACTCTCACACTTACACTCACACTCACACTCACAGTTAGTCTCACTCTTACTCTTACTCTTCGTATTCTCATTATTCCATGTATTCCTCCACCTCTGCCTCACCTTTTCATCACACAAAATAACCAAAGTTTATCCAAGCATATTGCTGGCTGGGGACCATCACAACTTCACTGTTTCACCTCTCCATTACACCCAACACACACACACACACATCGGATAGTACTCAACTAGACTGCCTAAAGAGAAGCTCTCCATTACAAGTGATTATCAACAAGTCGCCATTTCACAGAATCCAACGCAAACACAACTGTCTAGCAATCTCAGTCGTTATTACTCGCCTAGTTCAGCTTCCATTCACACCGATATGAATAAATAGGTATGCAAATAAATATATCAATAAATGAATAAATAAGTGAAGAAGTGTCGTCTACCACTCTGAATGAAGAGTCCACATTCCTTGTGACTAGATAAATCATGCAGACAATTGAAGGCGAAGAAATCAACTGCTAGCATTAACCTGAGGAAATCTCAAGGCGAAGCAGCTTTCTTCAGAATCGCACCAACCTCGTCAACGAGTTCCACAGAAATCTGAAGACTCAATATTCCGCCTAAAACAACCAACAGTAAGCATACACTATAGCCACATTGACAAACTCAGTCTATTCCTTCCCTAATCTTCAGTAATATAAAATCTCACAGGTGAGAAAATCCGCCGAAAACGCACACTCTGCATGCAATCAAGCTGTTTCCTTATGCTGACTGGTGGTGGAACGGTTTCATTGAGAAACAATCTGTACATCACCTCCTCGTCATATTCTCGCCACCTGATCGTCACGTGTTATCATTCTTCGCTTGTAGAATATCACCGTAAGAGGAGGAGTGGGGCTTCCACTCATCCTCAACCATGCCACACCATCTGAAGTGCATAACACTTATTGCAAATCAGTGACCTCCAGACAAGGACAATAATATCTCTCCACTTGGTGTCTGGCAGTCTGTCTGGCTGGCTGACTAGTAAGTATCACCTCCTCCCCCTCCTCACACAACCCAAACCACACAGTCGAGAGCGTGTATGGATTCTTCCTTCAAATTCGACTTCAACTTGTAGGTAGGAGGCGATCAGGATTAAGGCACGCCTAAGCATATAGCACGTGATAGACAAATGCAAAACAAGCTATTTCCACCGACATCGAAACTCCTAAAGCTTCCTGCAGTTCATAATGAAACCTATCGCAAATCTCTGTCATAAGCCAGCTAGCACGTACTTCGGCCACTTTACGCCAACTATCCGAAGTTGTCGTGCACACTTAAGTCGTCTCGTCAAAGCTTCACATCCGTCTTCTGTCTATTCTTACTCTTATCCTTATTCCTCCTCTTCCTACCACTATCACTATCACCATTACTGATATTATCATCACCGTCATCATCATCATCACGATTATTACTATTATAACTAGTATTCCGCCTCTTCTAAGCCCACTGCACACTATGCATCACCGTCTTCTTCCTTTTCTTCTTCTTCTTCCTCATCCACTTCTTCTGCTTATTCCTTCTACTCTCACACTTACACTCACACTCACACTCACAGTTAGTCTCACTCTTACTCTTACTCTTCGTATTCTCATTATTCCATGTATTCCTCCACCTCTGCCTCACCTTTTCATCACACAAAATAACCAAAGTTTATCCAAGCATATTGCTGGCTGGGGACCATCACAACTTCACTGTTTCACCTCTCCATTACACCCAACACACACACACACACACACACACACACACATCGGATAGTACTCAACTAGACTGCCTAAAGAGAAGCTCTCCATTACAAGTGATTATCAACAAGTCGCCATTTCACAGAATCCAACGCAAACACAACTGTCTAGCAATCTCAGTCGTTATTACTCGCCTAGTTCAGCTTCCATTCACACCGATATGAATAAATAGGTATGCAAATAAATATATCAATAAATGAATAAATAAGTGAAGAAGTGTCGTCTACCACTCTGAATGAAGAGTCCACATTCCTTGTGACTAGATAAATCATGCAGACAATTGAAGGCGAAGAAATCAACTGCTAGCATTAACCTGAGGAAATCTCAAGGCGAAGCAGCTTTCTTCAGAATCGCACCAACCTCGTCAACGAGTTCCACAGAAATCTCAAGACTCAATATTCCGCCTAAAACAACCAACAGTAAGCATACACTATAGCCACATTGACAAACTCAGTCTATTCCTTCCCTAATCTTCAGTAATATAAAATCTCACAGGTGAGAAAATCCGCCGAAAACGCACACTCTGCATGCAATCAAGCTGTTTCCTTATGCTGACTGGTGGTGGAACGGTTTCATTGAGAAACAATCTGTACATCACCTCCTCGTCATATTCTCGCCACCTGATCGTCACATGTTATCATTCTTCGCTTGTAGAATATCACCGTAAGAGGAGGAGTGGGGCTTCCACTCATCCTCAACCATGCCACACCATCTGAAGTGCATAACACTTATTGCAAATCAGTGACCTCCAGACAAGGACAATAATATCTCTCCACTTGGTGTCTGGCAGTCTGTCTGGCTGGCTGACTAGTAAGTATCACCTCCTCCCCCTCCTCACACAACCCAAACCACACAGTCGAGAGCGTGTATGGATTCTTCCTTCAAATTCGACTTCAACTTGTAGGTAGGAGGCGATCAGGATTAAGGCACGCCTAAGCATATAGCACGTGATAGACAAATGCAAAACAAGCTATTTCCGCCGACATCGAAACTCCTAAAGCTTCCTGCAGTTCATAATGAAACCTATCGCAAATCTCTGTCATAAGCCAACTAGCACGTACTTCGGCCACTTTACGCCAACTATCCGAAGTTGTCGTGCACACTTAAGTCGTCTCGTCAAAGCTTCACATCCGTCTTCTGTCTATTCTTACTCTTATCCTTATTCCTCCTCTTCCTACCACTATCACTATCACCATTACTGATATTATCATCACCGTCATCATCATCACGATTATTACTATTATAACTAGTATTCCGCCTCTTCTAAGCCCACTGCACACTATGCATCACCGTCTCTTTCTTCTTCTTCTTCCTCATCCACTTCTTCTGCTTATTCCTTCTACTCTCACACTTACACTCACACTCACACTCACAGTTAGTCTCACTCTTACTCTTACTCTTCGTATTCTCATTATTCCATGTATTCCTCCACCTCTGCCTCACCTTTTCATCACACAAAATAACCAAAGTTTATCCAAGCATATTGCTGGCTGGGGACCATCACAACTTCACTGTTTCACCTCTCCATTACACCCAACACACACACACACACACACACACACACATCGGATAGTACTCAACTAGACTGCCTAAAGAGAAGCTCTCCATTACAAGTGATTATCAACAAGTCGCCATTTCACAGAATCCAACGCAAACACAACTGTCTAGCAATCTCAGTCGTTATTACTCGCCTAGTTCAGCTTCCATTCACACCGATATGAATAAATAGGTATGCAAATAAATATATCAATAAATGAATAAATAAGTGAAGAAGTGTCGTCTACCACTCTGAATGAAGAGTCCACATTCCTTGTGACTAGATAAATCATGCAGACAATTGAAGGCGAAGAAATCAACTGCTAGCATTAACCTGAGGAAATCTCAAGGCGAAGCAGCTTTCTTCAGAATCGCACCAACCTCGTCAACGAGTTCCACAGAAATCTGAAGACTCAATATTCCGCCTAAAACAACCAACAGTAAGCATACACTATAGCCACATTGACAAACTCAGTCTATTCCTTCCCTAATCTTCAGTAATATAAAATCTCACAGGTGAGAAAATCCGCCGAAAACGCACACTCTGCATGCAATCAAGCTGTTTGCTTATGCTGACTGGTGGTGGAACGGTTTCATTGAGAAACAATCTGTGCATCACCTCCTCGTCATATTCTCGCCACCTGATCGTCACATGTTATCATTCTTCGCTTGTAGAATATCACCGTAAGAGGAGGAGTGGGGCTTCCACTCATCCTCAACCATGCCACACCATCTGAAGTGCATAACACTTATTGCAAATCAGTGACCTCCAGACAAGGACAATAATATCTCTCCACTTGGTGTCTGGCAGTCTGTCTGGCTGGCTGACTAGTAAGTATCACCTCCTCCCCCTCCTCACACAACCCAAACCACACAGTCGAGAGCGTGTATGGATTCTTCCTTCAAATTCGACTTCAACTTGTAGGTAGGAGGCGATCAGGATTAAGGCACGCCTAAGCATATAGCACGTGATAGACAAATGCAAAACAAGCTATTTCCGCCGACATCGAAACTCCTAAAGCTTCCTGCAGTTCATAATGAAACCTATCGCAAATCTCTGTCATAAGCCAACTAGCACGTACTTCGGCCACTTTACGCCAACTATCCGAAGTTGTCGTGCACACTTAAGTCGTCTCGTCAAAGCTTCACATCCGTCTTCTGTCTATTCTTACTCTTATCCTTATTCCTCCTCTTCCTACCACTATCACTATCACCATTACTGATATTATCATCACCGTCATCATCATCACGATTATTACTATTATAACTAGTATTCCGCCTCTTCTAAGCCCACTGCTCACTATGCATCACCGTCTTCTTCTTCTTCTTCCTCATCCACTTCTTCTGCTTATTCCTTCTACTCTCACACTTACACTCACACTCACACTCACAGTTAGTCTCACTCTTACTCTTACTCTTCGTATTCTCATTATTCCATGTATTCCTCCACCTCTGCCTCACCTTTTCATCACACAAAATAACCAAAGTTTATCCAAGCATATTGCTGGCTGGGGACCATCACAACTTCACTGTTTCACCTCTCCATTACACCCAACACACACACACACACACACACACATCGGATAGTACTCAACTAGACTGCCTAAAGAGAAGCTCTCCATTACAAGTGATTATCAACAAGTCGCCATTTCACAGAATCCAACGCAAACACAACTGTCTAGCAATCTCAGTCGTTATTACTCGCCTAGTTCAGCTTCCATTCACACCGATATGAATAAATAGGTATGCAAATAAATATATCAATAAATGAATAAATAAGTGAAGAAGTGTCGTCTACCATTCTGAATGAAGAGTCCACATTCCTTGTGACTAGATAAATCATGCAGACAATTGAAGGCGAAGAAATCAACTGCTAGCATTAACCTGAGGAAATCTCAAGGCGAAGCAGCTTTCTTCAGAATCGCACCAACCTCGTCAACGAGTTCCACAGAAATCTGAAGACTCAATATTCCGCCTAAAACAACCAACAGTAAGCATACACTATAGCCACATTGACAAACTCAGTCTATTCCTTCCCTAATCTTCAGTAATATAAAATCTCACAGGTGAGAAAATCCGCCGAAAACGCACACTCTGCATGCAATCAAGCTGTTTCCTTATGCTGACTGGTGGTGGAACGGTTTCATTGAGAAACAATCTGTACATCACCTCCTCGTCATATTCTCGCCACCTGATCGTCACTGTTATCATTCTTCGCTTGTAGAATATCACCGTAAGAGGAGGAGTGGGGCTTCCACTCATCCTCAACCATGCCACACCATCTGAAGTGCATAACACTTATTGCAAATCAGTGACCTCCAGACAAGGACAATAATATCTCTCCACTTGGTGTCTGGCAGTCTGTCTGGCTGGCTGACTAGTAAGTATCACCTCCTCCCCCTCCTCACACAACCCAAACCACACAGTCGAGAGCGTGTATGGATTCTTCCTTCAAATTCGACTTCAACTTGTAGGTAGGAGGCGATCAGGATTAAGGCACGCCTAAGCATATAGCACGTGATAGACAAATGCAAAACAAGCTATTTCCGCCGACATCGAAACTCCTAAAGCTTCCTGCAGTTCATAATGAAACCTATCGCAAATCTCTGTCATAAGCCAACTAGCACGTACTTCGGCCACTTTACGCCAACTATCCGAAGTTGTCGTGCACACTTAAGTCGTCTCGTCAAAGCTTCACATCCGTCTTCTGTCTATTCTTACTCTTATCCTTATTCCTCCTCTTCCTACCACTATCACTATCACCATTACTGATATTATCATCACCGTCATCATCATCACGATTATTACTATTATAACTAGTATTCCGCCTCTTCTAAGCCCACTGCACACTATGCATCACCGTCTTCTTCTTTTCTTCTTCTTCTTCCTCATCCACTTCTTCTGCTTATTCCTTCTACTCTCACACTTACACTCACACTCACACTCACAGTTAGTCTCACTCTTACTCTTACTCTTCGTATTCTCATTATTCCATGTATTCCTCCACCTCTGCCTCACCTTTTCATCACACAAAATAACCAAAGTTTATCCAAGCATATTGCTGGCTGGGGACCATCACAACTTCACTGTTTCACCTCTCCATTACACCCAACACACACACACACACACACACATCGGATAGTACTCAACTAGACTGCCTAAAGAGAAGCTCTCCATTACAAGTGATTATCAACAAGTCGCCATTTCACAGAATCCAACGCAAACACAACTGTCTAGCAATCTCAGTCGTTATTACTCGCCTAGTTCAGCTTCCATTCACACCGATATGAATAAATAGGTATGCAAATAAATATATCAATAAATGAATAAATAAGTGAAGAAGTGTCGTCTACCACTCTGAATGAAGAGTCCACATTCCTTGTGACTAGATAAATCATGCAGACAATTGAAGGCGAAGAAATCAACTGCTAGCATTAACCTGAGGAAATCTCAAGGCGAAGCAGCTTTCTTCAGAATCGCACCAACCTCGTCAACGAGTTCCACAGAAATCTGAAGACTCAATATTCCGCCTAAAACAACCAACAGTAAGCATACACTATAGCCGTATTAACAACAGTGGGCTTGTTGCGTCATGTGGGTTACTGAAATTCTAGGACTTTGTCGTCGTTCGATGGAAGTTCACCATATGTCCTGTCACGCCAGTTTCGGTCCATGCTTCTGGACGTGATGACATTTTCGACCTATGTGCGAATAATTTTCTTTCCGTGTATTCGGAACGCTCTTATCCTGTTACCTGCAAATTTCATATAGTTATTTGCATAATACAAATGTAACGAAGAATTGTCTTCGGTCGAATTTCTGAAAAACTCCATATGCCCTAGGTGAATTTGTTGTCACGTCTGTATAGGAGGTTCCTGTACTGCAGGAAGTTTGGAACTGGCGTCACAACGTAGACAAATAAATCGAGGACAAGATTGTTGGATCGAATTTATTGCTTTTAAGTCTGGTTGAGACGTATATACACAGTAGCAGGCACACATTGGATTACTTAGCTTACAACGAAATGAATGTCAAGCAAATAGGACGAAAAAGACCCTAAGAAACTCATTTATCTACGTCATTTGCACATATACAAAGATTAATAGATACTCAATAAAAGCACATACTCCTCTTAAATATTTATTCAACCAACGTCAATCATTCCTCATCGCTACCGTTTTCTGCATCACCACCTTGAGCTTTGCGTTCCTTTTTCCTTTTGACACGACCTAAGAGGTGTAAGCAAACAATTAATGGAATCTTACCAGGTCGACCACAACCATAAGGAGAATTAGGGCTGTAATCAATGTGCTTTCCAGAATCCAGGCGAACCATAAATCCAGGACAATTGACCATTTGTTTTCGAACCCTTATATGTCTCTGTCGAATCAGAACACGTGCATGATGGATGCTTCTTGCCAGGCCTAATTTGAAAACTTGAGTTTGTAGTCTTCGTTCCAAAAAATCCTCTATCTTTAAACCGAGTACGAAATCCAACTTCATCCTATCTTCAGGTAAGACACCAACTCGAACTAAACGTCTAAGCAGTGCGGACCCTAAAAATGAATCATACAATAGCAAAGGGTACCTCCGAAGAGCCTGCGAGGGTCTTTCTCATCCAGGGTAAGCAATTCACGAGCTGACTTGCGTATTTTTGCCAAAACAAACTTTACTCGCCACACTTCCCGTTTATTGCGCAACCCATATTCACCGACAAGTTTAAGCTCCTGGTCTAAGCGTTCCTTTTCGAATGGTCTTCGTGGAGTTGCATAGGTCTTCCCGAAAACTTTTGGGACCCTACTCATTTCTCACAATGGATCAACGTGATGCAGATGAATTGTGGCGCCTCGATCGAAGGTGTTAGACAGTTAAAACAAGCCCAACCGTTTCAACGAAAACAGTTGAAACAGTGGCTGACTCCTGGATAATTAAATCCAAAGTTGTCGAGAGTGTTTGAGACATTAATTAAAGTATAAAATGACGATAGTGATGATGAAAATCTTTTGCTGAAAATATTTCTTAGTTTAAATGCAAGGATGTACAGAATCGAAATCCAGTAGGTTTCTGGGGAAATTCACATGCTGAAATAATTGTGTTTGGAGTCTCTGAAGCAGATATCTAGTGAATGAACTGTTGCAATTTAGAAGCTGCCCCTATATTAGTATATTCATATTGAATCCAGAATTACCAGGTCTTTGCAAAATGTTTAAGGTGCAGAGAACGATCCAAACGAAAGATTAGGTGTTCATAAGGTTTGTGATACCGTATTAAAATCAGTTCGCCCTTGCATTCAAATAATTTCTGCGGGTGTGCTAAAATCTATTGCCTGATGTTATTATATATGACTTTCCTCATCTCCCTCAACATTTGTGGTCTGGGATGTTCGCACGTGTTAAGACATGGATACCGAGATTACCCTTGGGGCTTGGAATCATAACCCTTAGACCAGCCAGTATATTTCAGAGAGGTTAAGGCTTCTTTTATTTCGCTCATCCTGTTGAATATCAGCAGAGGCATTCACTCCTAATTCCCCTCATAGTTACTCTCATATTGTTACGACTACCTCAGATTTAATATACGACTCTTTGTCCTCGGTCCAGAATAGATACAACTAAGTAGATTCATTTGACCTGAGAACTTTTTCTGCCACCAAGTATTTGGTCTACAACCTACTGTGCTTCGGAGACGGTGAGCAGCCAGGCTTTACCATCATCTAGTCTTCTCAAAGTTACGTCTTTGAGGTGCAACCATTTCTAAGCGCTTTCTGTAATAGACCTTTTTATTTTATTTTATTTTTGATTACAGCTTGATGCCACACCGTATTTTCAGTACGAGTATGTCATTTTCAGCATGGATATCGGTAGCCAAAATTTTGCAAGCCGACCATAGATGTCAGGTGTGCGTCGGTAGGGGATCGAACCCCGGACCATGTGCATGGTCGGCGAGAGTCCTAACCACTGTGCTACCGACCCTCGCGATGGAAGATCTCCCACAACGATAGTCCGGTCAACGGTTATAAACTCATTACCACCCTGTAAAAGATTTAAAAGGTCACCCTGCCCCCAATAACCGCAATCATGTTAATCTTTGCCCTCCTCGGTGACAATCCCAAGAGTCGCGTAGTGTCTGTCCTAAATATGGTATTGACTGAACCGTTATCTGAAACCTCGTACCCACTGGTTCCCTCGTCACGATACTTCAGTCGTACGGGTTGTAAGCCCAGACACATTTTCTCTCAAATACTTCGTATGCGCACAACTATCTCGCACCATTTGTTCGCTTGATGCACTAAGATGCTTAGGTTTACGCATGAATGGTTGGCAGGACTCTTCGCTGCCTTCAGAAACATCCAAACTGCTAACCTTACATTCTGAAGACCAGTGACATCTCCTGAGACGGTAGAATCAAAGTCTCACCTTCTTTGACCACCTTTCACAGAAGGTGCTGAGAATTCCTAACAAACAGTGGTCACAACCTCCACATTCTGCGCGGATCTTCTCGTCTATTCCAACAGGTGTCATCTCTCGTGTAAAACGTATTAACTTACCATTTCTCTGTCTGCTGCTTGTGGCCAGTTTTCCGAATTTAATCACCAGACACAAAATTCATCAACTCGGAAAACGCCAGTTGAGGAAAGTTCTCCTTAATGACTTCCACTGCTTCTGTCCATTTAATTTGCAACGCGTGTGGTACTTATTTCACTACAGACCCCAGAGTACTCATGGAGTTTAGATATACGGGATAATTCACATGCTCGAGAGATATGTCGCAGTTCTCTATTTTGTAGCGAATCTTGATATGCCTTCACCAACACCATAGTCCACCTTCGGGTAATCCATTTTGTGTGGTCGAAAAGTTGTGAATGCGTCTAATCCATGTATGCATGATTTGACACACTGCCGTCCCTCATATATAAACAGATGAAAATATATTACCGATGTGGTTATAAAAGGGTTTCTGTCAAGCACTTTATAGAAGACAGGCTGACAGCCACTAGGAAGATGACTTCTCACTTGCTCAATAGTCGTGGACTTGGCAGTTCTGAGAGCGGTCTTCCCTGCCGGCTTTTTTCTAACCTTTGCGGTAGCCTTATCGCTACTCTTAATTGGGACCAAATCAAGTGTAACCCCCAAACCAGAGGAACGCTTGAGACTGAGATTATAAAAAGAATTCACATGTGATGGTAAGCGATCTGACTAACTGATTCAACGTTATTCGGCTGTGGTATCTATTCTTTACTCATACCGCGTTAATATTAGGCTTAGGGCTCTGTTTAGAATTACGATTAGGGTTAGGAATTGGGTTAAGATATCTAATATTTATTATCTGTGATTTTCTTCGAAATAACTAGATGGAGTGACAGGAGAGCGTTGTTTAAATATTTAAAACCATGTTGACTGACAGAAATTTTACTACTGCAGAACAGCATCAGTTCTAGTCGATACAGTGTACACCGACGTTAGTTAACGTTTTTCAGATGAGGTAGTTAATATTGCGAATGTTTCTGTACACTGTGTAATTTACATCTGCATAAGAACAGTATATTTGGCTGTTTTGACTACATCAGCACTTTCCGTTGGTTTTTAGAAAAGAAGACAGCACACAAGTGTGTGGCAAGTTGAACACTTAGTATGCCTTTAGTTTCTCTCAATAAATGTGGATATAAGCTAATCAAATGACCTACAAATGGGAACAGGATGCTGGTAGGCTTATCCATTTTCTCTGGGTTCAGAATGTTGGCTGGAGTGATTGCACGGAAACTAAGGGATCCTTAGGATTTCCTAGCGTATCTAATGGTTAATATTTTTAGTAAGGGTATTAATCATGCGTGGCAGAAATTAAACGTCACGTACAAGGTCATTTATGGAGTGAGACGCTCAAAGGTCATTTTCGTCCATGTTAGTCGGCCATGTTGGATTGCAGTTCCGTAGCTGTTCGTTAATATATTGGTTTTTCCGTTTATCCAACAGTTATTCACAACTTATCTTGATGCACATTGTTTACAAATGTTGCGTTTCACTTCATTATTGTTACCGTAGGTATTTTTTATACATTGTGTCCACATAACGCATATTACACTACACCAAACAGTGCAAATATACATGAAATCCACTTAGAAATAACCTCTCAACTTACGATAATTCCTGTCCAAATATACATATGGTGAGACAAATCCACATGATTACTTCTATTCCCACAGAAGGTTCTGTTAGCATTTACAGGTGATTTCGAAGTACTGATAGAATTCTTTTGTCAAAAAGGACTGTTCTTCACACGAAAATAGGCTGAATTAATATCCTTAGACGTGAAGTCTCAATTTCATGATACCATGACGAAAGGTGCAGCATCTAAATAAAGTAGGCTATTTGTGTAGATGAAATTACCCTTCAACTATCCTATCTTTCTCACTATAGCGATATTTTGCTACAGTTCACCTGAAACACTGATCGTTGCAACCAATATGCTAGGAGGTGTCGCAGTCAGATTACATGACGCGGACACCAAAATAACAGGCCAGAAAATGGGAATTCTCATCAATCCAGATAACACATAACACAATTTCATTAAAAATTATTGACAAAAAAATTTCCAAGTGAAATTTTAACAGCGGTACTAGAACGTGATATTTAACGTCTACCATCATGCGTATATCTTTTGCACTCTTGTTTACTTTTTGGTAATGGATAATTTCGGTGAATTCCTGGGGTTGGTTGCTAAAGAAAGCAACGTGAGTTTCATTATCATTTTAATGAAGTGAAGTTTGGTAATAATATATATATTTATTCCTGTTTATGAATACATCTTTATACATACTTAAATGACTTTCACTGCTAAATGACCGAAGTTCATACACCCTCGTCTAAACTGCAAGATTCTCAGCAGCTTTTGGTGTTATGACCACAAGTGTTCTAAGATTGTCGTCCCCACAGTTTTTTCGGGCCTGTATTGGCATGAGAGATGACATTTCGAGGCAATTTTCCTTTACCCATAGTCTAGTTCCTGGGGCTTTCAGCCATAAGAAGTTTTCCGGCAATTTTTCTCTGACACAACTATGTACATTTGCTAAGTAGTTTATTAACGTTATCTTGAAGTTATTTTGGCGGAAGTTTCTAAAGTATCCAAAGAAACCTCCCGTCACAAGCACAGTTAACATGGAGGGAAGCAACTTAGGCACAATTAGTCTTCCAAACAAGTATTCACCAGGTTTCCTTTAACTAACGAGTACACTCACGCGCGCAAGAATATCAATGGTGGATCCCGTTTTAATCTTGATACTATGAGAGATTCCATCTCACGCTTATCAACAAAGTAGTCGCCTTAAGAGGCTTGTAGATCGAACTACGCCTCTGATGAAAATGCTTGATGTTTTAGGCAGTCATAATGGATAAGATTTTGTTTTAATAAATCACACAGTGTTGTACAGTTAAATTAACTGATGACGTTTCGAGCACAAACTATTGCTCATAATCATATCAACTTGATATGATTTATTACAACAAAATCTTATCCATTATGGAATTATTTTAGGCAGTCAGTTACATTTATCGAACGGATTTAACTTTCTATGGCTTTTAAACTTAAATTCGAAATGATATCTGTTGATCATCCGTTTCGATGTTTTGTTTAATTTTGTCCCTGGCTCACTCTAAGCTGAAGGTTAGGCGGACCCAAACGCTGACCGACGAACAAGGATTGGATTCCATATCTGTATCTTCTCCAAGATCAATCCAAGTAAATATGACAAAGGGGAATTATATGAATGAGCGACCACAACAGTGCGGTCAATACTCAAATGAACAATTACAATATACGAGACCAGCGTACACCTTCAGATAATACTGTCGTCAGGGTTCAGTCCACCAATACTGTGGTAATAAGTCCATGAGCAGTAATTATTATCCAAGGTAACATCTCGATATGATGATATGCAACCAAGAATACTAGTGAAGTACTCAGAGGTTAGGATTATCCATTGAACTTAAAAAGGTGTTTAGTTAGAGCAAGATTAAAATTTCGAAAATTAAGGCGTCTGGTAAGTGATAAAGTTACTAACATCGTTCACGTGAGGACAGTTAAAGATGAAATTGGTAAATTATTACAAAACTTGAAAGTGATAGTACTAATGGAGATGTTTAGATGAAAAGCAGCAAAGACGAGATAGTAAAACTGAATGTGTGGATAATTAACATCAAAAGGCCAGTATACTCATATTTTGAAGTAGAACGCAGTCGGACAAAATGCTTTGTTGAAAGCAGCCACCTTCCTAACCTAAAGTTATTTTAGAATTACTAGGTAAAAGTGAACACACTGAGAAGTTTATCGATAAAAATATTATCCTGGCGTCGAAGAAATTATACATGTTCAAGAAAATGTTTAGATTATCAAAGTGTCCAGAATTGTCTTTTCCATCTCTGCAACACCTCGACTGACTCACCCTTAACAGTCACTTACAAAGTAAAACAAATCTACCTAAAGCATTGTACTTCTGACTCTTAGCTGCCGACATGTACCGTGAAGGAATACCTGAATCCATTGGGTAATATGGTCAGACACATGATACTTACTTGAATCGCAGCTATAGAACACACTACGTTACCACCCACTCATCTAATCGTATCAGTTATGATTAGGGGAGGAAGATCACTAGTTGCCGAAGTATTTAAAGTGTTCTTTAAAATTTTACGAACTTACAAATCATGGTTAGACTGGGAAACTCACCAAGAAATTACAAGTATGCAAGAAGTAAGAAGTGAGCATACAACATTGAGTTGATTGAAAGAAAGACCTTCTTGTTAGAGCCCAGAGAACACGTAAAATAATATATGCCTACATCATTCCGGATACGACTGCGTAAGGCTTGGTAATTAACTAGCCGTACTATATTAACCAGTGTGACCTTGAATGTTTGCTGTCTAATTTTCGCCAGCAACTAACGTGACAAATACAGACAGTACAATACTCTGTGTTCGACGGATCACAAATACCTGGGGAAATTAAAGCTTGAAATCAGTTCTTATATAATGCTTTGCCGTGTGTTGCATCGATTCTTATTCTTGACTTGTATTCAGGTGGTGTGTTACTTTAAGTTGAGTGCTATATTTGAGGAACTTCCTCCGCAGTGCAACCGTTAGAGAACAACCGGAAATGAACTGTACTCAACACGGTCGAATATCGCCCATAGTCATGTAGACTTGTTTTGCTGCGCCAGAAGGTTGATAGTTCTGCAAAGTTGGTCATTACCACTGTTTGTAGCGGCATGGTAGTCTGCACGCGTAAGTTGATTGAGATGTGGAAAACTGTTTGGAAACCAGCTGCATCTGCGTTTTAGACCATGGATACTGCTCGTACACAATGTTATGTAGCGTCCTTATATGGTGACACTGAAGTTTTTAAGGATGTTGTGTTATTGTGAGCCAACAGCTTGAAGAATGATGTGGCACACGGACGGTAGTGGCTTCAAGTCCTGTTTAACTTCAGTCTCAATGTGGGTCTGTGCAACCTTTACTACACGGCAAACTGAAGAGAAGAGGTGAGCGGCAAATTACCAGAAAAAGTGTGCTTACATAAATACAACTTTTATGTCTGTAGATAGGTATGTTTTGATTTTACTGTACATTGCTGTCTATTAGACATATACATTGATATTTTCTTTGTATTTTTACGCTTCTATGCAACTAGCCTTTTTCTCGTTTTAGCAGAGCAGTAAGTAAACTTTACCGCGTTCTTTAGATATTTAGTGCTTCTAATATGTGATTCATTCTGCTGAAAAATAGTGCGTTCCTATTTTTCATCTTATCAGGAGAATGAAAGTCAGTATAAACAGAGTCTGAAGCTTACAGCAGGAGTACAGGCTCTCCTTTCCGGTGTAAATCATTACATATTTTAGAACACATAATTACGAGGAAGTTTACATGGAGTGGTGATTTGTAGGATTTTACTGTCATTGCGCAAGTTTAGTTGCGCAGATCATAAGAGCCTTCCTGTGATAGCTATATGTCCTTACTGTCTGAGAATGATACTTTGTGCAAGACCTCAGAGAAGAATATTACTTTTATACTAAGTCTATCCGTCCAGAGTGGGTCAAGTTTTAAAGATGTGACGTGTGCGTCACTGGAACAGCGGTAGAATGCTCACCAACCATGCACGTCGTCAGGAGTCCGGTTCCTGGCCGACGCATTCACTTACCTTGCTAAGCTGGTAATATACCTGGTAAAAAGGGAAGGTTGGGCATGAGGCTAGCAACCCCATCCCGTAAAAGTAAACACCACTGCTACAGAAGCTTCAAGCCTCTAGCTTGAAGCCCTATATTTCACTGGGAAAGTAAAGTAATAAAAAAACTGTGTAACGTAACTTTTCTCACAGTCATATCCAAATAGTTCGGGCGTGAAATGTCTTTGGACACTTCTCACTCCTAGTTTGTCGTATACGTAAGTGCTGCTAATAATAAGTGGACAGTATTCTAGTAGTGGCCTCCTACTTGCGTTTTATAGCACGCGATTAGCTTCACTATCATAGATAATCCTGAGTATGCATCTTGAAATCATCTTCGACTCTGGAGTCTGCGATGATATCTGCGCAGAAAATGTTAGGTCGCTGGAGTACCTGGGTCCTAATTCAGCGATTCTCTGAAGTCTAGGTAGATTGGCAGATTGAAGCATTGAATTTGTATCGATTGAGGGTGCTCCGTAACAGACCCAACCACATTCGATCAGGTTGAAGCCGTAAGTGCCATAAAGACGACTATGCAGTCGCTTTGTCTAGTTCATTCTGCACAACATTCTGAAATTACCCTAGGTCATCACAGTGGTACTTATGAGCTACTGTAAGGTCGTATGCGAAAAAAGACTGTTTGCCAATTTAGGAAAAATTGCACATGTGGGTGATATAAAGTGTGAATAGAGGGGACCCTATAACTCTAACTTCAACTACATCAGAAGTAATTGGTTTATGTTTCGAAATCGAATAGTCAAATATAACTATTCGCGACCGATTGTTTTGGAATTATTTGAGCCATCCCTATAGTGGGTCACGCATTACCAGGGAATTCAATTAATGTGTTGGCAGCAAGTGGCTGTCACGGTCAAATGGATTATTTCCCAACAGAGTTAGGCCATATATTCAATCGAAGTCGGTTCGTATGCTATACTTTGAGGACCCAGGGTTGTTGGCAGCTGAGCTGAGAAAATTGTCACTTATACCACTCTGAGTAGTGGTATCGCTACGCCTGTTATCTGTTTGGGCTTTATTGCGACTTGGCGTATTATGTCAGTATGTTCTTCGGATACTGTCCGTGCTCAGTCTGGTTTTATTTATGCATTTCATGTGGCTTTTCGTGTAATTTCCTTCCAGGGTGGATTCTTCCTAGAAGCATATTGCGAATACAGTGAAATTTTGGTTGAGAGTCACGTATTTTGGCAGGATTTATCACTAAATTCCTCTTTAAATATCGCCTAATGGCTATAACAAGGTACTATAGACTTTGGGAGGGCATTAGTTTTAACCTCGCAGATATCTAGAGATATGTCCAGATCCACAGTATTAAGTGGTGGCGCAACACTGGGGGACGGGTTATAATCCAATGGATCTTCGACTGGTTTCCTGTTATTTAAGATTAATTCTTCTCTTAATTATACACCAAATGACAGGACATAGGTTTACAAGAGAACGAACAACACCTATCCCAGCCTGTTGGGAGATATGAAAAAAATGCAGAATAATACCCCTGGGCGGAATACAGGATTGTCTAGCGAGCTCAATAACATAACAAATATGCGAATAGAAATCCAAGTCAATGAGATGATAGTGTAACAATATATTATCAAAAATACAATGATGAGATATATCATTTAGAAGGTTACTTGGATATACTGTTAAAGTCCACTGCTACAAATTATTAATAAAATCCACCGAAGCGTTCACTATTGGGATCGTGTCTACTGGTACAGGCTGTTTTCCAGTTGTAGGGTTGTCTTCAGATAAGGATAGTAGGTTCCTGCAATAAATCCAAAGCGTACAACACGGTATGAGTGGAGCAATTAGACAGTAATGGCCAGTGAGAAGGCGAAGCTACCAACAGTGAAATGTATTTCGGATTGTACTCGGAAGTTATCTGTATTTAAACATGAATCGTTTTAAACAAAAGTCATGTCCAGTGTCTCAACATTTAACAAAGGGTGTACAATCATATTGTTACGTACTCCACAGTGGAACCACTCCAGAGCCCTCCCTCTAGGTGGGCCAGTAGCTTCCCCTTAAAATCTTCATGAAACTGTTCCCATTAATAAAATTAGACAAAGCAAGAGCGTCAAGTGTAGTAGGAAAATATGAAATGATTCTTTATTGTTTCGACGCTTCTTTTCAACCAACCACAACTTGAACAATGCGAAGTTATAAATCACTTAAGAGATTTGATCATACTTTCCCACGATGACAAGGAGTAAATAATAGGCACTGAGAGTAATACGAGTCTGGAATGATATAATGTTTTAAATAATTCGGAGTGAAAAGGACCAGCTGTCTAAGGGAAAATTAGATTAATAACCTTGCAAACAAACGATTAGAGTCAAACAAATTTTTCTGTCGGAAAAAACAATTTCTGTCCAGAAAGAGTATTATAAACAATAGATTACGCAGCTACGGAATATATATCTTCAAAAAGGAGGAAAAATGGGGTATGGTGAATCAGCTGCGAAGAATCCTCAAAATAATAATAGGTCAGCTCATACTATGTCGCCACATTTGTTGTTCTTGCTTTGTTCGTGTGCCTCTGCAGTTTCCACGTTTTTGTTCCATGACTTCAGGAAATAAACGCTTTGTTTCCATCCTAACGTGTATTAATTAGGTTACAAGAACACAATCACATTGCGAAACAGGGATATCGGCAGCATTAAAAGTGTTCATTCTGTAAAAATTAGATTTAAGCTGTAAAGGTAATTCTGATGAGTAGTCTTCTGATATTATCAGCACGTTCCATCTGCACGTAAGGAACATGTATATTTCTTCGTAAAAGTTCGTAAAGGTCCGCAAAGTGAATTATCAAGCTCAGTAGCATGTACATGATCTGAATAAATGGTAAAACACCTATTTTTCATGTGACTGTCCGATTATCCTTTAGAAGTGAATTTTTTACAGGTATCCAAATAGTTCACAATTCATCATTCACTTGTTGTCTAGTGGGTACATGTCAGTATATTGAGATAATCAATGTCTAATAATACACAATGATGTCATTCACAGGTGTTTAACATGAGTGTTTACACCGATAATGACAAATAGCAACAATAATCATGCTGAAAATCAAAACAAATGATTCAGCGAAGAGACTCTTTTCAACGAATTTATCATCAAGCTGTACAATCGTATATATATGGTTTTTAAGAAGTTATATCCGGTGAGGGAATTGAAACATAGGTGTGAATGCATGAAATAATAATAATATGAAGTGCAATTAAAACTAAAATGTTTGTGATTATAATCGTAGTTAAATGTCAAGTGGCAAAGCAAATTAATGTCATATATAGAATAATTCATAGGATGGATAGAACTTGAAAAAGGTGTGCAATTATAAGATTAGTAGACAAATCGAAAAAATAAAAACGTTACGTAATATTGTGTGAAATTTAATAGCATAGAATTTAATGTTGCATAAAGGAATTGATTTAGAATGACAAGTGGAACAAGTGAAATAATACCGGGGACAATTAAAAGTGAGAGTAGTAATAGTAACAATTGACTTAATAAGGAAGAGTATACAAATTGAATAGACAAAAATGAAAAAATGGAGAATTGGTAGAGCTAAAATATGATTGGGGATTACCATACTTTAGCATAGAGGGATTAAGACCATGAAAGTTGGAGGGGTTGAACGAACTTTTTCTGTACACAGAGATCTGGCTTTTCTGTTTCGATAGCCAAAGCTTCAGCAATACAGATGAGTCGGGTACGTAGGGATTTGGGTAGATTACTCTTTGCCTTGTAGATGACTTTGAAGGCGGAGGCTATAGAGATAGGGTGATCATTATCGACCAGATGTTCAATGATCGCGCTTCTTATTGCTCCACTACCACCTTTTCGTAACCATGCAGGATAGTGTTCTTGCACCCTCTTGGACAAAACTCGTGTCGAACGACCGATATACCTAGCTCCACAAGAGCAGGTGAATTGATAAACACACATAGAGTTGGTCAACAGCGGGATCTTGTCCTTCAGGTTATTGAACAATAATGGTCGACTAGTAAAGGCTATTCTCAGGGATGCAGCAGGGAATGTTCTTTTCAGGGATTGTGATATCCTCCGTTTCATGATATCGGAAGCTAAGTCCCCTTTGAATTCCAAGCTCATGTAAAGTATCTTCTTGGGTACGGTTGATAACTCACGTTTTTTAGGATTTGAATGAATATTCTTATCTATAAAACGTGGTGGAAATCCATTTTCTATTAGGATTTTCCTCAAGATGTATAACTCATCTTCCACAGTATCAGGGCTACATATGCGCCGAATACGAGTGGCAAGCGACCGGATCAGGTTTCGTTTTCGACCAATGGGTACCCAGCTGTAGAAATTTGTCAGTTGACCATTCCATGACAGCTTGCGATAAATCGATCTTTTCAGGGTTCCATCGGTCCTTCTTGATAAGTTCACATCGAGGAAATGCATGCTAGACTCGTTCTCCATTTCGAGTGTGAATTTTATCGCCGGATGGCAACCATTAAATACATCTAATATATTATTTAAGTTACAATCACTATTACAAATAATAAAGGTGTCATCTACATACCTTTTATACATTTGAAAACTTTGGATTATAGGCTTCAGCTGATCATTTTCTAGACTGGACATAAAACAGTCTGCAAGGAGAGGACCCAAGGGAGAACCCATTGCAATACCATCCTTCTGTCTGTAGATTGCTTCATTGAAAGTAAACTGTACATTCAATGTACATCTCAGAAGTAGTTCTTTCAGATCTGTAGTGGGTATACCTATATTCAATTTGTTGTCTTCTATATATTTGCATAATCATGCTAGCGTTCATTATCGTGGCTAATATAATGAATATAATAATAGGTACTTTGATCACAATTAAAGCATTATTAACTTACATTGACCACTAATAGCAATACAGTTATACCAATAAAAACTCAGTACTCAATTTTGAAAGGAAGAGTTAACCTGGTTTTTCTGGGTGATGTTTTGGTAGTGCGATCACAGAAGTCGTGAAAGTACAACTTAGTGACTTGATTAGAATGATAGCTAAAAGCGTTATTTAAATCAAGCTGCCTCATATTTCATGAGTTGGTAGGGACTGCATCAGCCTGTATAAGCCCTTTTATTTCATAATTGAATGGAGTATATCCATATTTCTCGAATGATTACTGAAATTAGTGATTGGCTCAAATAATTTATGCTGCCTGAATTCAAGTTTAATTCTGAAGGCGAATTGATGTCTTACATATTCACAGTTGAAACATGAGGCCTATATGTGTTAAATCACTTACTATGATCTTTAATATCCGCTTTCCAATTTCCATGACAAAAATAAACAACACAATGGTACACCGAATAGCCTGCCTTTTAAATAAACAACCTAAAATTTCTCCGAGCGACCTAAATAAAGCGGAAAATCTCATTGACTGCTTGACCGTCGAAGTAATGAAGTGCACAGCCTTTTCTCATCAGGCTATAGTCTACAATATCCGAGACTCTGAAGACTATAGAAAACGAAATGCTGGATTGCTGCAGCATGGCTAGTGTGATCTGTGAATGCAAAAGACTTCGTGAAAAGAGAACCCAGTCTAATTGTCCCCTCATTTTTAAGTTCGGTAATTCTCTTGATGCTAATTTACTAAATTTCAAGATCATTTAAGACTAAAAGCAGTTATAAGTCTTTATCCATAGCTCAGGATAAAACACGGTGTCAACGCAAAATAATACATGGTAATAATCTGGTCACCTCCTCTGGCTTAAATTTACCTAAAGTGGATTGTGTACTGCAACGGTCACCTAGTAATGATAGTAGCATTCAGCCAACTACACAACAACCACTCCTGCCAATGGAACTAGGAACTGATTTAGATGTCAGCATCCCTGTAAATATAGCCTCACTGAAAGGTGTTAAAAAAGCTAGTACTACTGCAAGTTGTTCTAAGAAATTTTCGCCTAAACGTGGTAACCTCACCACGGTGAACAAATTTCGCAGGATTGAGTCAAATGATGGAGAAGAATACTTTTGTGGTGAGGGCTGGCTGCTAGCCAAATCGGTAGACAGTAATTTACGTCAATGTTTACGTCCCCAATATTGGTCGTGAGAAAAATAAGAACAAAGACTGATTCAACAACCAGTCACAGCGGACTTTACGTAGGCGGATACAATTTGTGCATAGATAATCTGATCTTCAAGAAACGGCCACAAAGAGATGAAAGATTAACGTTCAGCGAGAAACCACCAATCAGAAGACTGTTTGTTTGCTTACAATAATCTATAATAATGTACATGAAAATTTATAAATATCTGTTGGTTTCCTAAATGAACGATCTGTTGCCTGGCCCTTGTCTTTTGTTGTTACACTTTGTATTCAATAAGCCTGCTGAGAGTAAGCGTGTCAACAAACCCACACTTGATAAGAAGAAATCCTCTCGAAAAACAAGTATATTTGATGGTTTCCAGGCTACTCCGCCTTAGAGAAACTTAGGGTTCCAAAACCCCCAGAGTCCTGCAACCGAAGCACCTGCCCTGTAATATTCTTCTGGTTAAGAAAACAACACAAATACATGTACCGGTATGACGAATAGTAGATTGATGTGTAGACCTTACAATTCTATAATTTTCAATGCGCCTCCCTTTCGCGACCACCACTACCGGTACAAACTGGATTAACAATCACGAAGCACTGTTAGGACCGATGGCATCTAGGACAACCTCCTCACTCTCTAATCCCTATGTATGTAAACCTAGTCCGTCCCTATTATGATTCAAAACTCTTCCGATGCTGACGCACAAATAGAATTAATTTATTTTGATTATTTGAGCCAGTTTGTGGTATCCCATGACCTATTCAAGTTATTACTAATTAAAGCACGTTCCTATGCCAACAAGTTGTCTGAACTAAGGACGTCATTATTAATCGCCAAGCCTACTGTAGCTCTGAGAAATGAATCATGGTGCTTTTCCTCTACACTTGATGTGAATATAGGTATAGATGATTACACTGTACTCTGTAAAAATAGTGATTGCAAGATGTATATATATAACTCATTCGTTGTCAGTTAGGTGGGAGATGAAATAATGAGTGAGGTACCCGATTCAATCTGGATTGTCTTACAAGGAGGTAAGTACAAACTCCTCATAGGCTGTGTTTATCGAGCACCATGTTCAACCAAAGAAGGTGATGCGTCATTAACAAATCACTTGCACAGGCCTCACCGTTTAGTGCTAATTACGAAACAATTGAAGGGGACTCCAATCTTCCCGACGTCAACTGGATAATCAGTTCCGGCCCCCAAATCTTCGACGAATTACTTGCCAAAATCAACTGTTATCGATGCCAACGACCCGTCCATACACCTACCCGTGGTGACAACATTTCGGATTTTGTGTTTTGTAATGACACAATCCCAGTCTCCACCTATGTTGGTAAAAGATTTTCCAGTAGTGACCATTTAATGGTACTGTACTCTCTGCTTTTTTCACCATCAAATACAGGGAACAAACAAGATTCAGGGAGCATGATATGCCGTAGTTACAAACATGGAGACTAGGGATTAGTCAAAGAACTCATTCGGCTCTGTCAATGGGATGAATATTTTACCACTGACTGTCTGGGGGCTGTAGTGTTCCTATTCTACCGGAATGTTACCTTTTATATAGATAATGTTGCTCCTAAGAAGGTAGTGAAATTAAGTAGGCACCTAGCTGAATGCATTGCAAGGGCATACTGCGATGAGTTAAGGAAGTTGATAAAACAGTACTATTCCACTGAGGAAAAATCACTACTGCACTTGATCCACAGGTTACCTGAATCTGTCAAGTGCCTGCGCCCTGAGAAGGACCTCAACGAAGAGTTAAGTGCACTTAAAAGTACTTTCAAAGTTTATAACCTAACAACACTTCTTAAAAAACGAATGCGGTCGACGTGGGACATCCCTTACTTACTTCACGACAAAGTAATCTACAATGAGCTTGCCATTATCTGTTAACTTTTCAGTGAGTGGTTTGCAAAATTTGGTTTAGAAACACACATTTCTTGTGGAACTGCACCCTTTACTAGCTCCTCTCTCAGAAGCGTAGTGTTCACCAATTAATTAATAGGACAAGCAGTTGAAAGCTTTAAACATTCTACTAGCACGGGACCGGACGGCCTTGCTTCAATAATTTTCAAAAACAGTAGGTGCGGTATTCCTCTATTACTTCTTAAATTCTTCTCAATATCTATGGACACTGGCACCTACCCTAATGAGTGGAAAATTAGCTTTATAATTCCACACTACAAATCTGGTGATAAGGCAAACATTTGCAATTAAAGACCTATAAATGTAACTTCAGTATTCTTGCAAATTGTGGGTAAAGTTGTCAAAGATCAATTATCAGACTATCTACGTAGGGAAGATCTTGTTACAAGGTCTCAACAAGGATTTCTCGAAAATTGCTACTTCGACTTTTTCAACTGCATCACTAGTAGTCGCGAAGCACGTAAGCTAGTCGTTGTTCTCTACTTCGATATATCTAGAGCATTTGAAATGGTATCTCACAGTATTCTCTTTGAAAAGCTGTACTCATGTGGGATTCCCAATCCATTACTCAATTGGTTAAAGTCATTTCTAAGCAACAGGGTACAAATAACCAAAGTCGGGTTAGTATTGCCTCATCCTAGGCAGATGACAGGTGGGGTTGTGCAAAGTAGTGTCCTAGGACCACTTTTATTTGCAGTCTACATTAACAGCATTTGTAACTGCTTCACCTCAGGTGAACCATTCTTATATACTGACGACCTCAAAGTCGTTTACTCCTGCTTAAGTCATGAATTAAACGATATGGTAAGTAAAATACATCTTGAACTAAGTGGTCTCGCAACATGGTGTGCTGAATCCTGTCTAACGCTTAACATTGACAAATGCGGTTGGATTTGTATCGGCAGTAGTAACCTTGACCTCACTATTGAAGCAAATGGGCGAAAACTAGCCAAGTTCACCTCGGTCGTAAATCTCGGTATCAGATACTCTAGTAACTTAACGTTCTCTGAACAAACTGATTATGCTGGATGTAAAACACGAAGGCTCCTGGGATGCATAACTCTCAATTTCTTTTGTTGTGAAACTAGGGTTTTATTAAACAAAGTATGCGTTCTACCTATTTTAGAATACTGCCCGTTTATTCTTAGTGGACTTCAACAGAATGACACGCTTAAATTAGAGAAAGTGCAACGGAAATTTACCTCAAGAACTCTTGGTTTAGAATGTACTCTGAGCGTTACGACAGACTAAGATTAGAACCACTCTGGAAAAGACGTCTTAAGCTAAACCTTATTTTCCACTACAAACTAACTAACCATCTCTTGCACTCCTCCAGGCCAATAACTAATTCTACCACTGTCATCAGTTACAATCTTAGAAATCATGACAACCTAGTTGCTATAGAGCATTGTCAGACTTACATGCGGCACAACTTCTTCAGTAAGTTTTCAGTCATTTTGAGTGGACTACTAGCTAATGTGCGTGATGCAAACACACTTCCAGTGTTCATCTCTTCAGTCACCAGACTGCTCGAAGATGACAATGCACCCCTGCGTCTGACTCCTACACCCTTTTGAAAATACTATGAAACCACAACTATAAATGTTAATATTATTGGAAGTAGATGATAAACATTTCTACACGAGACATTAATATTAGTTCACACCTAATATAAAAGTTAACATAACAGGACTAGTTAGTTAGTGTACCAACACAAACATAGTTCAATATAGAAAATATCCCCATTTAGACATTTGGAAAACACAAAAGATTGAGCGAAGAAATATTTACTTTTCAATTAGATCCTCTTCTCTGGCTCTACTCTAATATATATAGCATTTTTACAATACACAACAATTTACCAAACAAGTGGTGATATGTTTGTTAACAATATTTAAACAGTGTCGAAATGTCAATGGGTAGATAATTAACGCAGAAAATCAATACACATTTAAAAAAGTAGAAATGGATAGAATAAATTAATTTTACAAGAATAACACGTAATTAAAGATGAAGCGGTCAAAATAAAAATAAAATAAAATAATTTGGACAATTATAATTTAATAGGGGGAGGGGAGCGACGTAGTCCTGTCTTGTAAGGATGGCCACGGTAAGCAAAGTGGCTGTACAAATTTCTTCTGTACACATAGGCTTGGCTTCTTAAGGTGGATTCCGATTGCTTCTGCTGTCTGTAGAAGACGAACTCTTAGAGCAAAGTTGAGATTAGTCGGAATGCGATAAATGATTTTGAATGCAGTATTCACATCAACCTTGTGCTCGGTATCAACAAGGTGTGCTAAAATAGAACTCCGAATAGATTTTGTTTGTCCCTTGCTTAACCACGCTGGATGATGTTCAGAAATACGACGATGAAACTGCCTTATTGTACGCCCAATGTAGCTGGCTCCGCAGCTGCAGTCAAACTGGTATACACACATAGAAGAGGCAAAATTAGGTAGTTTGTCCTTATTTCTCGAACATAGAATAGGGGTGGTTGTGAAGAGACAACGTACTTCTGCTGCATAATAAGCTCTTTTAACTGCATTCTTCAAGCGCTGTGTTATGATCTCACTGATGTTGTCACCGAGGAACTGCAATTTTATGAACATTGGCTTTTTCGAAACTGTAGCAATACTGACTCTCTTTGGTGCTGAATTCATATTCATAAAATTGCAGTTCCTCGGTGACAACATCAGTGAGATCATAACACAGCGCTTGAAGAATGCAGTTAAAAGAGCTTATTATGCAGCAGAAGTACGTTGTCTCTTCACAACCACCCCTATTCTATGTTCGAGAAATAAGGACAAACTACCTAATTTTGCCTCTTCTATGTGTGTATACCAGTTTGACTGCAGCTGCGGAGCCAGCTACATTGGGCGTACAATAAGGCAGTTTCATCGTCGTATTTCTGAACATCATCCAGCGTGGTTAAGCAAGGGACAAACAAAATCTATTCGGAGTTCTATTTTAGCACACCTTGTTGATACCGAGCACAAGGTTGATGTGAATACTGCATTCAAAATCATTTATCGCATTCCGACTAATCTCAACTTTGCTCTAAGAGTTCGTCTTCTACAGACAGCAGAAGCAATCGGAATCCACCTTAAGAAGCCAAGCCTATGTGTACAGAAGAAATTTGTACAGCCACTTTGCTTACCGTGGCCATCCTTACAAGACAGGACTACGTCGCTCCCCTCCCCCTATTAAATTATAATTGTCCAAATTATTTTATTTTATTTTTATTTTGACCGCTTCATCTTTAATTACGTGTTATTCTTGTAAAATTAATTTATTCTATCCATTTCTACTTTTTTAAATGTGTATTGATTTTCTGCGTTAATTATCTACCCATTGACATTTCGACACTGTTTAAATATTGTTAACAAACATATCACCACTTGTTTGGTAAATTGTTGTGTATTGTAAAAATGCTATATATATTAGAGTAGAGCCAGAGAAGAGGATCTAATTGAAAAGTAAATATTTCTTCGCTCAATCTTTTGTGTTTTACAAACATAGTTAATACATAGAATGTATGTATATATAATTCCATTATGGGTAAATTTTATTTTGATAGAGTCTCACAGTGTTATACAGTAATATTTACTGATGACGTTTCGAGCACAATTTATTGCTCATAATCATATCAAGTTAATCACACGACTTACTAAATTCATTTATATAGTTCCATTATTTTTCACTTGATTTCCACTTGATTTGATTGGTAGTGTTATTTTCCATATTTCGGGTATTAGTGATGATTCATTCCTATTGCACGTGTTGGGTGTAGATTCGATGAACAAAGATTCAGTAATCAACCTCTCTCTCCACCTACCTAGATTACTTTTTAGAATTTTAACCCTCTCCCACCCTATTGTGTGGTTGTGTGTTAATGCATGCATTGCAATTGCCGAGCTTTTTTCTAAATTACTTATCTTTTCTGGGTCAACCATTCTTATCTTAGCTAAATTCTTGTGTTCTGACAATCTGACTATTCCTGACCTACTAGTTTGACCTATGTAGTTGACCTCACAGTCATTGCAGGGTATTTTGTAAATTATATTATTTTGTTTAATTGGGTCCACTGGGTCCTTTAACCTACAGAGCTTGTCCCTGAGTGAGTTTGTAGGTTTAAATGCCACCCTAATTCCTGCTTTATTTAGAATCCTACGTAGGGTCTCAGATGTCCCCTCTTTGTATGGTATAACTGTCGATGACTTATATTCTCTCTTATTTATGTTATCATTACTAGTTCCACAATTATTTTTATTTTGTTTCTGGCCTTTAGTTATCTTCCTAATGAATTTTAAAGGATAATTATTCAACACCAACGCTTCTTCTATCTGTTTTATCTCGTCGTTTAGGTCTTTTTTTGTGCTACTTAGTGCTATGGCTCGGTTTGTTAGACACTTAACTAAGCCTGCCTTAACAGTTAACGGATGCGACGAATTAAAATCTAAATATCTATTAGAATGCGTTGGTTTTCTATACACACTAGTGTGAAGTTTACCTTCTTCTATTCGTTTTATTTTACAATCTAGCATAGCCAACTCTCCTTGTTCATCTTCCGATTCAAATGTGAATTTTATCCCCTCTACTGGTGAGTTAATATGTGTCAAGAAGCTAGAGATATGTTCTGTTTTTAACACTGTGAAAGTGTCATCCACATATCTCCACCATATTTTTGGAGTAGGATTAAACGTATTAAGTGCCATATTTTCCCAGCTATCCATAAATATATCTGCTACGATAGGGGATATTGGTGATCCCATTGCTACACCTTCAGTTTGTCTATATATTTTGCCTTGGAATCTAAAGATAGTAGATGTGAGGCATAGCTGAACCCCTAAAATAATTTCTTCAATGGACAGCTTTGTCCTATGATTGAGTTCAGTATCCGCAGTTAGTTCTTTTTTAACTGCTTCTAAGGCCATATTGACTGGTATATTAGTATAAAGACTGGTTATATCAAAACTAACCATTGTTTCATCATTATCTAGTTGTATGTCATTTAGTTTATTTTTCATTTCATATGAATTAGTTAGTCTAGAATTTGAACGATTTCTAATGGGACATAATATTAGAGCTAAATGTTTTGATAATTCATATGTAGGGGTATTTCTAAAATCTACTATTGGTCGAATCTACACCCAACACGTGCAATAGGAATGAATCATCACTAATACCCGAAATATGGAAAATAACACTACCAATCAAATCAAGTGGAAATCAAGTGAAAAATAATGGAACTATATAAATGAATTTAGGAAGTCGTGTGATTACCTTGATATGATTATGAGCAATAAATTGTGCTCGAAACGTCATCAGTAAATATTACTGTATAACACTGTGAGACTCTATCAAAATAAAATTTACCCATAATGGAATTACACTCTACCACAGTGCCCAAGTTTTATTCTTATATCAATGGTATGTATATATAAATTTATGGATCACTCCTTGAGGACTCCATTTGCTCTCTTCTGTGCTGCCGTCGTTTGTCTTCTTTTTTCTCTCACCATTTTAGCTTCTATAGGACTATTTGAATGAGAATAAAGAATGTGGATATTTGGCCACTTACAATGACAAATGATCTGCAAACATTACTGGTCCCATATCCTAAAACTGTCTCCGGAATTACCCATAACCTTATTCCGCGACGCATACCGGATGACATTTGTGGAATATGCCTTCATACAAATAGTAAATCCCCATAACTATCTGTTCGACGCCAATTAATCTAGCTATTTAGGAAATAATGAACGCATACTGATGGTTGCATTTGGAAGCTCACTGACTAGCGGCATGATAATTTCCAGCTTCCACATGGTCCTATTTTCATTTTCAACGGATTAATTCTCTATTATTGTGGTTCCTGGTGGCTTATTGACTGAAAATTACTTATTGCTTTAACAATATTTCTTTGTATGTTTAACTGGACACTTGCTTCTGTGTTTCCTGGGACGTTCTTCTCTTCCTGAAATAGCGTTTAATAACGTGGTGACATAGCACCTACCCAAATATACACGGTTTACTGGCGGATCGTAACTATCAGCAGGAAACAGAACGGAGTTTGGGTTGCCGCTAAACTTTTATGGTGAAGGATTTACAATTTAATATTTATAAGAACCTGCTCTGATCGCTTTTGAAAAAGTATTAATTTGCAATACTTCGTGATTGTAATTTACAACATGAGTGATCGTGCCTGTAAAAATGGCTTGCATTTCTTGCAAACACCCGTTTATAAGAAATATAAATTATTATCACAATACCGCGTCAACTCCTGAAGGATTGACTAGACTGCAATTAAATTTCCTTTCATCCTATAAATAGTTCACTATCGTAGCCTAGAACAGTCGTAGTAGTTCAGTGGCTCATTAGTTCTCAACTCAATATCTACTTCCCATTAAGCATAAACATTTTTGCGATTACTACCTTATATCTCCAAAAACTCATGAAACAGAGGAAAGCATTCCGAAATTGATCCTCCAAAATTTCCCTAGACAAAATCTGTCAGATAAGAGGAGAAAACTTCTTCACATTAAAATGCTAATTTCATATAATGTTTCCCCTAATTAAGTATACAACTCACATATTAACTCTCCCGTATCTGTAAAACGTGTCTAAACAGGTTTCTGGCGCATTTGGTAATATTACAGTGGCAAAAATTGATCGAGTACGTCAAAACTTCCCGAAAGCTCAAAAATGTAAATTTCATTGGGAAACTAATGGACGGTAAGCTTTAACTGGTCATGGTGGAAATTCATCGTGACCTTAAAAATGGGCATACAATTTTTTCATAACTGGACAGCTAGGTTGTGTTCCAAATTACTGCAACATTAATGGTAAATTGACTGTTGGTTTATTATTTCACCGGCGATCGGGTAAAATAACATCCTTCTTAGGTCTACGGCGATGCATAGTTGCACACATCAGCTGATTAGTTCAGAAGTCAGCCGTCATTGATATATCACATTTGGGTTGTTTTACATTATTTTCTTGAGGTTCTTTGGCTGAAGTTCATTTTAAATACCACACTTTAACCACAATCTTGTAAAAATGGTAAAAGGCGTACTCAGCATTTTGAACCAGCACCTAGTTGTCATCGAAATGACACGTTGCAGTGCATCAGGATTGTGAAAATTTATTGTGAACTGTTAATTACGGCCATAAATATCGGATAATTTAAGCAAATGAAACGTACTTTACTGCACGATGGAGAAGTGTGTTGAATTTAGGGCTGTGAAAATTTCGTGGTACTCATATGATTTTATAGACAGAAAGGAAAGTGAGCTGATTATTTGGTAAGATAACATTGGAATGACAACCTTTTAATTGAAAGGTACTGAATGTCGTAGCACTTATTCATTTCATTTCCCAGGTTAAAATGGTAACTTCTGCGGTCGCGCAGCTTATATAAAGGCTTTCGTGAAGTATAAACAGAGGATCCGCACTTGAAAAATGGAATATTTGTGATATTATAAATGCACCCATTGAAATAAATATTTCGTAAGGGCTTAAACGCCACTCTTGCTCGTCTAAAGAATGGTGGTAAGGTGATTAATGATGTTAATTTAGATGTTACATGCGTAAAAGGCAAGAATAACGCCCGATTGAAGTTAGGTATAGTGAGGTGCTACTACTGTTTGTTAGTAATAATTTTCCTTAGTCGACTGTGAAGAGGCAATATCTGCAATGAAAGCATATGTATTAAGGTGCAGTGTGTAACGACGACAGAGTAATCAATGAAGCTAAATGTCGTCGTCCTCCAATATATATATATGCGTATAAGAGCGACACACGGGTCACAAAAGAAGCTCATCATCTGTCACCTCGGTGATTACATGTGAAGGAAATGGTCCAACTTAAAAGTTGATAACCCCCATTATAATTGAAGGCTGTTTTTAAGCCATATCAGATAAAAATATCCTGTTCAATTAGTTTTATCATTACGCACTATATTTCTTTGGTACATCAGCTTTATTTTTTGTGGAAACAACTGTATTTTCGGAACAGTTGGCTCGAATTCATTCGGATATTCACGTTCCATGGGTGGTGATACGTCATACTTTGCTCTTCTTATATTTATAATCCTAGCAATTTTTGGTTTTTATTTGTTTATTTTCTCAAAACTCTAAACATCACTTCAGCTCTGTTATAACTGTTAATTTTGTCTTTCCACTTGCACAACAGAACATTAGATTCAATAATCTATAACATGCTAAAAATTCCAAACTGAATCGGCAATAATGTCTGAAACAAACTCACTGTTATTATTATTGCTACTGCGTAACGTCAACTACCCCGAATCATGCTGATGTTGCGAGACTCAACTTTAGCTGCCTAGACGGCAATGTGAGAGGGTTGAGAAGAAAAGAAGGTGGACTCAGAAACCTCCGGTCACACCTAGACCTTAAAATAATCATTGCCACTGGAACCTGACTAACCTCACTATCACCGACAATGAAATCACTTAAAGTGATATGGTCCTGGTCAGGAGAGGCAGGGATAACAAGAAAAGTGGAGAGGGTTGCCAAATGCCTTGATAGGCAACTAAAATGTGTGCGCGCAACGGACCCACCACTTATTGAACTCCCAGACTCCATATGGTGTCATTTCACCGTAGGCCACACCAAGTATTTACTTGGTGGCATCTACCGATCTCCCACCTGTGGGGCAGAGCACAATCAGCTGCTGCTCAGCACTATCACAGGGGTACGAGATTTGGGCTATGACCAAATCACCATAGCTAGAGATTTCAATGCCCCATCAGAGAACCCTGGCTGCGGGTATGCTAAGGGAAAATTTGGCCGAAATCTACTGCAGACTATTCGGGACATGGGACTGACTGAGAATGTTGGAGACGACACTAGGTGGGGCCCTAGTGGAAAGTCATCAAAACTAGACTACATTCTAACTAGTGACCAACTACACGTCGGAAAGGTCCAGATCATGACTCCTCTAGGAAGTAGTGACCATACAGTCATAGGTTTCGATCTCCTTCTCCGTGAGCATCTGTAGTGAGACGTTACGCGACCATGTCTGTGTTACAGCAAGGCTAACTATGCTGAAATGTGGAGGCTCTTGTCCGACGCCGACTGGACCTTAGCATGGGATAAGCTATCTGTGGATGAACACTGGGAGGTGGTAAAAAAGATTATTCATACAGTAATCTCGGATATTATCCCTTTAGTCACAACACAGCCAAAAAGAAAGTCATCATGGTTAAAGAGAGGCACACAACGTATTCTGTAAGCAAAGCGGGATGCTAGGTTTGCGTGGCGCGTATCTAAGGGTCAAATCGACCACGATGCATACCTGGAACTCAGGAACCGGTGCAATGCAAGAGTCAGGAGGGACAGGAGGTCATTCCAGGCTAACCTTGCTAAAAAACTCCTAGCAAACCTCAAAAACTTGTACCGATTCATGTCGGAAAGAAAACCAACCAACCAGGAGGCATGTGCCTTAGTAGGCCCAAACGGTCAATATCTCACTAGTCTGGAGATGTCTGAAACATTCACTTTAGCCTTCGCCAAACGGCTAAACAGCAGTGTGGGTATTACTGTTATGGACCAAAATGGTGGCATCACTATTTCACTGGAGGAAGACCTAATGACTACTCCCCAAATAAACCCTGCAATAGTACTAAGAAGGCTACAGCGACTCACACCTGGGAAGTCCCCAGGTTGTGACGACATCAGGCCATCTGTTCTGGGACAGTGCGCCGAAGCTCTCTGTAGGCCCTTATGCGACTTAGTCCAACACTCCATGGAATCGAGGAAACTGCCAAGGGAGTGGAAAAGAAGCATCCTATCTCCGATCTTCAAGGGTGGGGATAGGCAAAATGCCACTAGTTATAGACCAGTAGCTCTACTTCCAGTGGTATGAAAGTACTGGGAAGTATTATTGATGATCACATCACGGAGCGCCTCGATAGGATCAATAGACTCCATGAAGCCCAACAAGGTTTCACGAAGGGCTGATCATGTGTAACAAAGCTACTATCAGCTTGGGACGATTGGACATCATGCTGGGATATGAATGTTCCAGTCCATTTAGCCATCGTCTGTAGCCTTTAAGAGAAGGCTGAACAATCATGCAGTGACACAAGGAATGTGTCCAGATGGCCTATCCCATTAGAATCCCATAGACCATTCAGGGGTAGACAACTAAATTCGCCGTTTATTTCTTTACATTCTCCATCGTCTTACTCCCCTGAAAACTCCAACAACTACACCTACACCTATTATAATGATTATTATTACTGATATATTCATATATATAGACTTCAAATATAATTAGCTGTCTGTCTTTGCGTTTTCTTTATTTCTTTTTCTGTCTTTTAGTCTGAATAAACTACACTAATTATATCTATTATTATTGTCATTATTATTATCTCTTTTCTTTTGACGACGATACTGGAGAACTAACTGGTGAAAGGATCGATTCCATTCACAGTAGTAACAAAGTCTTAACACACCGCATACTATAAACAACATATAATTAATCCCAGCACTAATCCTTTTGGAGTCAACCAAAGCTGCGACAGTCGAGTGGCGGGACGAGCTACGCAGAATTTTACCGAAGGTCAAAAACCTTCACCTCAGAATCAAGAAGCGAGCACAAAGAAATCGAATTGGTTTATACTAGCTCGTAAAAAAGATATTGGATATTGGATTCATTATTCTCTTTTTGTACTTTCAGTATTTTTGACTGTATACCGTGAATGTGGACAAATTCCTGTGGTTAATTTTATTTATGTTTTGATCAAATCAGATGCTGCATTGCAACAAATGCTGAGAATACCATTTCCTTTTATGGGTTCTTTTTTTGTAATAAAGTAGATTATTATCACTATGCGTCGGTAAAACAGTTGTTAGGACTCTCGCCGACCACGCACATGGTCCAGGGTTCAATACTCGGCCGAAGCACATCTGATATCTATGATCGGCCTGCAAAATTTGGGCGACCGATATCACATGCTGAAAATTCCATAAGTGTACGGAAAATCAAGCTGTAATCAAAAATAAAAAAATAAAATGAAAGGCTTCGTTAACGTAGCGTGTTATCGCAAAGCCCTTCACAGTCAATTCGTAAGAAACGCAGAATATTAGACTAGAGCAATGTCGAAGGAGAAAATATTGCACGTTTCAGCACAACTCAAGAAATGCAGTCACTGATAACCACCAAAACGACTAACTTGTCTCGATACAGTGTGCGACGAATAAAACATTGTGTTTGCATAAAAAACAGCGAGACAATGTCAGGATGTTGCTTTTATATTTACCACAGTTGTCTGCCACCACACATAACACAACCACTCAAAACCGTACTCGATAGAACATAGTGATAGCATATCAAAATTGCTCACTACTGTTCTTGTCCAAGAAAGACGAGGAAAACAGAAGCGAGGAAAATTTAAAACGTGACAGTATTTATCAGCAACCGATGTTATCTCATATTACTACTTTTTAACATGGCACTATTTCATATTGACTATTTTTAAACTACGCGCTTCTCCTTCGGACGCATCTGATTGGTCGGTGAAGATTTGTGAAAGTCTGTATTAGTCAAATTCGTTACAGGCCGCTATGGTAACTCTAAACAACAGGAAACCAAAACGAAACGACCTACGAACGCATAAATGACCTTGAGCAACCGATCAGGTGACTTTTTTCCAGCAATAGGTTTTAGGGATATGTGACACCAGTCTCCAGAAAAGACATATTGAGGCGACCCCTAAGCGCAGGGCATGTGTATTATTGCCTATTGTCTAGCGCTTAGTGCTGCCTGGGACGACTATTGTCGTTTTTTTGAGCCTTCTGATTGGTCCTTGACGAGGTCATTTGTGCGTTGGTAGGTCGTTTCGTTTTGGGTTCCTATTGTTTAGAGTTTCCTGGTTTACAGTCAAAATTTATATTTATATAATAATTCATTGCATTCAACTGAAGGATAAAGTGTGTGTAGGATTTCGAAAGTCATCCGAGTAACGCATCCTGCGTATTAGCCGCAATTTTATATTAACGATAATCTACCAATCACAATACGTATTAGTGACCTACAGGTGCATTACATGCACCCAGCACGTCGGTTATGTGGCTTAGTGTTTGTTTTGGTTTAATTTTGTGTTTTTGATTTGCCAACTCGGAGTTGATGTCATCATCAGTGAACGCTCATATCTTCTGTTCTGAAAAGAGAAGTCTTTGAAATGTTGAAAGATGGTAGGCTTCATTGTGGTATTAATCCCTCGATTTGCACTGCAGACCTTTTTTCAAGTGAATAAAGAAAGTATGTTGGAAAGACTTGCTTTAATAAGGAGTTACACTGTTTCACAATTCAATGCGAGTAATGTACTGCATAGTTCGATTTGATCAGGACGAACTCGAGTTCAGTTTAAATAATCAAATTAACTGTGTCTTCGTTCGCATAGTTGTTTTTAGTTGGGATAAACCGGCCCATAATTTATTGAGATGCTTGTAGCGCTGTTCTGTTACTTCGGGTTTGCCCAAATAACATCTAGTTATTGTGACAACAAAGATAGGGACAACTCAGCGTTCCAGTATTTAAACGCAGACACATAATGCACTAATGAAATGAGAGGAAGAGTACAAGTAAAGGTCACCACATTGTGATGCGCAGAAAGATATGGGCAGTTAGTGATTCCATAAACTAGTACCGTGTTAAGGTCCAGTTACTCTTCTTTGTGATTCAAGATAATATTATATCATATAGGGTACCAAACGATCGCATATCATTATGGACGAATAGCAAGTATTCATGACACACTTCAAGTATTTTATGTTTTTCTAACATAGATCCAGTTACATCAGACCAATTTAGTTTACTTGTTCTCGTTTTTCAGATAGAATTGTTGAAAGAATTGTGATTAACTAACAATGCATTCAGTGATTACTAATAAAGTAATTTGTGTTAGGTGTTAAAATTAGTTATATAGTCTATTACTTGTAAAGCTGCTGTTGCTTGGAGGCCGTGTGAACCTTTGGTGATAGAAGAGGTTGAAGTTTCACCCCCAATGTACGGTGAAGTACGGATTAAGGTGTATTCCTCTGGAGTTTGCCATACAGATGCATACTGTTTGAATGGTCATGATCCAGAAGGTGTTTTTCCTACCATACTTGGCCATGAAGGTGCGGGTGTTGTAGAAAGTGTTGGTGAAGGTGTAACATCACTTTCTCCTGGTGATCATGTTATTCCTTTGTACATTCCACAGTGTAATGAATGCAAATTTTGTTTTTCAAAAAAGACAAATTTATGCTCAAAAATAAGGTAGGACATTTCAATGAACTTCATACTTTTAGAGAAACACAGGGAGCTGGCCTCATGCCAGACGGTTCAGTTCGTTTTAAATGTCGGGGTCAACAAATACATCACTTTATGGGTTGTAGTACTTTTAGTGAGTACACAGTACTGCCTGAAATAAGTGTAGCGAAGATAGAGAAGAATGCACCGTTGGATAAAGTCGGTCTTCTGGGATGCGGTATAAGCACAGGATATGGAGCTGTTTTGAATACTGCCAGTAATACCTTTCGTAATCTTCTGCTAATGTTTAGATGTTGAAAAAGGAAGTGTGTGCGCTGTTTGGGGGCTTGGAACAGTTGGGTTAGCGACTATAATGGGATGCAAGAAAGCTGGTGCCAGGCGAATAATTGGGGTAGACGTTAATGAAGACAAGTTCGAATTAGCTCTTTCATTCGGAGCTACAGAATGTATTAATCCTGCGAAGCAGTTGAAGCCAATACAGAATGTGAGTAGTAAGAAGTTTCATTTGAATTATTTAGCCATAAGCTATCCCACTGCATATTCATTGTTTCATTTTCCCTTTCAAGTGAGTATTTCTCATAGGTATCTCATAATTTCAACTAATGGTAAAGTTCAGTGTTGTGTGGAACTGATATTCAGAGGCTGAATTTTATAACAGGTTCGTAACATTCCACTAGTGCAGACTGAAGTAACATTTGCAAATGATTAAATTAACCAACTGAGAGATTATAATCAAATCAAAAACAGACTTACTGTCTAGGATGTTTTGCGAAGTCTTGACTGATTCCCCATGGTTGATCCAGACTTGTTCGGAACATTTTATAGGCATCCTTAGGTTTTATCAGTATTACATACGACATGAGACTTACACTACTTCCAGCAGTTTATGAATTTTACGTCCACTTGTCCTACTAGATTTATCACCTTCCAGGCTTTGTCCCCCTTTTTAGTACTTTCAATATTAATTTATACGGTATTTGCAGTTTCTGTGAGTTATATTTTGGTGACTGCTTGTAGTTATTCGTCTTAACCTTCTTTTGTGCAGTGTCACTTGAATTGTATACAAATAACAATCAATACAACATAGTAACAGTGTCATTATTGAGAATTCAAACCTGTGATTATGATCTCCTTAAGTAGAACGCAAAAATTAATTATCTGTATGGTATGTAGTTTGGAGAAAATTATCACCATGTAAAATAAGGTTGTAAAAACGTAGTTCTTGAACTGTATTTGAGAATTATACGCATAATAGAATTAAAATACCAATGTGATAGTAAGCGAAGCTCTAAGAAAAACTGCTAACTTATCTGGTATTTCTGCCATTCTAAGCAAAGTCATAGCCTTTTTGTTTCCCCCGTGCGGTAAAGTACCGATAAGCATTAAAGTGTATGTGAAGGGTTACCTGATGGCTGCCTCCAATTACCCAACATAAATCTACAGTTCACCACTATGACAAGCACCCTACTTTACTGGTACAAATTAGTTAACACCGAGAACTTTCCAGTGGCCAATTAACACTGGTCGGTATTTTCACTTTTTATATACTTATGACTTTCTTAAAATTCAGAATTCTTTTTGTCTCAACACCTGTCCGTTTAAAGCGTTATCTGTGTATTTCCTAGAGCTTCCAAAAATTCTTTTTGGACAGGGCAGTGTTATGGAGAAAAAATCATTAATCTTGACTTTTATTAGAAGACTAAAATTGTATTGTTTGAAATTTCAAATCTGAGGTGTAAGCTGCATAATAACAGTTCACATAATCGTAAGGATCAATCGTTGAAGACTAGTGATATGGTTGAAAGTTCTTCACAACAAGGCTGATGTATGTACCCCTGGTCCTCAAAACTAGCAATCACTGATGTTTATTAAATTATTCACTCTTCAATACTTATTTGTCCATCAAAATATTCTGTCTGAGTTTTCTTGTGTATTTTTAAATCTGACAACTTGAATTTATACACATCCGTTCAAAGTACCACATGCATTCATTAGTTAGTCACTTCGAGACTTATATTGAGTGAATGTCAAACAATGAGCAATAAATATAAGTTTGAAAAATAGTGAATTCGATAAAATAAGTCAATATTCAGTGAGATTGATGCTTCAGTGCCATTGGTTACAAAAGTTCTAAAGATGTCTTTAAATTCACGTTGAGTGTTTCAGTGATTGTCACACTATGCAGCAAATAAACGTATAACACACTGGTTCGCGGTAACTAAGGGCTCTCAGCAGCCAATGGAATATTTTCAGTGAATCCAGCTAGGCTCTTTTATTCATAGCGTTTGTTTGTTTAATTTTCTTCGGCGCCCAATTGTTGTGGAACTATCCAGCCAAGTCTTGATCACAGTTTGTATTAGTTGTAATTATCGTTTAGAAGAAAACCTTTTTGGTATTTCATTTCTTTGATCCGATATTATTTGCTTTAAGAAAAAATCGTAACATAATGTTATAGGACTTTGAAGTTACCTTTCTTTGTTTTTAAATATTTCACCGTTTATCTTGTAGATTGTAACCGAAATAACTGATGGAGGCTGCGATTATACTTTTGAATGTGTAGGAAATGTGGAAACTATGAGGCAGGCTTTGGAGTCTTGCCATAAAGGCTGGGGTGTCTCAGTTATAATTGGTGTTGCAAAGGCTGGGACTGAGATTTCGACTCGGCCATTCCAACTTGTAACAGGACGTACATGGAAAGGTTCAGCTTTTGGAGGTTTGTTGTATATCACAACTTTAGTTAATTTGTAAAGCTAATCCCTCTAATTTGAAACAAACTTTCGAAACTCAGTCCAGGAAGAACAAATATTGTGATTAGCCTGTGCCCTGTCTTGATTATATCTCCTTTCAATTAACGAACACCGTTTGCAAAGTAAATTACTTATGTTTCACACCAGTACATTGAACAGGTTAAGCCAGTTTGTCTGACTTACCTACTGACTGACCGGTTTCAACGTAGAACTTTACACAGATGTGTAGCAGTTCGAGATGCCACATCACAGAGTGAATGCATCTGAACCATCATTGACAACGACGATTTTGAACTATATCACCGATTGTCTCCAGCCACTGGTTTTTAACACCCGAGGAACCCAACCAGGAAGTGTACACATCTCTACGTGGCTGGCTGGCTTAAACTAATTGCTATGGATTTCGTTGACTGATGAAGCCATGTTTTGGTTTGACCACCGCTAGCTCTTTTTTAGCCTTATCCTATGCCAGCTAACATTGCCCGTCGAGGAAGACGATAAGTGTGCTTGCATAACATGTGTCCTAACCATCTCAATCGGTGTAACTTCACAACCTCGTCGATTGGTTTCCTCTCGTTACCTAGTACTCGATGTCTAACGCCAATATTGCTTACCCTATTATGCTACGTAACACATTTAATCTTTGGTTGCTAGTCTTCGCTTCTGAGATTAGCAGCCTTAGCCTGCTTCAGGGTGTTACTGTGTTATAGCACATTGCAAAGATTATGTTTACTAGTGGGTGCAAGCAGCCATTTTTCAGTATTAGAATTACTTGCTACTCGCAACACAGAGCTCGTAATTCTTATACGAGTTGAACGTTTATTACGTGTAAGTTAGAGTGTCCTTGGTTTTTCTTGACTTATATTGCTAGTCGTATGGGTTGGAGTATCTTGTTTGCAGTTTTGAGCTGCCTTTGGGAGTACGCTTCATGTGTTTCCAACAGGACAGTGTGTAGGGTTGGGTCAGGACAACGGTTCATATAGCAAGCACCAATCATTATCAACGGAAGAAATTCAGAAGTCACTTCTTGCACTTATCGAAGCAGCTACAGACGGCAAGGATGAAGATGGCATAGTCCAGATTGGAAAGGCGAAACAGTGTGGAAGCCTGTTGCACTCAGAGTAAGCACCAAGATCTGAGGATGAAATGGCACTTTATTGAGTCTGGGAGTTCAGTGAGTGGTGGGGCGGTTGCTCATACGCATCTCCCATACTCAATAAAGTGCCATTTCATCCTCAGATCCTGTTCCTTACTCTGAGTGCAGCAGTTTTCCACACTGATTGTTTCGCCTTTCCAATTTGGGCTATGCCATCTTCATCCTTGCCGTCTGTAGCTGCTTCGATAAGTGCAAGAAGTGACTTCTGAATTTCTTCCGTTGATAACGATTGGTGTTGTTATTGATGGTTAGGTATCATCACCCCTGTCTACCCTGTCTTCACTTGAAGTCCTGTCTTCGCTGCCATTTTCACCAACATGTTAGTCTTTGCCTATATATCTTCCAGTTGTGGTGATCTATATTTAGTGTGTTAATTGACTATACCTTTTTTTAAGCCACATCAATTATTATTATTATAATGTACTAGTTGATGAATTTGTGATTGCTTCTTGTCTGTCTCTCGTTGTGTGTTCTCTCTCTGTGATCGCTATAGCCTTGTGAGTCGAGCGACTTATTACCTATCATGAAATCAGCTAACGAGTATAATTGTGCCGTCTATCAGTCATAGGTAGCCATCGATGGCGAATATTTAGTGTATTTAATTTTTTAGCTTCATAAGTTATAAATAATCTATGGATCCGTGGACGACTAAAAAGTGAAAACATTACTATATTCTGCGCTCATAACTCGCTTACCTGTAACTGGTTTACTTCATGGTACTGTGTGATTACTCACTTGACAATATCTTCTGAATGTCTACTTTCCCTTTAAATAACTTAATAAGATTTTCACAATGAGACTGGTAGGTGAAAGTATCATTGGTAAGCTTCAAGCAGTTCGACAGTGGGAATAACAAATTACGGAGCCTTGTATCTTTTATCAGCACACCCACCTGGAGGGTAAATGAGGTCACAGGATCTTAGTCACTTAAAAAAAACCTCATAGTGTCTAATTCGTAGATGCTGCGGTTGGTTATCTGGTGAATTTTTACTGAAGACATAAGGAATGAATATGAATAAAAGTCCCATAGTCAGAGGCACGTTCTCTTGAAATGAACTGTGATAACTGTATCTCTCAACCACCACCCATTTTCCCCTTGTCATATCTTACGTGTATTCAATTTTTCCCTTATTGAGTTCACTCCTCAATGTGTTAACACCAAGTTCAGTTATTTTATTTTGTGAAAACCTTTGATTATTTCTTTCTATAGGTTGGAAATCTCGTGAGTCGGTGCCTAAACTTGTCAAAGAATATATGTCAGGAGAGATCAAAGTTGATCAATTTATCACTCATCACTTTGATTTAAAAGATATTAATAAGGCTTTTGATTTGATGAAAATGGGCAGGTGGTAAGTTAACAGTAATGTTTCTTTCTCATCGCATTTTTGATACTATGAAGTAAGTACGCATGTGTAGTATCACTTGTTTGTTAATATTTGATTGAACTGTCAACGTACATTGTCTACTTACTTACAATGTGGATTTAGTTCACAGCGTCGGTGGCACAGCGGTTAGGACACTCGCCGACCGTGCACATGGTCCGGGATTGGATCCGCGGCCGACGCACACCTGATATCAATGGTCAGCCTGCTAAATTTGGGCTACCGATATCACATGCTGAAAATTACATACCTATACCGAAATGCTGTATGGAGTCAAGCTATAATGAAATAAATAAACAAAATACGGTTCTGGAATATTTTAAATTCTATCTTATAGTAAGGTGAATGCACTCTGCTCTACAGATTTTGTGCAATTTCATGATTAAGCTGCTGACGAAGTTATTACTAGCATAAATTATTTGTTAGATTTTGTTCAATATGTGTACATTTAACGTTGATCGATAGTCAAAATATCTGCTTGGTATTTACTATAATAACCCAGCACAATAACCAGAATGAAGTACAGCGAAAACAGAATTTCTTGTAAAAAGAAACTCGTATTAATAATGCGACAACTTGCAATTTTCACTTTATTCTTTATATAAAATCGTATGTTTATGACACTGAAGCAGTTAAGTCCTAGTTACCGTGTATTTAGCCATGATTTCATTATTAGTTTCAAGTTTAATCATGGATTGACATCAGCTAGAGAGCCATTGGAAACCAAGGAGTACTGGGCGGCTACCTCAACCTACTCTGTGACTCCCCAGCAGTACTCATTCACAACCTTACCCCGGGGATCGAGCCCAAAACCCTTCGGTTACTAGGCCAAGTGCAGTTGATCATTCAACCGATTGTGTTCGAGTCCAATGGCCCATGAGTTCTAGCCCCTGTCAGTTTGCGATTTTAGTGCGAGTATTTGTCTTCACATTCAACCTGGTGGGGCCCACTTGTCACAACTCATTAGAACTCCAGGAAACAACTTCATTCTGTAACAAGTCACAAGTGAGCATCAGTGTTGAAAGTCAGGTTTTTCGTTGTTTAGAAAATATCAGATTTACTCATTTAGAAAACACAACAAATTAATCAAAGAGATATGTTCCTTTTCAATAAGTTCTTTATCAATGGCTCTGTACTAATATATAGTTTTACATTAAAACTATAGCAATAATATTGTGATGTTAACCAATAAGAATTACGAGGTTTAACATATAGAAGGAGTGGAAATCGCTTATCAAAGTCATCATAGTTAATTTGTAATAGTTAGCAACAGATTGTCAGTAAACAAGAATTGTAAATTTCGAGGAGTAATAGGAGTAAAAACAGAAATGGTCTTCAAGATCAGTTTATTTCTGGGGGTTAGCGACGGGCTACCACACAAATCAATAACTTTTCAGAACACTGTTACTAAGGACAGAATAATGAATAATCGAGCTACTAACAAGTTCTAAAGAAAATAAAAGACAAATTCAGCGAAGAAAGTTTTCTTCATCGACGAAATCATCTTCAGAGGCTGGACAGTCGTATTTACATTTGCCAAAAATGTATAGTAGTCTATTATTGAGTAATAGAGGGTGACATAATTGATATAATTACTCAGAAGTGGCTTTAGAAGTAAAAAATAAAAGTTGTAAATTACGTGGTAATCAACGGCACAAAGTTAGAAATTTGATAAGATTAAAATTGTTATTGAGCGAGAATAGAGGTAGTTGTGTCGATTTAACAATTGTGAAGAGGGTGTGAAAATATACAGAAGGAAAATATGAGGGTGATAATAGTGAATTAATTATTAAAGTAAAAGCAAACTAAAAGTAACACTGAAAATTGAAAAGAAGGAAAGATTAAAATTTTCACAGGGAACGACTAGAGGGGATTAAGACCAAGGTAGTATAAGAGACAGGACAAACTTTTTCTGTGTATGGCGGAGGCGCTGGTGATTCGCTAATACAACCCCGAACTTTGTATACAGAAAAAGTTTGTCCTGTCTCTTATACTACCTTGGTCTTAATCCCCTCTAGTCGTTCCCTGTGAAAATTTTAATCTTTCCTTCTTTTCAATTTTCAGTGTTACTTTTAGTTTGCTTTTACTTTAATAATTAATTCACTATTATCACCCTCATATTTTCTTTCTGTATATTTTCACACCCTCTTCACAATTGTTAAATCGACACAACTACCTCTATTCTCGCTCAATAACAATTTTAATCTTATCAAATTTCTAACTTTGTGCCGTTGATTACCACGTAATTTACAACTTTTATTTTTTACTTCTAAAGCCACTTCTGAGTAATTATATCAATTATGTCACCCTCTATTACTCAATAATAGACTACTATACATTTTTGGCAAATGTAAATACGACTGTCCAGCCTCTGAAGATGATTTCGTCGATGAAGAAAATTTTCTTCGCTGAATACGTTTTTTATTTTCTTCATGACTCAATGGGTATTTTCGGCGATTTGAAGCAGAGCGAGAACCCTGTGACAGTGAGACTAACAAGTTCTTAAAATTCTCCGTAATACTCACCATAACTAAGCAAAAATGTCAAACTAAAGATGAATATTTAAAGATAGGTAGACAAATAGACAGATAGATGAGTGATCTACAGAATCCCCTTTCATTTTAACAATCTAGTGCATTATTTTTACATTACCTTTTAGCATCAAACCAATGATTCATCTCTACAGTTCTCAGTGAAATTTTAAAAGTGTTTCTGGAATCAAATAGTCAGTTTTCCAACGAATTTAATTCGGTTGACTTGATCATTTCATCCTATTTTACGTGTAAATTAACTAGTAACAGTGATGCTTTTTATGTAATCTTTGTACATGGATTGGAAACTGAGATTATGAGAATATGATTTTGATAATATTACATATGGTATAATGATTCATCCATTTTGTTGATGTAATGAGTAAATGGTCATATCGATTCTTTTTCTCATCTTATTATTGTTTACAAAAATGATTCGGAAATTATTCTCTCATAGCGTGCACGGTAAAAATGGACATTTTAATTATTGCATATAGTTTAACTACTCAGACCTCTGCCGTGTTTTCCTGAGAAATACTAGTAATAATAACAATTAAAAGTAGTTAATTCCATTTGCAAAATCCTAACAAGACATTATCCGAAATCTTTCTCGTGGAACACATTTCAAACATCGTAACACCAAACGTACATTTCATTTATATTTACAGATTATGAAAAATAAACATTGGAATAAATGAGAATAGAGAGCTGCACATAAGAAGAAACATTAGTTTGTCAATAACCATTTGGTTTTAAAACTGAGTTACCTAAGCAGGTTCGACTTATTAATTTCAACAAACAGTAGGTTTAAACATTCTTTTGGCTAAGATCTCGAAATGCTCAGATGTCTTGCGAATGTGAATTTATAAGAAGTATCAAAATCCATTTTATGATTCATCTCTGGAGTTTGCCTTGAACTAGCTGAAGTTCTTCACGTTGATAACATATGCTCAGTGGAGTAGTCTCTGCTATGTCAGAATGCACCGTGGTTTGTTATGGCGTACGTATCTCACTGGCATTGTCGTTGTCTAGATGTCTTTCGAATGTGTTACTAAATAATTCAGCTGTCGCTAGATTACTCAGACTTTTACTTCCCTGGTACCTTACAACACACACTTTTTGGCCATAACTCTCCCTCTCTGAGCCATGAATCAGTTTTGATTCTTGAATTCGTGACAGGGTTTACCAGCAATGTCACCCTCTCTTTTGGAACCTTAATTTTATGTCGATTTCTTAGGGTTAAGTATGTTCTATGGTATGACTGCCACCTACCTAAGAGTTTTCACTTGTATCATGTCCTTCTTTCGTCCACAAAGATTCTCTCGTTGACCTCTGCTTCTCAAGGTTACAGTTATTACAAGTATGAAACCATTGGTGGACTTCTTAATAACAACATTCGTTCACCCCCATTCCTGTTCCACCGTTATTATGTGCTACTCTCATGTCCGATCCCAGAGATTTTCTCATATTCTCAAAGTGTTGACTAAGAGGATTATTCTTAGTTAATTGTTCTTTATTAACTAACAATTACATTAAGAGCCATCACTTTATTCCAGATGATAGTTTTTATAAAGAATGGAATTCTCAGCACTGAACATATTGCAACAGTTTATTTCCATTACAAATAAACCAAATATTAACGATAATAAAACTGAAGTTAGTGGAAGGATGATTTATGTAATAATAATTATAATAATAATAATAGTAATAATAGTAATATGTGGCTGCTTATTTGCAGATCATAATGTAGATTTATAAGCTATTTACTGATATTTGTCTCCCCAAAACAACACTCGCACTAAATACATGGTGGACTTTAGACAGCTGGTGAACGATAATTCTTATGATACTTTTGGTTTTCCCAAAAGAGACATATGGTGAAAGTTGCAAACAAAGAGTTCAGTATCCGACAAGATATATTTAGCCAATTGCTTGCACGAATTAAAATGTCTGTCAATAACAGTGTCAATTCATTGAGCCAAAGGCACACCACTATCCCTGCTTCCACGTTTCATAGTCTTACTTAATATAACATTTTTTTTCCAGAAACTGAGGGAAAAATAAGAGGGGACAAAAAAGAACAGTGGGTAGAATATATGAATTAACAAATACTGAGAGAACGACTTAATACAGAAACTACTAGGACAGAAACTGTCAGACCATCAGCATATTTCGTGATATTGGCTTCTCCGCAAACATGGAGCAGAACACCACTAGGTTTGGTTAATGAAAGGTGAGCACAGGACGACGAAGTCTTCAATTTGTGAACACCTTCTGGGGTCAGATCATTCAGCCCCATTTGACTTATCCTTCAGAGAACCAGATCCAACCACTCCGAAAGTGTACGTTTATCCCACATAAGAATTTAGCTAGATGTAGAATGATTCATCCTGTTAAGTTAAATGACCTAGAAGAAAGCTCAGCCATTGCATTCACTTGCATGGGATCATAAAATAGGGTGGGACAGGGTGAAACTATTAAAACGCAATATAGTTTGGTGGAGAGAGAGGTTAGTCACTGAAGTTGTGTTTATCAATTCAACACCACATATGTGCAATCGACATGATGCAACGCCTATACCAGAGATATGAAGAGTGGCAAAAAGCAACAAGGAGAGAAGGAGAAATTATATAAGGCAAATTATGAAGCCGTGTGACTAAACTGATATGATTATGAGCAATAAGTTATGCTCGGAAAGTCATCCAGTTATTAATGCATTAATGAACTTATTTTATATGTTAGAAGCTTTACCTCCTTCGAATTATCAGTAGTTTTAGTCTTGAAGAATCATGCATTAAGGATTTTTGTGAGAGGTTGACACGTCTTATCTGAATCCTAGGTCCTGATGATGAACTGAAGATTTTACTTGAAAAATATCTTAAAAGGTTCGTTTAACAATATCTGAAAAATACCCATTTATTTTGCTAGAGGTGCATAGTGTAGCCATATTTGCTTGCTGCCTAAGAAGTAATTTATCTTAGACATTTACATTACAACAAACATCAACTGGAATTTGTGGTTTGCTAGTAAGTTGGTCAAATAGATTCCAAATATTAGAAGGATCTTTATGCGATAAAAAATCTCGACATATTACATTCAGTCTTTGTATTTCATACTTTATTGAAGACTTAAGTTTTCAAACACCACTATTATAGCGCGATTTCTTTAAGTTCTTTTTTTCGTTGCGGGGATGAGACTGTATCCGATCTCACAAACTGTGTTTCAGTAGAATAGAAAATTTTCATGTAGAACCCCGGTTATCACGTGATATCAGAGATGGTGACATCAAATGTTTCATCGACTAATATGTCCCAGTTTGTATCCTGCAATATGCTTCTAAATGGATGAATATTATGATGTGAGTATAATCGTTCTTGAACCTTCTCTTGCTTAATTTGCCATACACTTGGTAAAACACTAATAATGCAGTGGTCAGAATTTAGCCAAGGCAGCGTTTCTATGGGCTTCATATATACTACAGTCACTTATAAAAATCAAGTCTTGTCCAAACGAATATTGAACCTGACAAGGTTTTCATGACCAAAAGATGTGATCGCAAGAAATAAAATCCCCACAGACTATAGACAAAGAATTTATGATATATATATATATATATATATATATATATGTGCACTGCCATCACATCCGCCAGAAGCCTCTTCACTTCTGAAAAGGGAACTGATATTTAAAATAGAACGAATACTAAATTATCGCAGTCAGCAACCTTCTTAGAGGAACTAGGATTGTGGTCAGTTTCGCGCCTAATGAGTGATTCAATGTACAGATCACTGATAGGACTCTTAGAAAACCCATATATCTGCATCCGATTGCAGCGTGTATAGATTGATGAATTCCCTGGTTGAATCCTAAAGGACCATTAAATTAACAGTATCAATAAACATTTGATTTACGTGATATGGTCTTCAGTCAAATGCAGCCTTAAGCAGTTAGTATGCAAACTGATTTTCAGTGTCGGAGGCCTGCTGTGCAACACTATATTTGATAACATCAAAGATTGTTCGAATAAGTCTGCAGGGTTCATATACAGCCTAATTAATGACCTTTCACCTCTAAAATATGTGACGAATCCCGGTTTGTTGAGGGCTCTGACATCACTTTCCGGTGGATAAGAAGTGAATTCCGTATTTCTGTACTTCAGTCTTCGATTAATAATATCAACAGTGATATTTGTTCCAGTTGTTGGTGCCGAAGGTGCTATGAACTTTCTTAGGTGATACACCTGTTGTACATTTCTCTGTGCTGCCTGCATAAAAGTGGTATAACCGGAATATGCAGAGCATCTAATCCTAATTAATGTCAGTAAAAATTTTGAGCATTGTGGAATAGACCAAATATAATGATACTTTATTTGACCTAGTCCTAAGTATATAAGATCCAAATGGAAGTTCTGCGAAGCTTTCTAATTGCCCTTGCTTTCGAATATCCTCTGTTAGGCGCTTCAGACAACGAATATTGTAAACTGTGTTGTGTGTTGTAAAGTTCCTCAGATTCTAGTACGAAGTTAGTCAATTCGGCTCCTTCTATAAGGTGACGGTATAATTCCCTATTGGATAAGACAGACACTGCTAAACTAAAATGATGGAAGTTATTGTATATACTAGGTACCATCATGCCCCTCATTATAGCAGGTCTAATATACAGCGAGAGAAGGCAATATTCAGTGACCTTCAAAAACCCCTACACTTTCATTGAAAGTTTATCGGTGCGAAGCTGGAGCATCCAAAAGTCTTTTCGAACTTGAGTGTTTCCCCTGGCTTTTAACTAGTGCTTGCCAAAGTACTATCAGATTCTTCATTATGGTTGGAAATAAAACGTGCATGTGATCTAGTGGAAAATAAGTAATATCTACAGACAAATCCTCAAAACCAGATATTGTACAGTGATGTATATATGTAGGTTGTCGTTGACTACGGAAGTTTTCATTAGTCCTAAGATTGTAAAGTCCTCAGTTCTCAATAATGTCCTCCCTTTCATCTAAATAACTACTATGCATTTCTCGCTAATAGCAATCTCAGTATGGCCTACAGTTGTCTTGATATCGGCGATAGCTAGTACATCACAAATAACAGCAAGTCGAACAGAAATGCATTTTAGATTTATTGGTTGGAGATAGTAGGCTTGAAGCCTATGTTAATCCTTTTTCTAGTAAATTTCTGCGGTTTTCCAAACCCTTCTTGAGTGAATCAGTTGAGGTTGCAGACACCACTTCTTCGAGTAGTCGGTTCCAAGAGTTTATGACTCGGTGTGAGAACTAGTACTCCACAGCAGTATGGTTTCTCCTTGGCTTATGAACTCTCCTGCTATATCCTCTAAGATGTTCCTACCTGGTGGGAATGAAAAGAGAGAATAGATCAGGTCCGTAGTCATTATATGTAGTTTTATACATTATAATGAGATCTCTCTGCCTACGGTATGCTGGGGAGAAGAGATTTAACCTGTCTAGTCTTTCCTCGTATGATGAAGTAGTCATGCAGAAAACCATACATGTTGCCTTTCTTTGAACCCTTTCTAGAATATGTGAGTCCCCTTTAGCACAAGGACTGGCTGCCTGGATACAGTTTTCTAGTCTCGACCTCACCAGAGATATGAATAAGGATGTGAACATACCTATGGTGATTCTAGTAAAGGCTCTGCGAATTTCCCATAAGGATCTAAAACTTCTTTTCGTTTTAGTCTGTCTTCAAGAGATAAATCAGGTCTGACTGAAATTCCTGACCCGGAAAGGTTGTGTACATTAGCCAGTAGATGATTCCGTTCATCAGGAGAACCTAAGACTGCTTTAAGCAATCTACGCTGATTAGAACATTCATCATCTCTTTTGCCTATTCTAATCAGCTTTTTAATCGATACTCCAGGGAAATTCGCTGGAAGCATCTTCCTTATAATTCTACTCACTAATTTAAGGTCGTGATCGTGCCTTTTTACGGGATCAGATTCTTTGGACTCTTCTAAATTTCCAACAATTATGTTAGAGTCTAAGGAGAGCTTATCGTGTTTAGCAGTGGCTACGTCTTTTCTCACCACTACTGATGCAGCCTGGCTACAGGTAACAGACATTTGCTTACCATCAGTATTACTATGTTTCTTTCGATTGCTTATTTTCGTTACCCACTGATCAATGATGTGAACATACCTATGGTGATTCTAGTAAAGGCTCTGCGAATTTCCCATAAGGATCTGAAACCACGTGCAGCCACCGCGTAACAGTGAGCTGTAATTTTTAAATCGTGACTAACTATGACACCTAAGTCCAAATGAGTCTGAACTGATGGGAGTTTTATCCCCCCTAGTTCGTAGGAGCTGATGCTTGCGTGTCCGATGCCCATGACTGCACACTTCGCTACGTTGATCGGGAGCACGCATTCTCTGGACCACTCTGACAATTTGTTGAAGTCCTCTTGCAACATGAGTGTATCACTGCCGCCCTTCAGCTCTTTCCAGATTTTTAAGTCACCTGTGTGTAGGACCATAGGGGAGACGGTGATCGGAGATAACCCATTGATATCCAAAATAAGTAGGAGAGGTCCGAGTACTGTGCCCTACGGGACTTCGCTACGCACTGCTGTCCAGGAGGAGAGTTTTCAGTTGATCCTAACCCTCCGCCTCTTATGTATGAGGAATTCCCTGAGCCAGTTTAGTAAGCTGCCTTTGGTGCCAAGACCTTCCGACTTCATCAGTATTCTTTTGTGGGGAACTTTATGGAAGGTTTTGCTGAAGTCTATGAAGACGACGTCAATGGGTCTTCTGTTGTCCCTTGACTTGACTCAGCTTTCTCTTGCAGTGAAAAGATTTGACAGGCATGAGAGGTTTCCTCGGAAGCCATGCTGTGCTCTAGATAACAAACTGTCCTCCAGATATGCCATGATGCTTTTCTTGATGATTCTTTCCAGTGTCTTGATGAAAGTGCTGGTAGGACTAATAGGCCTGAAGTTTGAAGGGCTTTGTCTTGATCCTCCTTTGTGGTTGGAGGTTACTGTGGCGTTTTCCAGTCACACGCTAACACTCCATTTGGGAGAGATAGCTTGAAGGTCGTGGTGAGTAAGCCGGCTATGTGAGCTGATAGCTCCTTGAGAAGACTTGGATGGAGGTTAGCAGGACCCATCAATTTCCCTGCATGTAGTTTCATTGGGCAATTGAGTACGGAGTCTATCCTATGTTCCTCTGGTGCAGCCAGAGCTGATCCTTGAGGAGTGATGACTCCAGTGTAAAGACTTGGGAGAAGTAGTCTGCCATTGCTTCTGCTTTTTCTTGATCTTTGGGAATTGTGTTGTTGTCAATAGTCAGGTTTGGGACACCATTGGAAGTCTCACTCCTGAAGTTCATGTACGAGAAAATTTTCTTAGGTTGTGCCTTTGCAATTTGAGCCAGGTGTGCTTCGAACTTAATCCTTCCTTGATGGATTTCTCCAATAGCTTTGTTCCTACAGGAATTGTATAATTTTCTGGTCTCAGGAGTCCCAAGTGTGGTAAACAGGTTCCAACATTTGTGTTCACGCCTGATCAACTTATGAATCTCTCGGTTTATTCAAGGAGGAAATGTTTCTGACCCTTTGGGGCAGACCAAGGGATAAAAGGTTCAGTTACCTGGGCGTAAAGTTGTTTAAACTGGTTCGATGCCGCTTCTACTTGTGACTCTGCTTTTATGTACGAGTTCACTGAGTTAGCTGCTGAGACTATCGCATTTAAATCAGCTTTCGAAACGTTTGGTCAAGCTGGGTTTATGGCTCAGGATACTGCTGCTGTGAACTTTAAAGTGAGCACTACGTGATCACTTCTTCCTAAAGGAGGAAGACGTTGCATGAAATCCACATCCTCACCATGGGAGAACATTAGATTCAGGGTACAGATAACAGCAACCTATATCTGTAAGCCAGTCACTGAAGTTCTTCTCAGTGAAATGAGTACCATTATCAGTAACTAAGAAATCCGGCAGATGGCAGTTGGACAGCGACACCGTCATGTCATCATTTGAGGTGAAACTGTCCGACGACGAATATCGTCGTAGTGTGTCATCGGACCTTACAACTTTAGTTGACAGCAATGTGCAAACCTCGGTTGGTCGCATAATGAATGTGCTGCTGGAGCCCAACTACAGCTCACATTTTTCTTGGGCTGGTACGAAGCAGAAAAAACAGTTCAAGGACACGAAGACGTGTAACCATGTGATACGTGGTTGATTGTTTTTTAATTGTTGTTTCTCTAGGGACTATTAACAGTTTACATCAACAAGGTAGTGCTGACCAACGTAGCACAGTGAACGCTATCACGGCTTCCATTCAACGTTGGTTCCATAACAGTCAGGACAGACTGAAGTCGAGGATAGGAAGGCGACGGCGTTCCCCTTTGGTAGGTCTTTATTTATTTCAACTTTCATTTTCAGGTCACCGTCGATGTCAGCAAAGAGAACATACCAAACGCCGACAGCACACGTATGGGTTCTTCTGGTGACTTATAAGATGTTTTAGTTTTATGACTTGTCGAAAGATTGTAAATTCCTTTGCCAAGATTGTTAAATACATTTTCAATTAAAATCCACTGCTTTTGATATCGTGAGTTGTTGAGCTACTGCTAGTTTGCTGTTTTGGAGGCGACCTGTGTACGTAATAGATTTGACGCTGTGTTAGTTGTCGACTGAGGGTTAAATGCGTAACCGAAGGCGCGTTGTCCCAGGCTTTACTATGTAATAGTAACTTAGGGCGCACTGCAGATATTTTGGGACAGACTTAGGACTAATGTCTCAAGTTCTGTAATGCGCCCGAAGTCTTTTGCCCCAAAAAGTCTGCAGTGCGCCCGAAAATAATGATAGCTGGGTGGCCAAGGCAAAACAAGCATGGATGTCACTGAGATAGTCAGAGCGGCCCCGCATGAGTCTATTTGACGAGAGGCCGAGTGTTGTGTGTGCTACTGTCAAGATTTATCGGAAGTTTATGAACACAGACTGATAGGAAGCGACCAAAATGGAAAAAAACACACATTTTAAGTCTATGGCTGCATAGGTAGGAGTGTTTATGTCTCAAATGGAAATTCAGTTCACGTTGTGGCCAAGAAATAATCTCGACAGACAACTGTACTCATGAGTGCTTAACTTTCGGAAAATCGACCACAATCAGAGCGGTTTATCATTCACTGGATAGCCGACCTTTAGTGTGGTTAGAAATGTATAAATGTGTTTTTTCTCAATGAAAATGTCCGTTGCTAAGTCTCTTGTCTTCTCTGGTTACAAGTCAATTCCCATCAATTATATTCTTCTGCAACGTCATAAATCGACTACAGTACACCAAGCACCGCTCATTCAGAGTTGAGGTTACGTAGCACATAAGGAAACCTGCGCTGGCTAGTAAGGACATTTGTTGTATTGTTCAGTATTCTTGTATTAACAGCATAATGACTAATAGGGGAATATGCAGTTGTTATTAGGGGGATGATTTTTTTTTCTGCAAACTAGAGTTAAGTAATCTAAGGGCTAATTACGTAGGCTCCACAAGGGGAGAACGCCTCCTCACTGGAAAATCCCACCACGGAGAGTCATTGTGAACTCAAACAAACAATGGGAAGCAGTCCAGTTGTTGTCGAGAATCCTAGCTTTCAGCCATTCAACAAGCATAAGAAAGGAATCAGACAGGAACTTGCTCATGTGAGGGGCAGATCACGAGGAACATAAAAAGATCAAACAAAAATCTATGACCATACACTGTATCCAAGGGCTGATGATCGACGTATTATTACGCTAACAGTAATCAGAAAGAAGCAATTTTCTGTTCATTCGCAATTGGGAACTAGAACAAAGACGAACTAATCCATGTAAAATGACAAGTGAAGCATGTAGGAGATGAAAAGTGCCATCATAAGAGTCGGTGAGATCTGCAAAGCAACCATTAGAATATTTTCATTATTTGTTAACATTCCAGATGTGTTGACACTGCACAGGTAGCTATTGTATTTTTATTTAGTAGTGTAAAGGTAATACTCCTGCAGTAGTATTCGCAGTGACCGAATCACAGAAAAACCGACTACAACATAGACTGGGGAGAATTTAGGAATTTTTATTTAGCAGAATTAATTATAATTTATATAATAAATATTAACAAACAACAGTACGTATTTAAGCAATGCACTAATAGAAATTGTCAATCACCACATGCCGAATGTCTCCCTGCATGTTTATAATGAGGTCTAGGTTTGCTCGTAAGCATCTCAGATCTTCCAACTGTTTCTATGCTATTGTTTTCGGTGGAATCATCTGAATTTATTTCTGAATTATCTTCAAAATCAGGATTAGCAGTGCAACCATTAAAATTATAATAGGAACAACCTATTTCCTTTATTTTCACTTGGTCAACGTGTCTGTTGTGAAGTGGATGATCTTCGATGTCTAATATCTTCATTATTCGATTTCCCACTTTTTGTCGTACGATTCCAACAGAAGGTCTATAGTCATTCACTCTCTAATAATGTACATCACAAGTCATGTACATTAGATGAGTTTGGAGAATTCGAGATTTGAATAGCTTAGCAGGACTTTCATGGGTGTTGGTATGCTGCACATTGCGATACTGAAGTAAGAAGTAATCTACACATCTCTCCAGCTCGTCAAAATTCTTAGGACTAACTGATGATATGGCACTCTTTAATGTTCGTACGAAATTTTCTGCCAACCCTTTAGATTGAGGATGACGTGGTGCTGTGTACAGACGACGGCAACCTATATCTGTAAGCCAGTCATTGAAGTTCTCCTCAGTGAAATGAGCAGCAATCAGTAACTAAGAAATCCGGAATTCCTTCTCGGCTAAAAATCCCCCTCAAAGCTCTATGTGTGAATTTCGCGTCAGGACTGTCTGTACTTATGACTTCTGGTCATCTAGAATAAGAATCCACAATAACTAGAGCATAGTATGAATGAAAGTGTGGACCACAGTAATCCGTATGAATATACTGCCAAATCTCACAAGACGCAGGCTGTGGTTTCCACAATGACTTTCCATAGGATATTTTATGCTAACAGTCGAAACAGCTCTTTGATGTTTTGCTAATGTCAGCATCAGTTTCCGGCCACCAGCACGTTAGTCGTGCTAATGATTTCATCTTATCAGCACCTAGATGAGCAGAATGAAGATCATCCAAAATCGCAGATCTTTATGTTGGAGGGATAATAATTCTGTCATTCAGACATAGGAATTCTTCAGGATGGACTGAAATCTCATCTCTTCGCCTATAAAAGTCCGGGAATCTTCGCTTACACTGAATTTCCCGACCTCTTTTTGTTGCATTTATATTGATCCCGTAATATTTCCGAGTATCGTGTAAAAGTCGAACTTTATCCACAGGTGGTGGTTGGACTAACAAACAGTCAGTGTCACTAGGAGAATTTTCAAATAATGAGTAACGAGATGAGAAGTCTGCATGAGGTGTATCCTTAGCCGATCTGTGTTCAATAGTGTAATCATATGCAATTAGTTATAAATTCCATCTTTGAACCAAAGCAGCAGATGATCCATTCAATGGATTTTCTGGATTATAAATGAATTTCAAAGCCTGATGATCATTAGCTATGTGAAACTTAGTACCAAAGAAATACTTGTGCAAGCGTTGTATTGCCCATACAACTGCCAGAGCCTCCTTCTGGGTTTGTGAGTATCCCTGTTCACTCTTACTTAGGCGTCATGAAATACAAATAACAGGTTGTCCGTTTTGCTCAAGTACTGCAGCTATACCCACAGGAGTAGCATCTTTAGTGAGAACGGACTGATCATTCGATGAGAAAGGTTTTAAGAAAGCTTGTCTACAGAGAAACTTCAAAGTTCTTCGCAAGATATCCTCATGTTGTTGTTCCACCTTAAATTGTTTACTGCAGACTATATCGAAAAGCGGAGATAACAGATGAGTGAAATTGAGAATGAATCTGGAGTAAAACTGAAGAGAAGCAGTCCATGATTTCAACGAAAATATACTTTAGAGGCTGCGGGTATCGAACGTTCGCGAGTTGTACGGATTATACTAACGCAAGATCTTATACCAACAACCACTATAGTGTTCGTTCTTCGAGTACCAAATGGTAAAGCAAAAGACCAGATTTTGTCGTCCAAATACGATATATATTTTGGGACCAAATCGCGGGTAGGAATGAATGCTTAGCTAGCTAGTAATCGTGCACGCACGTGACACGACGAAGAGCACCAAATGGCGGGGATGCTTGACCGTAAGCCTTCAGCTAAACAAGTCGACTTAAACAGTGATGGTCAGCATCCAATGTTGAGTGATGATTGCTGTGGTTAATAATTTTGGGGAATTATTTACCGCTACAGCTCACTCCCCCCCTAGTGGGTTTGTGAGGACCCTAAGACATGACCAGCCGGAAGTAAAAAAATCTCGATGGTTCCCTGATGGGTGAAAAAAAATCTTCCGAGCGGCTTGATCGAGAGCCTGCTGGTCTGTCTGCCTATGCTAATAGGGTGTCTGTACATAGCTTCCTCAATGTTGTTCGTTGGATCCCGTGCTTCGTTTGTTTCCTGTCCAGTGCCCGTTGCACCTGGAAAAGAAAACAAGAATGCTGAGGACCTTGTCAAGAAAAATGTACCAAATAAGCGTTTTTTACCAAAAAAATATGACATGCATCTACTATACAGTAAAATAATGTAAAGTGCAAAATATCGGGGAAAAAAAATATACCTCTAATTTAATTTTATGTACGGTTATAGGAGAAATATCATTTACTTGTGTTAAATGACGCAACATAAAAAAAATTGATGTGTCACTCAGTTATGTGAGATAGGTGTGAAGGTATTCTGGAAATCTAACGTGACGTCCAGAACGCGTTTTCTTAGAGTTATCGACCGAAGTTTCGGTGGCTTTCGCCGTGCTAGGGAGTTCTTCGAAGACTGAAGTAGATTCAATAACTTGTGAATTATCGGGTACGTTTAGCTCCAGGCTAATGGGGTTACCTTCCAAGTAAGCTGGTTTCAGACGGTCGATACTGACGGTGTCTTCGCGGCCTTTTTTGTCTAAAACGAAGAATTTATCCATACGTTTAATCACTTTATATGGTCCGTCATACGGGGGTTCTAGAGGACGACGTACCGAGTCGCGACGAACAAATACATGTGAAGAAGTTTTTAAACAAGGGTGAACAAAAACATCAATGGACTGTGGTCGGAGGGGAGCAGGTTTAACTGAACGCATAGCGTTTGTAAGCCTGCTGACGTATGAGGAGTGATCTACCACTGGTGGGAAGCTCGAGGGAGAAACAAACTCACCTGGCAGTCGTAGTGTTGTGCCATATACTAGCTCAGAAGTAGTACAACCAGCATCGGTTTTTAAGGCGTTTCGTATCCCTAGGAGAACTAACGGAAGGGATTCAGTCCAGTGGGTGTTATTTGCAGCTGATAAACCAGCTTTCAACTGTCTGTGTAGACGTTCTACCATACCATTCGCTTGAGGATGGTAGGCTGTCGTTCGAAAACGCATGCAACCAAGGATTTTAGTCAAAGCGAAGAATAAACCGCTTTCGAATTGCCGCCCACGATCAGTTGTTATGGAAGATGGGCATCCAAAGTTTGCGATCCATCTCTCTACAAAGACGCGTGCGACAGTTTCGGCAGATATATCCTTGATGGGTACTGCTTCAGGCCATCGTGTGAAGCGATCGATGCAGGTTAACATATAGGTGTATCCATGAGATTCTGGAAGGGGGCCAACTAAATCTATATGGACGTGTTCGAAACGGGCATCAGGGATAAGAAAAGTGCCAAGGGGGCTTTTAGTGTGTCGTATTACCTTGCACTTTTGGCAAGCTAAACACGTCTGTGCCCATTCCCTTACTTCTTTGTTAATACCAGGCCAGCAAAACCTACTAGTTACGAGTTTGACAGTAGTTCGAATACCTGGATGGGATAAGCCATGCAACGTATTGAAGACGTTACGGCGATAACTTTTAGGCACGATGGGGCGAGGAGTACTAGTGGAAATGTCACGGGCTGTCCTGAGGTTATGATGTGGTGCATAACATTGCTGGTTATACACGGGAGATCGTTAGATGGGCAATTCAGTTCCGGATATTTGTCAACAATCGGTTGGAAAGTTGGATCGGGGATTGCTTTCATCTTAACGATTGACAAGCTTGGGCCTACGTAAGTTATGCCTTTGATAGACAAACTAGTAGTGTTGTCAATTAATCGTTTACGGCGGACGTCTACGAGCAAATCATGATGATTAAGTAGGTCCGTGCCGATGATGGGCATTGTGACGTCAGCGATCAGAAAAATCCACCGAATAGGTTTGCGTAAACCTACGTTCAGATAGACGTATTTCCGACCATAGGTTGCAATTGGTTTTCCATTTGCAGCCTGTAGGTTGAGGTTAGGATCCTTCTGTCGATCTGCTGCTGTAGCAGGAAGGACGCTGACTTCGGCGCCTGTGTCGACTAGATATCTAGTCTGGCTAATTACATCATGGATGTAAAGTAAGCGGCTAGTGCCACCGGCGACGGTTGCCGCTAACGCGTGCCGGCGGGATAGTTTCCCACAGACTTGGAGGCTTTGCCGAAATCACAAGGTTTTCGACAACATTTCGCTTCCTTGCCATAGGTGTTGTGATACCAACACCAGTCAGGATTTTTGACAGAACGTGTGTTGGACTTAGATCGTCCACGTGCGTTTTGCCGTTGAGGGGATCTAGAACGACGGTTTGAGGAATTGCTAGGCTTGTTTGACCTAAGCATCTGCTGGACGGAGTTGATTAACTCTATCATTGCAGAATCCTTCTTCGAAGTCTGTTCGGTAACAGAGTATACTTCGGTGATTGGCCGTTTCGTTATCTCTAGAATTCTATCTGCAGAGACAGCTAAATCATCTATGAGAACACCCTGAAGTGTCACAAGTACAGTCTGAACTGACTGTGGCAGTTTGGATAAAAATAGTTCTCTAAACAGTCCTTCATCGAACTGACTTTGGCCAATGATCTCTTTCATTCTTGCCAGCATGCTCACGGCTGACTGATCTCCTAACTCGATGTTACGAAATAACTCATCCAGACGTTGCCGATCTGTGAGAACGTTTCTCTTGAGGATGGATGCTTTTAGCAACTCGTACGAGTTACTTACCGACATCTGCAGAGTTACGCACTTGCTGAATTCCCGCGGTAGGGCGTGAATAACTGCAAGGAACTGTGAACGTTGATCAGTTATGCCATGTTCACAAAAATCAGACTCAGCAATCTGAAACCACGTTTCAGCATTATCTGGCCAAAATGGTACTAGCTGAATTGTTTTGGCGGTGGAGCGTATCTGAATAACCTTGGGGCTAGGATCACTCATGACGAAAAGTATGCCGATAACAATATAGTACAAGAATAAACACAAAAAGGAACGAACTCACCGGGTTTATCTGCGTGTGAATTGAAGATGAAGTTCGAGGTTGGGCTCACCAGTTTAGGGATTGAAGGTATCGACGAAGGCTGCGTGTTCGTATCACGTCGGGCTCACCAGTTTAGAGGCTGCGGGTATCGAACGTTCGCGAGTTGTACGGATTATACTAACGCAAGATCTTATACCAACAACCACTATAGTGTTCGTTCTTCGAGTACCAAATGGTAAAGCAAAAGACCAGATTTTATCGTCCAAATACGATATATATTTTGGGACCAAATCGCGGGTAGGAATGAATGCTTAGCTAGCTAGTAATCGTGCACGCACGTGACACGACGAAGAGCACCAAATGGCGGGGATGCTTGACCGTAAGCCTTCAGCTAAACAAGTCGACTTAAACAGTGATGGTCAGCATCCAATGTTGAGTGATGATTGCTGTGGTTAATAATTTTGGGGAATTATTTACCGCTACAATACCATTTGGTGAAGGTGCTTGAATTATAGGCACCAAACGACTAGCATCAGGTCTGAAACCCTCATAGTCTACTGTGTATGCTAAGCATGATAGAGAAGACAAAGTAAAATGATATTTAGACGGATTAACAAGAATATTCTTTTCACACAAATGCCTCAACAGTTTTAAAAGACGTTCATTATGCAATTCTATGTTCCATCCATGGGCTATAATGTCGTCTTGGTAAGATTCAACACCATCTAATCCATCCAACATCTGATTAATTACTTTTCGGAATATTGCAGGTGAAACCTTCAAACCAAAAGGTAAGAACTCAAACTTTAACAATCCAGATCGAGTATTAATGGTTGTGCACTAGAAGCTTCGCCAAGTGGAATCTGCAAATAAGCATCTTTGAGGTCTATTTTGGAAAAGTATTTTGAACCACGTAGCTTGTACAGAATGTCTTCAGTTTCAGGCGTAGTGCAGCTTTGCTGCAGGAGTTGCCCAATTCGAAGATTCAACTGGCATCAGTATGGCCTGCTCAACTAACTTGTCCAACTCTTTCTTAACCGCATCTCGCAAATCGTATTGAATCAATCAGTGCTTTAAAAAGACAGGATCACACTCCATTCCAAGATGGATGGGCTGAATCCTCATGCCATCTACACACTTTGAACAGTGGAAAACTAATTCTCTGATCAAATATTCATCAAACAACTTAGTGCAAAGTGAGATTTGGACGTTCAACAATCTATGAGCCTTTAATCCAAGTAAGGATGGACCATATTCACTAACAAGAAAAGGAATATTCACTCTGATTTCAAATCAGTGTTAGCAGTACCAATAAGAGGTAGTTTATGACCAGTAATGCCTGTAATTGAACTAGTAGTAGGGTTTACTTAGACATGCTTAAAAAGAGATAGTAAATCTTTCTTAGAAATTATAGACTCAGCACTCCCAGCACCAATTATAAAAGAGTGAAACTGGCCTGAACTTGTAGTGAAGGTTTTCATTCTGTGAGATTGAGTATTGTGAAAAGTTGAGGGAGACATTGACTGCATTTTACCAGACAAACTGGAAGGATCATGCGAGTTCTGAGTAGTAGATGTATTCGGGCTCCCGTAAACAGACTGTATGTGCCCTATCGTACCACATTTATGGTACTTAGCACCCCGAAAACGGCAATCGCTTCGTAGATGAATCTTTCCACATGAAAAACACGATTTGATATTTTCGCTCTTTGTCTACAATCTATCAGATGTGAATGGTAGTTTGGATTTCCTTTCATAAACACTTGATTTATCAACTTCGGACAACGCCACATCAGGCACTGATGTAGTGGGAGCCGGGTATTCTCTGTTAACATCTTCACATGTAATACATAAATCCTTAGCAGTTTGGAAGGTGCAAGAAGCAATCTGAACCAGCTCTTTCTCTAGCTTCCGAATACTGATCCCAGGAATTAGAAAAACACGTAGTTGAGTATGGACCTGATGCCCAAAGTTGCACTTTAAAGCTTGTATCTGAAGCTGAAGAATAAAGTCTCGAGTCTTTTGGTTAGGAGCACGAGCAAGTTTGTTGAACTGAGCTCTCTCTAGAGTTTAAAAAGAAGTTATATGGAGATGATCTATTAGAAGTGCACGGAGCTTATCATATGGCAGAGAAATTAGTTTGCCTGGAAATGCGAGAGTTTTCAGTAGACTGTACGCATCCAGGTCAATCGCAGTAATAAAATCAGCTGAAAGTTTGTCATCACGGACATTCTTTGACTTAAACTATGTGTCAAAGCATTCAAGATAATCGGCGATTTCCCGAAACAAAACGTTGACACGAAACTTTCCAGGATTATTTAATTGCATAGCGATGCCATAATGAAATAGTTATTTGTAATTGTATTTCGCAATTACCGAATCACATGAAACCAAACAGCAATACCAGATAGGCGAAAACTGCTGGTTGGAAGACAGTGTCCGTAGAAATTTAGCTTCTCCACTCCCTTGAGCAGCATTCAGATGAAATCTATCTAGTTTGTGGTGAGTCCGTCAGGCGAAATCCCTGTCGCTGGCCTTGGGTGCATCCTTGTGTTTACGTAAATAATCACTAACTTGATTTTAACATAAGCAGTATTAAAAGACAAAGCACAATTTGAAGATTTATATATCCACTAAGTACAAACCAATATAGGGTGTTATTTACATATCAGTTTGACAGTATGACTCACAGTTGGTTACTGTCAATATACTAAAAAAGTCTACAAATAACGTCAACATAATACACACTGTTAGGCATACACTGATACTTCTGATCGTATTGCTGCGATCTCCTGTGAATAATAATAATAGTAATCTACTTTATTCCAGAACCAGTACTTATAATACAGAATGGAATTCTCAGCATTTGTCACAATATTGCATCTGATTTACTTAAAATATAAATAAAATTAAAAATTAGAACAAAATTAACCAGAGGAATTTGTCAGCGTTTACGATGTAAAGTCAAAAATATTCGAAGCACGAATTGAGAATATTAAATATAATAATAATAATGATAATAATTTTTTTAAACCAACACTTGCATATCAAACAGTATTGTCGATTCAGTTTGGAAATTTCAGCATGTTATAGACTATTAAATCTAATGTTCTGTTGATATAGTATGGTGAGTGGAAATACAAAATTAACAGTTATAACACAGCTTAAATGATGTTCACACTTATGAAAAAATAAACAAATAAAAACAAAAATTGAGAGAATAATAAATTTAAGAAGTACAATGACAATAAAGGTTGATATTGTAAGGGTGGAGGAAATGGTTTATTTAGTAGTGCAAAGAAGGTTAGTTAGTTCATGCCTAACACTTTTTTTTCACATAAAAAACATGCCAACTATGGTATAGTGGAATTTTTATACTTAGACGTACGTGCATAAAGTCTTCTGAAAAGACTTCTTGTTTTACCTGAGGAGACACAAGGTTGGAGCTGCGGGTAAAGTGGATGCTCACAGTCTGACAAAATTCCTTTAGAAAATTTGTTGCTTGGCATCAAGTGCGTATCAGTGACAATGTCAACGATATGGCCCAATGGGACACCACTCCCCTTACTAACAATCTTCAGAGTTCTACGAAGTGTGAGGGTTAACTGTAAAGAAGAATAGGTAAAATACACGAGTTGAAAAACTGTAAGAGGAGGGGTTGAGTTATCTCTGAGTACCTTAACTTCTTAATGTAAAAAGTCAAACGAAATATTATTTTAGAAATCGCTAAGACACAGGAAGACCAGGATAGATCAAAAGAAAGAATAAATACAAGATACTTAACTTCAGACTTGATTTCTATATCACTATCATCAATTTTGCAACAGTCATAGGAATCAACAGCTTCATTTAACTTTCTTTTACATCGGAAACTGAAATCACCAGTCTGACATTTGGAAGCATTTAGTTTAAGACCATTAGACGAAGACCATTTGCTAACTCCTGATAGAAAGCTGTTCATCTTAGTACAGTCTAGTGGGGGAGCTAACGCACACTGAAATAGTTAGATCGTCTGCATACTTAACAAAGTTCATTTCATCAGAGTGAGGCAAGTCATGCAAGAAGAAAGAAAACAGAAAAGGAGAAAGGACAGCGCCTTGAGGGACACCAGCCTCAGTAAGCAATGAAGTGGACGACTTCCCCTGACATACAGTGTACTGCTTTCTTCCTGAGAAATAAGAATGCAGCCATTTGACAACCCAACAGCCAGTTTGAGTTTCAGCAAGCTTGTTTAACAGAATGTCCCTAGGTACTGAGTCGAAAGCACATGTGTAATCTAGGAAGGTGCAGCGAACAAATTTAGCGCCCTTGTCTGAACTGGAGACAATGTTATGATGCAAGACTGCAGCTGCATCTGAAGTACTTCTACTATGTTTGTATGAGAGTTGTTCGGGATCGTTAAAGGCTTTAAGCAAAGGTTCAAGATTAAGTAAGAGTAACATTTACACAGTTTAAAAAAAAGGAGAGGTAATAGCAATAGGTTTAAATTTAAAACATGTTCCAGTGGCTGACTTAGGTATAGGTACAATTATAGACTTCCTTACGATGCAGCTATTACAATAACTATTCCTGTACATAAATTAAGTAGTAGGCTTAGCTAAAACAACTGCGGATAGCATTCTTAAATGAGCATACGTGAGCCCATAGTGCATTCTCGAATATATAAAGACTTTCTATTAATGTGTACATATAAGTACTGGATGCAATACCAATTTACGCCTTTTTATTTTGCTGTCAATACGCACATTCCTTGCGTTTGTAATACAGCTATATTCGTCAGATAACTCCCAGAACTTTTTCCTTAGATAATCTTTACTTTTTGTTGTACTCAAATATACTACTAACAGAAGCACGTTTTATTAGTAACTAAGTCTTTTTAATTTGTGTTTATCAACAGTACATACAGGTTCGGTAGACTACTGACTTATTGCGTAAATAGGTCATCACGTTTAGTTTGAGCTGGTAAAGTGCAGTTTATCAACAGCACTACCAGTACCTTACAAGTTATGTAGATATTTGGCGACTTACAATAGCAGGAGATCTGAAAACATTATTTACCCGGCAACCTACAACTGCCTCGTGAAATACCAAACACCATCTCCTGCAACTCATACTGGTTGATATTTCTGGAAAACTGCCAAATGAAGATTCATGAATTCTGCCCATATGTGTTGCTGTTTGGCTTCATGTGATTCGGTAATTGCGAAATACAATTACAAATAACTATTTCATTATGGCATCGCTATGCAATTAAATAATCCTGGAAAGTTTCGTGTCAACGTTTTGTTTCGGGAAATCGCCGATTATCTTGAATGCTTTGACACATAGTTTAAGTCAAAGAATGTCCGTGATGACAAACTTTCAGCTGATTTTATTACTGCGATTGACCTGGATGCGTACAGTCTACTGAAAACTCTCGCATTTCCAGGCAAACTAATTTCTCTGCCATATGATAAGCTCCGTGCACTTCTAATAGATCATCTCCATATAACTTCTTTTTAAACTCTAGAGAGAGCTCAGTTCAACAAACTTGCTCGTGCTCCTAACCAAAAGACTCGAGACTTTATTCTTCAGCTTCAGATACAAGCTTTAAAGTGCAACTTTGGGCATCACGTCCATACTCAACTACGTGTTTTTCTAATTCCTGGGATCAGTATTCGGAAGCTAGAGAAAGAGCTGGTTCAGATTGCTTCTTGCACCTTCCAAACTGCTAAGGATTTATGTATTACATGTGAAGATGTTAACAGAGAAGACCCGGCTCCCACTACATCAGTGCCTGATGTGGCGTTGTCCGAAGTTGATAAATCAAGTGTTTATGAAAGGAAATCCAAACTACCATTCACATCTGATAGATTGTAGACAAAGAGCGAAAATATCAAATCGTGTTTTTCATGTGGAAAGATTCATCTACGAAGCGATTGCCGTTTTCGGGGTGCTAAGTACCATAAATGTGGTACGATAGGGCACATACAGTCTGTTTACGGGAGCCCGAATACATCTACTACTCAGAACTCGCATGATCCTTCCAGTTTGTCTGGTAAAATGCAGTCAATGTCTCCCTCAACTTTTCACAATACTCAATCTCACAGAATGAAAACCTTCACTACAAGTTCAGGCCAGTTTCACTCTTTTATAATTGGTGCTGGGAGTGCTGAGTCTATAATTTCTAAGAAAGATTTACTATCTCTTTTTAAGCATGTCTAAGTAAACCCTACTACTAGTTCAATTACAGGCATTACTGGTCATAAACTACCTCTTATTGGTACTGCTAACACTGATTTGAAATCAGAGTGAATATTCCTTTTCTTGTTAGTGAATATGGTCCATCCTTACTTGGATTAAAGGCTCATAGATTGTTGAACGTCCAAATCTCACTTTGCACTAAGTTGTTTGATGAATATTTGATCAGAGAATTAGTTTTCCACTGTTCAAAGTGTGTAGGTGGCATGAGGATTCAGCCCATCCATCTTGGAATGGAGTGTGATCCTGTCTTTTTAAAGCACTGATTGATTCAATACGATTTGCGAGATGCGGTTAAGAAAGAGTTGGACAAGTTAGTTGAGCAGGCCATACTGATGCCAGTTGAATCTTCGAATTGGGCAACTCCTGCAGCAAAGCTGCACTACGCCTGAAACTGAAGACATTCTGTACAAGCTACGTGGTTCAAAATACTTTTCCAAAATAGACCTCAAAGATGCTTATTTGCAGATTCCACTTGGCGAAGCTTCTAGTGCACAACCATTAATACTCGATCTGGATTGTTAAAGTTTGAGTTCTTACCTTTTGGTTTGAAGGTTTCACCTGCAATATTCCGAAAAGTAATTAATCAGATGTTGGATGGATTAGATGGTGTTGAATCTTACCAAGACGACATTATAGCCCATGGATGGAACATAGAATTGCATAATGAACGTCTTTTAAAACTGTTGAGGCATTTGTGTGAAAAGAATATTCTTGTTAATCCGTCTAAATATCATTTTACTTTGTCTTCTCTATCATGCTTAGCATACACAGTAGACTATGAGGGTTTCAGACCTGATGCTAGTCGTTTGGTGCCTATAATTCAAGCACCTTCACCAAATGGTATATTTTCGTTGAAATCATGGACTGCTTCTCTTCAGTTTTACTCCAGATTCATTCTCAATTTCACTCATCTGTTATCTCCGCTTTTCGATATAGTCTCCAGTAAACAATTTAAGGTGGAACAACAACATGAGGATATCTTGCGAAGAACTTTGAAGTTTCTCTGTAGACAAGCTTTCTTAAAACCTTTCTCATCGAATGATCAGTCCGTTCTCACTAAAGATGCTACTCCTGTGGGTATAGCTGCAGTACTTGAGCAAAACGGACAACCTGTTATTTGTATTTCATGACGCCTAAGTAAGAGTGAACAGGGATACTCACAAACCCAGAAGGAGGCTCTGGCAGTTGTATGGGCAATACAACGCTTGCACAAGTATTTCTTTGGTACTAAGTTTCACATAGCTAATGATCATCAGGCTTTGAAATTCATTTATAATCCAGAAAATCCATTGAATGGATCATCTGCTGCTTTGGTTCAAAGATGGAATTTATAACTAATTGCATATGATTACACTATTGAACACAGATCGGCTAAGGATACACCTCATGCAGACTTCTCATCTCGTTACTCATTATTTGAAAATTCTCCTAGTGACACTGACTGTTTGTTAGTCCAACCACCACCTGTGGATAAAGTTCGACTTTTACACGATACTCGGAAATATTACGGGATCAATATAAATGCAACAAAAAGAGGTCGGGAAATTCAGTGTAAGCGAAGATTCCCGGACTTTTATAGGCGAAGAGATGAGATTTCAGTCCATCCTGAAGGATTCCTATGTCTGAATGACAGAATTATTATCCCTCCAACATAAAGATCTGCGATTTTGGATGATCTTCATTCTGCTCATCTAGGTGCTGATAAGATGAAATCATTAGCACGACTAACGTGCTGGTGGCCGGAAACTGATGCTGACATTAGCAAAACATCAAAGAGCTGTTTCGACTGTTTGCATAAAATATCCTATGGAAAGTCATTGTGGAAACCACAGCCTGCGTCTTGTGAGATTTGGCAGTATATTCATACGGATTACTGTGGTCCACACTTTCATTCATACTATGCTCTAGTTATTGTGGATTCTTATTCTAGATGACCAGAAGTCATAAGTACAGACAGTCCTGACGCGAAATTCACACATAGAGCTTTGAGGGGGATTTTTAGCCGAGAAGGAATTCCGGATTTCTTAGTTACTGATTGCTGCTCATTTCACTGAGGAGAACTTCAATGACTGGCTTACAGATATAGGTTGCCGTCGTCTGTACACAGCACCACGTCATCCTCAATCTAAAGGGTTGGCAGAAAATTTCGTACGAACATTAAAGAGTGCCATATCATCAGTTAGTCCTAAGAATTTTGACGAGCTGGAGAGATGTGTAGATTACTTCTTACTTCAGTATCGCAATGTGCAGCATACCAACACCCATGAAAGTCCTGCTAAGCTATTCAAATCTCGAATTCTCCAAACTCATCTAATGTACATGACTTGTGATGTACATTATTAGAGAGTGAATGACTATAGACCTTCTGTTGGAATCGTACGACAAAAAGTTGGAAATCGAATAATGAAGATATTAGACATCGAAGATCATCCACTTCACAACAGACACGTTGACCAAGTGAAAATAAAGGAAATAGGTTGTTCCTATTATAATTTTAATGGTTGCACTGCTAATCCTGATTTTGAAGATAATTCAGAAATAAATTCAGATGATTCCGCCGAAAACAATAGCATAGAAACAGTTGGAAGATCTGAGATACTTACGAGCAAACCTAGACCTCATTATAAACATGCAGGGAGACATTCGGCATGTGGTGATTGACAATTTCTATTAGTGCATTGCTTAAATACGTACTGTTGTTTGTTAATATTTATTATATAAATTATAATTAATTCTGCTAAATAAAAATTCCTAAATTCTCCCCAGTCTATGTTGTAGTCGGTTTTTCTGTGATTCGGTCACTGCGAATACTACTGCAGGAGTATTACCTTTACACTACTAAATAAAAATACAATAGCTACCTGTGCAGTGTCAACACATCTGGAATGTTAACAAATAATGAAAATATTCTAATGGTTGCTTTGCAGATCTCACCGACTCTTATGATGGCACTTTTCATCTCCTACATGCTTCACTTGTCATTTTACATGGATTAGTTCGTCTTTGTTCTAGTTCCCAATTGCGAATGAACAGAAAATTGCTTCTTTCTGATTACTGTTAGCGTAATAATACGTCGATCATCAGCCCTTGGATACAGTGTATGGTCATAGATTTTTGTTTGATCTTTTTATGTTCCTCGTGATCTGCCCCTCACATGAGCAAGTTCCTGCCTGATTCCTTTCTTATGCTTGTTGAATGGCTGAAAGCTAGGATTCTCGACAACAACTGGACTGCTTCCCATTGTTTGTTTGAGTTCACAATGACTCTCCGTGGTGGGATTTTCCCGTGAGGAGGCGTTCTCCCCTTGTGGAGCCTACGTAATTAGCCCTTAGATTACTTAACTCTAGTTTGCAGAAAAAAAATCATCCCTCTAATAACAACTGCATATTCCCCTATTAGTCATTATGCTGTTAATACAAGAATACTGAACAATACAACAAATGTCCTTACCAGCCAGCGCAGGTTTCCTTATGTGCTACGTAACCTCAACTCTGAATGAGCGGTGCTTGGTGTACTGTAGTCGATTTATGACGTTGCAGAAGAATATAATTGATGGGAATTGACTTGTAACCAGAGAAGACAAGAGACTTAGCAACGGACATTTTCATTGAGAAAAAACACATTTATTCATTTCTAACCACACTAAAGGTCGGCTATCCAGTGAATGATAAACCGCTCTGATTGTGGTCGATTTTCCGAAAGTTAAGCCCTGATGAGAAAAGTTGTCTGTCGAGATTATTTCTTGGCCACAACGTGAACTGAATTTCCATTTGAGACATAAACACTCCTACCTATGCAGCCATAGACTTAAAATGTGTTTTTTTTTCCATTTTGGTCGCTTCCTATCAGTCTGTGTTCATAAACTTCCGATAAATCTTGACAGTAGCACACACAACACTCGGCCTCTCGTCAAATAGATTCATGCGGGGCCGCTCTGACTATCTCGGTGACATCCATGCTTGTTTTGCCTTGGCCACCCAGCTATTATTATTTTCGGGCGCACTGCAGACTTTTTGGGGCAAAAGACTTCGGGCGCACTACAGAACTTGGGACATTAGTCCTAATTCTGTCCCAAAAAGTCTGCAGTGCGCCCTAAGTTACTATTACATAGTAAAGCCTGGGACACAGCGCCTTCGGTTACGCATTTAACCCTCAGTCGACAACTAACACAGCGTCAAATCTATTACGTACACAGGTCGCCTCCAAAACAGCAAACTAGCAGTAGCTCAACAACTCACGATATCAAAAAGCAGTGGATTTTAATTGAAAATGTATTTAACAATCTTGGCAAAGGAATTTACAATCTTTCGACAAGTCATAAAACTAAAACATCTTATAAGTCACCAGAAGAACCCATACGTGTGCTGTCGGCGTTTGGTATGTTCTCTTTGCTGACATCGACGGTGACCTGAAAATGAAAGTTGGAAAAAATAAAGACCTACCAAAGGGGAACGCCGTCGCCTTCCTATCCTCGACTTCAGTCTGTCCTGACTGTTATGGAACCAACGTTGAATGGAAGCCGTGATAGCGTTCACTGTGCTACGTCGGTCAGCACTACCTTGTTGATGTAAACTGTTAATAGTCCCTAGAGAAACAACAATTAAAAAACAATCAACCACGTATCACATGGTTACACGTCTTCGTGTCCTTGAACTGTTTTTACTGCTTCGTACCAGCCCAAGAAAAATGTGAGCTGTAGTTGGGCTCCAGCAGCACATTTATTATACGACCAACCGAGGTTTGCACATTGCTGTCAACTAAAGTTGTAAGGTCCGATGACACACTACGACGATATTCGTCGTCGGACAGTTTCACCTCAAATGATGACATGACGGTGTCGCTGTCCAACTGCCATCTGCCGGATTTCTTAGTTACTGATAATGGTACTCATTTCACTGAGAAGAACTTCAGTGACTGGCTTACAGATGTAGGTTGCTGTTATCTGTACCCTGAATCTAATGTCCTCCCATGGTGAGGATGTGGATTTCGTGCAACGTCTTCCCCCTCTAGGAAGAAGTGATCACGTAGTGCTCACTTTAAAGTTCACAGCAGCAGTATCCTGAGCCATAAACCCAGCTTGACCAAACGCTTCGAAAGCTGATTTAAATGCGATAGTCTCAGCAGCTAACTCAGTGAACTCGTACATAAAAGCAGAGTCACAAGTAGAAGCGGCATCGAACCAGTTTAAGCAACTTTACGCCCAGGTAACTGAACCTTTTATCCCTTGGTCTGCCCCAAAGGGTCAGAAACATTTCCTCCTTGAATAAACCGAGAGATTCATAAGTTGATCAGGCGTGAACACAAATGTTGGAACCTGTTTACCACACTTGGGACTCCTGAGACCAGAAAATTATACAATTCCTGTAGGAACAAAGCTATTGGAGAAATCCATCAAGGAAGGATGAAGTTCGAAGGACACCTGGCTCAAATTGAAAAGGCACAACCTAAGAAAATTTTCTCGTACATGAACTTCAGGAGTGAGACTTCCAATGGTGTCCCAAACCTGACTATTGAAAACAACACAATTCCCAAAGATCAAGAAAAAGCAGAAGCAATGGCAGACTACTTCTCCCAAGTCTTTACACTGGAGTCATCACTCCTCAAGGATCAGCTCTGGCTGCACCAGAGGAACATAGGATAGACTCCGTACTCAACTGCCCAATGAAACTACATGCAGGGAAATTGATGGGTCCTGCTAACCTCCATCCAAGTCTTCTCAAGGAGCTATCAGCTCACATAGCCGGCTTACTCACCACGACCTTCAAGCTATCTCTCCTAAATGGAGTGTTAGCGCGTGACTGGAAAACGCCACAGTTACCTCCAACCACAAAGGAGGATCAAGACAAAGCCCTTCAAACTTCAGGCCTATTAGTCCTACCAGCACTTTCATCAAGACACTGGAAAGAATCATCAAGAAAAGCATCATGGCATATCTGGAGGACAGTTTGTTATCTAGAGCACAGCATGGCTTCCGAGGAAACCTCTCATGCCTGTCAAATCTTTTCACTGCAAGAGAAAGCTGAGTCAAGTCAAGGGACAACAGAAGACCCATTGACGTCGTCTTCATAGACTTCAGCAAAACCTTCCATAAAGTTCCCCACAAAAGAATACTGATGAAGTCGGAAGGTCTTGGCACCAAAGGCAGCTTACTAAACTGGCTCAGGGAATTCCTCATAGATAGGAGGCAGAGGGTTAGGATCAACTGAAAACTCTCCTCCTGGACAGCAGTGCGTAGCGAAGTGCCATAGGGCACAGTACTCGGACCTCTCCTACTTATTTTGGATATCAATGTATTATATCCGATCACCGTCTCCCCTATGGTCCTACACACAGGTGACTTAAAAATCTGGAAAGAGCTCAAGGGCGACAGTGATACACTCATGTTGCAAGAGGACTTCAACAAATTGTCAGAGTGGTCCAGAGAATGCGTGCTCCCGATCAACGTAGCGAAGTGTGCAGTCATGGGCATCGGACACGCAAGCATCAGCTCCTACGAACTAGGGGGGATAAAACTCCCATCAGTTCAGACTCATTTTGACTTAGGTGTCATAGTTAGTCACGATTTAAAAATTACAGCTCACTGTTACGCGGTGGCTGCACGTGGTTTCAGATCCTTATGGGAAATTCGCAGAGCCTTTACTAGAATCACCATAGGTATGTTCACATCCTTATTCATATCTCTGGTGAGGTCGAGACTAGAAAACTGTATCCAGGCAGCCAGTCCTTGTGCTAAAGGGGACTCACATATTCTAGAAAGGGTTCAAAGAAAGGCAACATGTATGGTTTTCTGCATGACTACTTCATCATACGAGGAAAGACTAGACAGGTTAAATCTCTTCTCCCCAGCATACCGTAGGCAGAGAGATCTCATTATAATGTATTAAACTACATATAATGACTACGGACCTGATCTATTCTCTCTTTTCATTCCCACCAGGTAGGAACATCTTAGAGGACATAGCAGGAGAGTTCATAAGCCAAGGAGAAACCATACTGCTGTGGAGTACTAGTTCTCACACCGAGTCATAAACTCTTGGAACCGACTACTCGAAGAAGTGGTGTCTGCAACCCCAACTGATTCACTCAAGAAGGGTTTGGAAAACCGCAGAAATTTACTAGAAAAAGGATTAACATAGGCTTCAAGCCTTCTATCTTCAACCAATAAATCTAAAATGCATTTCTGTTCGACTTGCTGTTATTTGTGATGTACTAGCTATCGCCGATATCAAGACAACTGTAGGCCATACTGAGATTGCTATTAGCGAGAAATGCATAGTAGTTATTTAGATGAAAGGGAGGACATTATTGAGAACTGAGGACTTTACAATCTTAGGACTAATGAAAACTTCCGTAGTCAACGACAACCTACATATATACATCACTGTACAATATCTGGTTTTGAGGATTTGTCTGTAGATATTACTTATTATCCACTAGATCACATGCACGTTTTATTTCCAACCATAATGAAGAATCTGATAGTACTTTGGCAAGCACTAGTTAAAAGCCAGGGGAAACACTCAAGTTCGAAAAGACTTTTGGATGCTCCAGCTTCGCACCGATAAACTTTCAATGAAAGTGTAGAGGTTTTCGAAGGTCACTGAATATTGCCTTCTCTCGCTGTATATTAGACCTGCTATAATGAGGGGCATGATGGTACCTAGTATATACAATAACTTCCATCATTTTAGTTTAGCAGTGTCTGTCTTATCCAATAGGGAATTATACCGTCACCTTATAGAAGGAGCCGAATTGACTAACTTCGTACTAGAGTCTGAGGAACTTTACAACACACAACACAGTTTACAATATTCGTTGTCTGAAGCGCCTAACAGAGGATGTCCGAAAGCAAGGGCAATTAGAAAGCTTCGCAGAACTTCCATTTGGATCTTATATACTTAGGACTAGGTCAAATAAAGTATCATTATATTTGGTCTATTCCACAATGCTCAAAATTTTTACTGACGTCAATTAGGATTAGGTGCTCTGCATATTCCGGTTATACCACTTTTATGCAGGCAGCACAGAGAAATGTACAACAGGTGTATCACCGAAGAAAGTTCATAGCACCTTCGGCACCAATAACTGAAACAAATATCACTGTTGATGTTATTAATCGAAGACTGAAGTACAGAAATACGGAATTCACTTCTTATCCACCGGAAAGTGCTGTCAGAGCCCTCAACAAACCGGGATTCGTCGCATATTTTAGAGGTGAAAGGTCATTAATTAGGCTGTATATGAACCCTGCAGACTTATTCGAACAATCTTTGATGTTATCAAATATAGTGTTGCACAGCAGGCCTCCGACACTGAAAATCAGTTTGCATACTAACTGTTTAAGGCTGCATTTGACTGAAGACCATATCACGTAAATCAAATGTTTATTGATACTGTTAATTTAATGGTCCTTTAGGATTCAACCAGGGAATTCATCAATCTATACACGCTGCAATCGGATGCAGATATATGGGTTTTCTAAGAGTCCTATCAGTGATCTGTACATTGAATCACTCATTAGGCGCGAAACTGACCACAATCCTAGTTCCTCTAAGAAGGTTGCTGACTGCGATAATTTAGTATTCGTTCTATTTTAAATATCAGTTTCCTTTTCAGAAGTGAAGAGGCTTCTGGCGGATGTGATGGCAGTGCATATATATACATATATCATAAATTCTTTGTCTATAGTCTGTGGGGATTTTATTTCTTGCGATCACATCTTTTGGTCATGAAAACCTTGTCAGGTTCAATATTCGTTTAGACAAGACTTGATTTTTATAAGTGACTGTAGTATATATGAAGCCCGTAGAAACGCTGCCTTGGCTAAATTCTGACCACTGCATTATTAGTGTTTTACCAAGTGTATGGCAAATTAAGCAAGAGAAGGTTCAAGAACGATTATACTCACATCATAATATTCATCCATTTAGAAGCATATTGCAGGATACAAACTGGGACATATTAGTCGATGAAACATTTGATGTCACCATCTCTGATATCACGTGATAACCGGGGTTCTACATAAAAATTTTCTATTCTACTGAAACACAGTTTGTGAGATCGGATACAGTCTCATCCCCGCAACGAAAAAAAGAACTTAAAGAAATCGCGCTATAATAGTGGTGTTTGAAAACTTAAGTCTTCAATAAAGTATGAAATACAAAGACTGAATGTAATATGTCGAAATTTTTTATCGCATAAAGATCCTTCTAATATTTGGAATCTATTTGACCAACTTACTAGCAAACCACAAATTCCAGTTGATGTTTGTTGTAATGTAAATGTCTAAGATAAATTACTTCTAAGGCAGCAAGCAAATATGGCTACACTATGCACCTCTAGCAAAATAAATGGGTATTTTTCAGATATTGTTAAACGAACCTTTTAAGATATTTTTCAAGTAAAATCTTCAGTTCATCATCAGGACCTAGGATTCAGATAAGACGTGTCAACCTCTCACAAAAATCCTTAATGCATGATTCTCCAAGACTGAAACTACTGATAATTCGAAGGAGGTAAAGCTTCTAACACATAAAATAAGTTCATTAATGCATTAATAACTGGATGACTTTCCGAGCATAACTTATTGCTCATAATCATATCAGTTTAGTCACACGGCTTCATAATTTGCCTTATATAATTTCTCCTTCTCTCCTTGTTGCTTTTTGCCACTCTTCATATCTCTGGTATAGGCGTTGCATCATGTCGATTGCACATATGTGGTGTTGAATCGATAAACACAACTTCAGTGACTAACCTCTCTCTCCACCAAACTATATTGCGTTTTAATAGTTTCACCCTGTCCCACCCTATTTTGTGATCCCATGCAAGTGAATGCAATGGCTGAGCTTTCTTCTAGGTCATTTAATTTAACAGGATGAATCATTGTACATCTAGCTAAATTCTTATGTGGGATAAACGTACACTTTCGGAGTGGTTGGATCTGGTTCTCTGAAGGATAAGTCAAATGGGGCTGAATGATCTGACCCCAGAAGGTGTTCACAAATTGAAGACTTCGTCGTCCTGTGCTCACCTTTCATTAACCAAACCTAGTAGTGTTCTGCTCCATGTTTACGGAGGAGCCAATATCACGAAATATGCTGATGGTCTGACAGTTTCTGTCCTAGTAGTTTCTGTATTAAGTCGTTCTCCCAGTATTTGTTAATTCATATATTCTACCCACTGTTCTTTTTTGTCCCCTCTTATTTTTCCCTCAGTTTCTGGAAAAAAATGTTATATTAAGTAAGACTATGAAACGTGGAAGCAGGGATAGTGGTGTGCCTTTGACTCAATGAATTGACACTGTTGTTGACAGACATTTTAATTCGTGCAAGCAATTGGCTAAATATATCTTGTCGGATACTGAACATCCTCTTTGTTCGCAACTTTCACCATATGTCTCTTCTGGGAAAACCAAAAGTATCATAAGAATTATCGTTCGCCAGCTGTCTAAATTCCACCATGTATTTAGTGCGAGTGTTGTTTTGGGGAGACAAATATCAGTAAATAGCTTATAAATCTACATTATGATCTGCAAATAAGCAGCTACATATTACTATTATTATGATCATTATTATTATTACATAAATCATCCTTCCACTAACTTCAGTTTTATTATCGTTAATATTTGGTTTATTTGTAATGGAAATAAACTGTTACAATATGTTCAGTGCTGAGAATTCCATTCTTTATAAAAACTATCATCTGGAATAAAGTGATGGCTCTTAATGTAATTGTTAGTTAATAAAGAACAATTAACTAAGAATAATCCTCTTGGTCAACACTTTGAGAATATGAGAAAATCTCTGGGATCGGACATGAGAGTAGCACATAATAACGGTGGAACAGGAATGGGGGTGAACGAATGTTGTTATTAAGAAGTCCACCAATGGTTTCATCCTTGTAATAACTGTAACCTTGAGAAGCAGAGGTCAACGAGAGAATCCTTGTGGACGAAAGAAGGACATGATACAAGTGAAAACTCTTAGGTAGGTGGCAGTCAGACCATAGAACATACTTAACCCTAAGAAATCGACATAAAATTAAGGTTCCAAAAGAGAGGGTGACATTGCTGGTAAACCATGTCACGAATTCAAGAATCAAAACTGATTCATGGCTCAGAGAGGGAGTTATGGCCAAAAAGTGTGTGTTGTAAGGCACCAGGGAAGTAAAAGTCTGAGTAATCTAGCGACAGCTGAATTATTTAGTAACACATTCGAAAGACATCTAGACAACGACAATGCCAGTGAGATACGTACGCCATAACAAACCACGGTGCATTCTGACATAGCAGAGACTACTCCACTGAGCATATGTTATCAACGTGAAGAACTTCAGCTAGTTCAAGGCAAACTCCAGAGATGAATCATAAAATGGATTTTGATACTTCTTATAAATTCACATTCGCAAGACATCTGTGCATTTCGAGATCTTAGCCAAAAGAATGTTTAAACCTACTGTTTGTTGAAATTAATAAGTCGAACCTGCTTAGGTAACTCAGTTTTAAAACCAAATGGTTATTGACAAACTAATGTTTCTTCTTATGTGCAGCTCTCTATTCTCATTTATTCCAATGTTTATTTTTCATAATCTGTAAGTATAAATGAAATGTACGTTTGGTGTTACGATGTTTGAAATGTGTTCCACGAGAAAGATTTCGGATAATGTCTTGTTAGGATTTTGCAAATGGAATTAACTACTTTTAATTGTTATTATTACTAGTATTTCTCAGGAAAACACGGCAGAGGTCTGAGTAGTTAAACTATATGCAATAATTAAAATGTCCATATTTACCGTACACGCTATGAGAGAATAATTTCCGAATCATTTTTGTAAACAATAATAAGATGAGAAAAAGAATCGATATGACCATTTACTCATTGCATCAACAAAATGGATGAATCATTATACCATATTTAATATTGTCAAAATCATATTCTCATAATCTCAGTTTCCAATCCATGTACAAAGATTACATAAAAAGCATCACTGTTACTAGTTAATTTACACGTAAAATAGGATGAAATGATCAAGTCAACCGAATTAAATTCGTTGGAAAACTGACTATTTGATTCCAGAAACACTTTTAAAATTTCACTGAGAACTGTAGAGATGAATCATTGGTTTGATGCTAAAAGGTAATGTAAAAATAATGCACTAGATTGTTAAAATGAAAGGGGATTCTGTAGATCACTCATCTATCTGTCTATTTGTCTACCTATCTTTAAATATTCATCTTTAGTTTGACATTTTTGCTTGGTTATGGTGAGTATTACAGAGAATTTTAAGAACTTGTTAGTCTCACTGTCACAGGGTTCTTGCTCTGCTTCAAATCGCCGAAAATACCCATTGAGTCATGAAGAAAATAAAAAACGTATTCAGCGAAGAAATTTTTCTTCATCGACGAAATCATCTTCAGAGGCTGGACAGTCGTATTTACATTTGCCAAAAATGTATAGTAGTCTATTATTGAGTAATAGAGGGTGACATAATTGATATAATCACTCAGAAGTGGCTTTAGAAGTAAAAAATAAAAGTTGTAAATTACGTGGTAATCAACGGCACAAAGTTGGAAATTTGATAAGATTAAAATTGTTATTGAGCGAGAATAGAGGTAGTTGTGTCGATTTAACAAGTGTGAAGAGGGTGTGAAAATATACAGAAAGAAAATATGAGGGTGATAATAGTGAATTAATTATTAAAGTAAAAGCAAACTAAAAGTGACACTGAAAATTGAAAAGAAGGAAAGATTAAAATTTTCACAGGGAACGACTAGAGGGGATTAAGACCAAGGTAGTATAAGAGACAGGACAAACTTTTTCTGTGTATGGTGGAGGCGCTGGTGATTCGCTAATACAACCCCGAACTTTGTATACAGAAAAAGTTTGTCCTGTCTCTTATACTACCTTGGTCTTAATCCCCTCTAGTCGTTCCCTGTGAAAATTTTAATCTTTCCTTCTTTTCAATTTTCAGTGTTACTTTTAGTTTGCTTTTACTTTAATAAGAAGCTTGGCCCACATTCAACACTCTGTTTTCTTTCTATACACTTTACTTGATCGCCGACTTCAAATGTTGTGCATTTCATCAGGTGGAGATACACACTGTTGCTTTTTAAATTTCCCTCGCTCCTGGTTTCCTCGTCTTCTTTTGTCTAGAACAGTAGTGGTCAATTGTATTTTTGATTTGCCGCAGCTAGGTGCTATCGTGTACGGTTTCCAATATCCAATATCGTTTTTACGAGCTAGTATAAACCAATTTGATTTCTTTGTGCTCGCTTCTTGATTGTGAGGTAGAGGTTCCTGATCTTCGGTGAACGTCTGCGTGGCTCGTCCCGCCACTCGACTCCCGTAGCTTTGGTTGACTCCGAAAGGAGTAGTGCAGATTTAGATTCAGATTATAAGGATAGAAGGCTCTTGTTGCCTATGTTAATCCTCGCAATATATATATATGCAGAGATCCAGTTTCTCTTTGAAAGCGTTCACCGATGGAGCTGTTACTACTGAATCAGGTAAGGAGTTCCAGTCGTTGACCACTCTGTGAGAGAATCTAAACTCCAAACGTATTTGATTCGACCTTGGTTTGAGCACCTTCTTCTGGTGACCCCGTAAATGTATTCTAGAGGGAGAGAAAAGGTTTGAAAGGTCAATCCCTAAATCACCCTTCAATATACGGTAAGCCAAAATAAGTCGCCTCTCCTCCTTCGATATGATAATGGGAAGAGATTTAAATGCTCCATCCTCTTATCATAAGGAAGGTGTGAGATGCCATTAACTAATTTTGTTCCTACCCTCTGTACCCTTTCCAGGGTATGTGCCTCTTTTTTGAAGCATGGACTCGCCGCTTGTATGCAGTACTCTAGATGAGGCCTGACATATGTTGCATAGAGTACTTGGAACATACCCTCGTCTAATCGTTTGAAAGATCTTCGAAGTGCCCATAGCATTCGAAAAGCCTTAGCTGCGGCTCGATTACAGTTCGCCGTTGTTTTTAAGTCATGGCTCACAATAATTCCCAAGTCCTTTTGTTCCCTAACATCTGGCAGTTCTGTGTCCCCCATGGAGTACGACGTGTAAGACTTCTGACCTAGGTGCATTACCGCGCTTTTCTTGGAATTAATTTCCAGACTCCAAAGGTTAGCCCATTCGGTTAATTTGTCTAGATCGTTTTGTAGTACCAACCTATCATCGCTACTATTTACGGTTTTCCATATCTTAATATCGTCCGCAAATAGTAAGGAAGATGAGGCAAGAATTTTTGGCACTTCATTTACGTATAATAAGAATAGCAGGGGGCCAAGTACCGTTCCCTGAGGTACTCCACTTAGTACTGCTTTCCACCCTGACAGTACACCATTAACCCTTACCTTCTGTCTCCTATCCATCAGGTAGTCACTAAACCACTCGCATAAGCGTTGGTCTAATCCAAAATGTTTAAGTTTACTAAGAAGACCTAAGTGGGATACCTTATCGAATGCTCTACTAAGATCGATAAATACAATGTCCATTAGATGGTTTTTATCCCTGGCCTCGACCCAATCTTCCCTAGGTAACAGTAAGTTTGTCAAGCAGGATCGTCCTGGTCGGAATCCATGTTGTTCCACTGCCAGTGAGCCATGTTTTTCCGTATGAGCTAAGAGCTGGTCCCTTATGAGTTTTTCTAACACCTTTGCTATAATGCAGGTCAGACTTACAGGCCGGTAGTTAGATACTAACTGTCTATTCCCATCTTTGAGGATGGGGCTTATAAAAGCATCTTTCCAGTCTCTGGGTAACCTAGCCTGGGTCAGAGACATCTGAAAAATCTCCGTAAGTGGAATGTATATTATATCCGCCAGGAAGCTTAGCAATCTAGGGTGAAGTCCGTCTGGTCCAGGTGATTTACCTGGCTTCAACTTAGACAGTAGTTTCAGAACCATTAAATCATCTACCACAATTGGGAGCATTTTAGGGGCTACACCAGTTACCTCGCTACACCCCTGGGTGGTACGATTAGGCGAAAAAACATCGCAGAAATATTCGGAGAGCACCTCAGCTTTTGTTTCGTCTGATTCTGCAGCCTCTCCTGTGTTGCTAATGAGGGACGGTATGCCACTACTAGTTTTAGTCCTACGTTTGATATACGAGAACAGTCTTTTTGGATAATGCACACAATCCAGTACTAACTGTCTCTCATACTCTATACGACTTTTGTCAATCTCAAACTTGCAAAGGTTTCGAACTTTGCGTTATTCTACCCGAAACTAACCCCTTCCAGTCACAGCAAACCGGTCCCATAAGTTCTTTCGTTTTCTTAGTAACCTCCTTATTTCATTACTAATCCAAGGTGGTTTATAAGATAATTTTCGAGGCGTAGACCAAGGTACAAAGGGTGCAGTGACGCACTCTAGTGTATTCCTAAATCCCATCCGAGCCTCCTCGACAGTCTGGTGTGTGTTAACAGACCAGTTAGCTAGGGTTGCTGCATTTCGGATTGCAGGTATATTCGCTTTCCAAACGTTTGGGCGAGCGGCTGTTGACCTATGTATGACGGCCTGGATCCTGAACATAAAAGTAATAACTATGTGGTCACTACTGCCTAGCGGCGCCAGGCACCTAATGTTACCAACATCCTCCTTCTGGTGTGTTAGCACCAAGTCTAGAGTGGACGGATCATGTTCAGGATGGTATCTTGTTGGTGCATCCATATGCTGCACAAGTGCGCATTCAAGTACTGCCAGTATTAATTCCCTATTGAAACAATTGTACGAAGTAGTTGATGTTAATTCCTCCCAATTAATATGCGGGGCATTAAAATCACCTACTATTAGACACCTATTCTTTCTACTCCACGTCCTGAGGTGATTTATAACGAAATTGTCAGCTTGGCTGGTAGGACTTCTATAAATAACCCCTATCGTTACAGTGCCTTTGTTCAAGTTAATGACACAACCTGCGGCTTCACAGGTGCCACTGCCATGAGCTTCCGACAACGTCGACCTAATTCCTATGTCATCTCGAATGTATAGAGCGACCCCCCCACCTTTCCGGCTACTTACTCTGTCTGCTCTAATGCAGATGTACCTAGGTATGAGTGGAGTTAAGTCTATACCCATTAACAACCATTTTCGGTGATAGCAATCACATCCGGCTGTAGTTCCTCAGTCAACACTCCTAGTTCAGGAAGCTTATTCCTAAGACTACAAGCGTTCGTGTAGCATACTGAGAGACCTATGTGTTCACTCGACTTATGAACAGAGGTCTGGGTAACATAGGTTTCCGAGACCTCACTACCGGAAAACCCAATAGTTTGATGTCTTTTTCACCTTTTTCTTATCGGGCCTTTAGTTCAGCCACAGCTTCTCTTCTCCTAATTCCATCTTCCAAAGGCCAGTCTGGCCTAATTCTCATTTTTTTATTCTTCATCTTGAATGTGTTGTTGAGAATAATAGTTTTCTCCATCTCGTTCCCCAGTACCGCCTTCAGCAGTCGTGGGGAACTTTCCGTTGCATCGGCGATTCGTTTACCGATTCTGATGACTTTCCTTATGTGAACACCATTCGTTTTTTCCGGAAATATTTCACGGATGATGGAGCTAACTATTTCGAGATCGTCAGCATGTCGAGCAGCTGGATCTACCTTCTTCGATTCCTCCGAATTCCAAATTACTATACTGTAATTTGAATCCGAAGGTTTAATCTTGTCAGTGTTTACGGCCGTTGAGACCTTATCACTAACCACAGTACTTTTCTCTTTCCTGTGATTCTTGAGCTTCCTACTCTTCGGCACTAGCCAGGTGGAATCAGATGGTTCCACTTTACTCTCGCCGCAGTTGGAAGCTGTGCGTTCACCAGACACGCAACGCTTCATCGCTGTGGTATCACCCTGCTGTCTTACAATGTTGGCAGTGTTTGCCCTCCTAGGTTTTCGGGGCTTTTTACGTGCTATTGTTGACTGCTGGGCACACTTCACCTCTGTTGCTTCTTTCGAAGCTAGGGGATGTGGTTCTGCCTTAGTTTTATGACTAAGGTCAGAATCCTCGTTTATAACATCTGTACCAGATGTTGCATTTTTCCCCTCACCAGAGGTTTTTGGTAACTTCTTCGACATGAGAAGTCCTACGGCCTCTTGGATGAGGACATCCAACGGGTTTGCACAAAATTTGCACATCCATGGAGATGACGGCTTGCTGCTTCTCCTATAGGCTGATGGTGATAAGCCAGTGCAAACTTTATGGAACCATAGGTTGTAGTTATCACACTGCATCCCATCCTCCACCGGAAAGTGGCAGTCCGGTCGTCCACAAATATTTGTGGGATTCATGTCAGTATAAGCTGCTTAAGTTACACACAAATATGTTTATATATATATATACCTAAATACAGAGATATAAAAACACAAAAAGTCACAAAAGTGCACAAAAATAGACACTACTTTAACTAATTAAACCAGTTAAAGTAAACCAAAAAGCTTCTGATGCGATTTACACAACAAAAGCAGAAGTTAATTCACAACGTAAAAAAGGCCACTCTCTTTTTCGAAGCGCGCGCGCGCGTGCAGGAATTAATTATATGTGGTTTGTAGTATGAAGTGTGTTAAGACTGTTGCTACTGTGAATGGAGTTGATCCTTTCACCAGTTGGTCCTTCGGTATCGTCGTCAATGGAAAAGAGATAATAATAATAATAGATATAATTAGTGAAGGTATTCAGACTAGCAGACAGAAATAATAATAATAGGTGTATTTAAAGCTGTCATGAGAGTAAGACAGAAGAGAATGTAAAGAAGTAAAATGACCAGTTTAATTGTCTACCTTTGAATGGTGTATGCGATTTTAAGGGTATAGGCCATTTGGATGAAGTCCTTGTTTCGCTGCATGGTTGTCCAGCCTTCGCTTAAAGGCGTCCACAGATGGTGCCATAGCTACATCTGCCGGTAAGGAATTCCAGGGACGGCAAACCCGCAGGGAAAAGAAGTGGGAGTGCACCCGGGTCCTTGCCCTCTGATGAGCTATCGTTCTAGGATTTCCAGGGGGGAGCCCATACCTACTCAACAGCAGAACACCTTTGTTTGGGTGATTCTGGTCATTTGTTATTTTGTGGACATTAATTAAATCCCCCCTAAGACGACGGTAGCTAAGTGTGAATAGGCCTAATTTCTTCAGCCTTTCATCATATGATGTATTTCGGAGAGCAACTACTCCTATTGTTGCCAGTCGTTGGACTCTTTCCAATAGGTTGGCGCCTCTTCTAAGCAGTGGGGATGCAATGATATTATGCACTTCAAGATGCGGTCTGATATATGTTTTATACAACCTTAGAAATAGCTCAGCATTGAGTGCACCTAATTGTCTATGTGTAAAGTGTATGACCGCATATGCCCTCGCTACATCCCCCGCGTATTTTACCCTTGTGTGCATTTTCTCCGTAACAACTAGACCTAAGTCACGTTCCGACGTTGAGCAGGACAAGCTTTCACTGCACAGGGTGTAACTTGCATTCTGCAGTCTACAGGATAGAACCCTGTGACACTCCTGATGACGAGCTGTGCTAAGATGATCGGACTCGATTGACCTTGGTGCAAAATCGCCTTTCAGTTAGGTAGTCTTTCAACCATGACAGAAGTGGTTGTTGTTTTATGCGTGGCTTGTAAGCAATCATGGGGAATAAAAATGTAACATTTGACCGTTCTCTGTTTCACCGTTTTTTATACAGACACAATGCTTCATTCTTTGCACACTCTTGAGACTGGTTAGCGTTTTGGTGGTCATCAGTGACTACGATCGCGTGGGTGTCAATGCATTTCACGCCATGCTTATACAGCGTCGAGTTTTTGGAGTTTATAATGACACTGCTTCAAATTCTCTCCTTAAACTACATAGAAAGGTAGAAATATTAACGGAACAAGTTCATTGGTAATAACGTCAATATGAAAATCAATGTGAAATCAGAATTAGCAGAAAGGACGACGACAGTACGCTAGTAATGGGAAAAATATAAAGGATCGTTTAGTCACTGTGTCTCAATGAGTTGGTAGTTTAATACTTATTTCACACTGCGTAAGGTGTGTGCCAAATGCGGTATCAGGTAGCCTTTGTCCTTAGTCATGTGAGCATTAGTTCTTTTGTGACGATGCCTAGTCCTGCGTGATGCGATAAAACAGGAGGGTTGTGTATAGGGAGAATATCTTAAGTCCGACAAGTCTATATTTGCTAATATGTTGCATAATTTCATTTGTCTGCCAACAAAAGTATTATTGGTTTGTTCGACAGCACTCTGGCCGAAACCTCCAATAGTCCTTTGCAGTGTAACAAAGTAGCTCAGGAAAGATCAAATGTAACAGTAGATAAGAACGGGTGGAATACAAGAATAAACAAACCGCAATTATAAAGGCTGAGTAACACCAGATTTTCTCAAATGTTCAACACAAGTGGCTGTAGGAAACGTCTTTCAAGAGGTCAACTTGATATTGGAAGATCGGGAGTGATCAGAGGAGAGACATAATACAAGCTATTTAGCATTTGGCTTACTTCCAATATCAATGCCTTAACTGCGCGCGCGCTACGAATACGACATGCATTTTTTTCTCTAACAGGAAATATCCATATTTGTGAATTATTCATTTGGGAAACCTGATCTTCCTATCCGGCGAATTTTATTCAACCACTTATTCTTCACCGAGCTTGTGTGTGGTACTTCCAGCTGTCTCGAACTACTGCCTAAGCTTCAGGTGCTACTTCTGTAGCAACATCCTCCTCACCCTTTCAAATATACAGGACTTGTTGGCCTGTTACGTGATTGTTGTGAAGCCGAATAACCCGAAAGTTACAGGTAAAGTCAAAAGCTTTTACTTATATACTTTATGTTTCTGTTCTATGCTTTCTGTTGTCTTTTGCTGTCAGTCTATTGGACAAAATAACTCCACTGTCTCTTATTATTTAATCATCGGTATTAATTTAGGAGTAATATGACGACAGAAACGTTCACGACGTCACAAGACGACGAAAACGTTCTCCAAGAAGGCAGACGATTGCAAGGTCTGCGATTCTGTTGCTGAACAAGTAAACTCTTCCTTCGAAAACAAATTTGCATTGTAGATGCGACACCGGGGTACCAAAAGTATATTACGATTTTATGCTTAAGAACACATGCCCATAGTTCTGGTACATATGCCTAAGTTGCCGTCCTGATGCAGCCTCGTGTAGTTCTTTGAAAGCTTAAGATGGCGTAGAAGTATCAGGGAAAAACGTGGAACGTTCTACTCCCACCAACTCGGAAAATAGCACAATTGCACGTAAATCGGGGATACCAAAATCCACACCAATTAAACTTGCAATTCTTGCCATAACCGCTCCAGACACAGAGGCTGAAGCACCATGGTTATCTGTCGCTGGAAAAAGACCCTTATGGTCTCCCAGTAATAGTGGCCACGGCACTGAGACACACAATAATACCCAGTTGCACCAGACGAAACAAAACGGTCTTAAGGGGGATGACAAATGTGCGAGGACCGAACCTAAATCCACGGTTAGTAGATCAAACTGCGTTATCCTCTTTAATGTACCAGACTGTAGCAGTAGCCTCCTGGAAAACAGGGCCCTGTTTGATCAGGAACAGTGGTCCAACTTATGTAGCACACTGGGTCTGGATATCCAACCAGTAAAACTATTCAGATTGTATAGGGGCACTGCTGCACCTCAAGGCAAACCATCCCCACTGAGGGTAACACTAGGCTCTACCGAGGATGTCGAAAAAGTTTTACTGACTTCTCAAGTCCTTTCTATAGGGAGGGCCTGCAATATACGTGTTAGGCCAGACAGACCATGGAAGGGAAGATAGATGGCGAGGGAGTCGCCAGAGCTTATTCCTTCTGCCTCCATAGTTGTTCACTGCATTCCCGAACTGGTAACTGGGAATGTTTGCGAGAAGCACTGTCACGATGTACAGCAATGGAGATGGTTGGCATCCCAGATGGCTCTGGGAAGTTCAGGGGCTGTCTCTATTTATAGACTGCCCCGACCCACTCACCTTATGTCAATTAACACGTTACGTCTGTTAGCTGTCAAGTTCAGCTCCGGAGACCACTTGACTACTGCTCTGCAGAGATGGCACGAGACCAAGGACAAGGTCAGCAGACACATTTGCTGCTGCGAGAGCCGGCCTCGTATCCAAAGGAGAGAACAAAGCGTTATCAAAGAAAATCCGCAACCCTTAGTCACAATACAGCGGTGCAGCACGGACGATGATAGCCAGTGTCATCCAAGTGCTCCGAGTGAATCAGAAGAAAAATCGCCAACAGGCCGGTTCCCAGGGAATCGGCCAACTAGTTCGTAGGATAACTCCTCAACCGACAGCCCACATCACGTCAACCACCCCCCAATAAGGGGACGTGGTGAGACTGACTACCAGCTGCCTGTACAGTAATGTGAGAGGGCTAAGAGGCAAAATAGCTTAACTTAGACACCTACAATCACAGCTGAACTCCAAAATCATAATACTGACGGAAACCTGGCTAACCCCTACGGTGGCAGACAGCGAAGTCAGTATAAATGATATGGTCCTAGTCAGAGGAGATAGGGACCTGAAAGAAGGAGGTGGAGTTGCCACATACGTCGACAGACAGCTCAAAAGTGTTCACGCAATGGACCCTCCCCTCACTGAGCTCCCTGACTCCATATGGTGCCATTTCACCGTTGGGTACTGCAAATATCTAGTGGGCAGCATTTATCGATCACCTTCATGTGGAGCAGACCACAACCAGGTACTGTTAAACACAATTTCAGCGACACAAGACATGGGTTATGATCAAATTGTCATAGCTGGCGACTTCAATGCCCCATCTCTTAACTTGATGTCGGGATATGCCCATGATAGATTTGATCGAAATCTGCTGCATACCATCAGGAAGGCTGGATTCACTGAAAATATCAGAATGGATACTAGATGGGGCCCAGACGGAAAGTCCTCTAGACTGGATTATGTGCTCACTAGTGACCAGCTACTAGTGGAAAACGTTCCGATCACGACTTCCATAGGTAGTAGTGACCACGCGGTCATAACATTCGACATAGTCCTCCGCGTTTACAGTGGGAAAATACACAGCCCTACCTATGTCATAACAAAGCCAATTACACCGAAATGCGAAGACTTTTGTCTGAAGCAAATTGGCCTAAAAATGGACAGAGCTAACAGTAGAAGAACACTGGGGAGTGGTAAAGTAGATCATTCACCAGGCGGTCTCAGACACTGTTGCTTTAGTCATACCAAAAGCTAGGAAGCAACGTTCATGGCTAAAAAGGGGGACACAACGCCTTCTGTAGGCGAAGCGAAAAGCATGGTTTGTGTGGCGACCATCGAAGAGTCAACCCGAACTTGAAGTGTACACTGAACTCAGGAATCGATGTAACGTACGAGTCCGGATTGACAGGAGGACATTTCAGGGATACCTCGCCAATAAGCTTGTCGTGAACCTCAAAAGACTATACAGGTTTATGTCTGAAAGAAAACCGACCAACCAGGGAGCATGCAATCTGGTGGGTTCTGATGGGAAATCTCTTACTAGTCTTGAAATGGCAGAGACATTCAGTCTAGCCTTTCATAGGCAACTAAACAGTAACGGGGATTTTACCCCCACAAAACATCAAGATTACAATGCAAAACCAACCCGCGAAAATCTGCTAGGTACATTTCAAATTACCCCGGCATTGGTACTCGTAAAATTGGGAAATTTGACTTCGGGAAAGTTCTCAAGCTGTGTTGACGTCAGGCCATCCGTCCTGAAGCAGTGTTCAGAAAGTCTCTGCTAACCCCTTAGCGATCTATTTCAACACTCCTTTGATGTAGGGAAACTTCCATGTGAATGGAAACGAGCCATCCTATCCCCTATTTTCAAGGGTGGTGACCGGCAAAATGCGACCACTTACAGACCAGATGGGCTACTTCCAGTGATATCGATATTGGGAAGTCTCATTGACGACCACATAAGAAAATACTTCAACGGGACTAACCTACTCCATGAAGCACAGCACGGTTTCAGGAGGGGAAGATCCTTTGTGACGAATCTTCTACTAGCCTGGAACGATTGGACACTATCCTGGAGCGTAAAGGTTCCAGTCCATGTGATCTTTCTCGACTTTACGAAAGCATTCGACGCAGTTCACCATGGTCTGCTCCTTCACAAAATAAGCAGGGCGGGTGTTTCTGGAGCACTTATTGCATGGCTGAAAGATTACTTAGGCGAGAGAGAATTCTGCACCAAAGTCAACCGCATCCGATCATCCTGGCACACCTCTGCATCAGGGGTTCCTCAGGGTTCTATCTTAGGGCCGTTGATGTTTTTGATTTTCATCAACGACCTGCTCTGTCAACTGAACTGCTCTGCGCTTCTTTACGCCGACGACGTAAAGATTTGGAGAGCAATAAACTCATCGGAAGACTCCGACAGATTTCAGGCTGACCTGCAAACTCTGGGAGACTGGGCTCTGGCTAACGGAATGCCTTTCAACCTAAAGAAGTGCAAAGTGGTGCAACTTCATTCCGACAGGTCACAGAGTGTAAATTACACCCTTGGTGGCCAAAACCTGAGTTGTGTGCCATCAAAGCGCGATCTAAGTCTTATTGTAACAGAAAAGCTAGACACCAGTGGAAATAACACGAGGGAAGTCGCCAACGCCTACGCAACTTTACACTTTATGCATGGGCAGCTGAGAGCTCTTATTCCCAAACTATTCTTAAGGTTGTATAAGACATACATGAGGCCACACCTTGAGGTGCATAATATCATTGCTCCTCCGCTACTCGAAAGGGATGCTACCATTCTAGAAAGTGTCCAGAGACGAGTGACAAAATGGGTGATTGGCCTCCGCGACAAATCATATGAGGAAAGACTGAAGAAATTAAGTCTTCTCACAGGGGAGACCCCATCACAGTCTACAAGATCTTAAATGGCCAGGCCCACCCAAATAAAAGCATCCTGCCATTAAGTGATTATGGGCTTCCACGAGGTAACCCGCTAAGGATAGCACACCAGAGACCAAAGACTCGAGTGCGTGCACATTTCTTTTCGCATATTTGCATTAAACTACATATAATTCATTGGCCGAGATGAGTATTTGCAAACCACTCATGTCAACGTGTAGTACTTGCTTGTCACATCTAAATGATATGATACCGCTGATCTCAATCAATCAGTAGCAATTAATTTTATGCAAATATGCTTGCTTTCTTGATTATCATTTAAGGTATCAAGCAGATCACAATTTTTCATATGAATAACTTGGTTTAGGAAGGAATCCGTAGTAAGACTTCACCAATCGAACCATGTAGATTGCAAAGTGCCGACCGGTTCGCAAACTTCAAACTTGATTCATGAAACGCAATATTCTATTTGAAACAAAAATAATTTGAGAAATCGTGCAACATATGAACAGACTGAATGTGTGGCTATAATGTCAGGTGCAAGTAAAAACCACTCATAATCGAGACATATTTTTTGCATGGATTGTGATCTAGTCTGGGTAACTTAAAGCTGAATTTTGAGTGCAAAATGTCAGTTTAGAAGTAATCATCTGTACACACAAATGTCAATAATCCCATCTGTGGCATCTTTGACGGACGAGCTAGTTTCTGCCCAAGAATTTGAGCCTGAAGATGGCTACCAGTAGAGTGAACGGTGCTATGGGGAAACTATTTGCGGCTTCAGAAGGTAATATACGAACAAATGAATTCTCAACAAAGCCAAATGAATTACTGAGCTCAATATATACCTCAGTGGATAAGTGGGAAAGCTAACAAATGAAAAATTCAGACCCAATCCTGAGTTGGTTGTAGTTAAGTGGATGACATCAAGTAATCCAGTAAATCATAGTTCTTTTGTGTGATAGATTCAATAATCAAACATATTAACTCAATGTCAAAGTTTTACGGATACAGCAATACGTCCAGTTTTTCTTAAGAACGGTATGTCTCATGTCTCGGTTGCGTTGTAGAGCTGAACAGCAACGATTTTCTATGTTGGCATATCGTACATCTGAGCACAAAACTTCAACTGGAATCTGTAAGTTGGCCTAGTGTCTTTGCTAGAGTCTATCATTTACTTTCAATTCTTGTGGTCAATTTTAACCGTTCTGGAATTTCAGGATCAAGGTGTTTCGCACGTGAAATCTAGTTGAATATAATATGGTGACTGCATTTTACTTATAACCCTTTTCCTTATCTTCCAAAGTGTTCAGAATTTCGAACACTTTTCCTACTGGTCCACTTAAATGAAGACTGAACTGTCTTCCATGTGTAGCCGGTCAGTTGGATCTAGATAAGCCGGAATTGTCGCATCTGTCTCATGCTTTCCGTCGTACCCCTAGATCAAAAGTGCCAAGGAAACGATAGAGTAGGAAAACTTCTACACAATTTACACCAGCTTCTCAAGACATTGAATATTGATCGTCGGTGTTACATCCTCCGCTTAATACGGTTTTCACGCAAGGTCAAGCCACCAGAAGCGGTGTATGATGATCCACAAAATTGAGCGGTTGGCAGCAAACAAGGTGTTGCATGGATTTAGGCTTAAGAGAGTAAGGGAAATATTTTCGTTTTATACTTTCAGTCGTTTGAAGTAACAGAGCTTCGTCTGCTAGTCGCGGAGCTAGAACATGAAAAGTCTGGTGCAATGCACTTACATTTAGATCGAGATGACCCTAATAAAACATTTGGGTTTGATAAAATTCATTCATGTTGTATTTACTTCAGTGTTCAGTTCAAGACTTCTCCTACCAATGATTCTGGGATTTCTCACATTTTGGAGCACACTGTTCTCTGCGGTTCCCAAAATTACCCGTGCCGTGACCCATTTATGAAGATGTTGCGCAGAAGCCAGGCCACGTTCATGAATGCCCTAACTGGTAACGCAACCCTGTTGATTTATTGACGTGTTTCAGCTAGTGATTGGACATTATATCCATTCAGCACAATGAATAACACTGATTTTCATAATTTGCTAAAAGTGTATTTGGATGCTGTTTTCAGACCTAAAATGGAAGAACTAGACTTTATGTAAGTTCTCTACTTGCCTTCTTTAAGTATTTAGGCAAGAAGGATGGCGTTTAGAGCCACAAAATCTTGATGATCCGAATTCTGATTTGCTATTAAAAGGAGTAGTCTTGAATGAAATGAAGGGAGTTTTCGTGAGTCGTTTTCCATTTAACTTTTTTTGTTGGAAATTGGGATTTGCTTTTGTGTCAATTTTGTTCTCAGAACTTGTAAACGTCATCGTATCTACCTGTCTAATAAAAATACTGCTTACATTTGATGTGTAAAATTATATTTTTTATGGGCATTTCTGGTAGCTTAATTCAGTTTTCGATATGTTTATTGGCAATTCGTATGGTGGAATCACAGGAGCCAGTGAATGAGATAAATCATTTGGCCTGACATCCACTTTAAAATGCTAATTACACAATTCCTCAGCAATTTCATATTATGTTATCATTTCATCATATTGGGCCATTAACCTTTTGAATCAGTAATGATTGTAGCTGACAATTCTTCGTAACCTAATATGTTTACATTACTTTCAGTCCAATTCCTTAAACCGGTTCGCTTATGCTGTTCAGAACAATTTGTTACCACAGACATACGGTTATGTGAGCGGAGGTCATCCGGAATTTATACCAACGCTGACTCTTCAAAGTCTCAAAAAGTTTCACGAGCAATGTTATCACCCAAGTAACTCATGGTGAGTCTCTTTTTATAAGCGGCGATTCTCTGTTCACATTTTATGCCCAGTTGTCCTTCGAGAGGTGCTTTCGCAGTAGTAAGCTGTGGAGCTGTTTTTCCACTAATCGTCAGTTCTAGGCAGTATCAATATGTAGACTGTGTAATAAGTTATTGCGGTACTGTATGTGACCTTAGGAATTTAAAACCATCTGATAATGCTTACTGAAGTTGATTGTTTTGCGATTTGGTGGAGCTGCTTTACGTTGTAAAAGATCAACGTCGACAGCAACGTTAGGAGCTATTCTTTATCTCTTCTCTCGCAGGCAATACTATATGCAAACGATGAGGTCGTTCGTGTGCCACTGAATTGAATAAATCAAAACGAATAGCTGTACTCATTCCAGTCTCCCCTGATAAATGATTTCACACCATTTATTTCCACTGATTTTTACATTTGACCGTGTCGAAGGATATCACATTAATTAAGAAAGCCTTTTAAGTTAATAAATGAGGATGTAGTTTCTCTGCAGAGTAATATTTACGCAATACTACTGAAGAATTGGGTTGAAATTTGAACGTACACAGGATACTACCATGTTGTTCATTCCTAGCAGTTCGAAGTAGTATACGAGTACTTCTGTAGTTTCAGTGCCAAAATAAGTAAACCACAACCCAAACTAACGTCGATACTTAAACACATGAAACTCTCAAAAAATTTTCTTCATCACCTGATTTCTTTATTTGTAGGTTTTATACCTATGGAAATGTAGACCTCAAGCAGTGTCTTGAGTTTATGGATTCCGAGTACCTTCAGCATTTCGAAGCATTGACACTAGACAATTTAACACCACTAGAAAATATGTGGAATGAACCCGTGAGTTTGTACACTTTCAGTATTCATATTTTGGTCTGTGTTAGACACCCACTTTGATGAACTTGTCACAAAACCGAAAACATTCAAGACCTTTGATTTGCATGAATGGGTGAAGCGTCTCACGTCGCTTTTATGTATGCTTCATTCTGTGTCGTCCAACTACCCTATAGATTTCTAGTATTCCAATTAGTGCTGTAGAGCATCACGTCCCTTTACTAAAAATTACTGGATGACTAGATGTCAAGGCTAATATCCTTCCCTCCTTCTCATTTTGACAGTTCTCTCCACGCCACCTCATGGATATGAGATATGTTTATTGAAGGCGAAAGATACGAAAAATAAGGTGTTTCTAATTGTAGGTGCCTTTGTTCAACCTCTCCTTTTAGGGAAGAGAGATATACGGACAGTAATAATGAGGTCAATCAACATATTATTATTTACGGTTTTTAAAACATCAATCCAATCTGGCATAAATATACTCTCATCACCCGAATCATTGTTTGCTATTATTATCGTGGTCACGAAATTGTAGGATGTTAGTGGCTAAGAGTCCACGACATTGCGACCATAATACCAAAAGATTAAACCATTTTGGGTTAAGTTAGCCAAAAGAATTGAGAATACAATCTTCATTAACTGAACTGTCTCTTAAATTCTCAATGAGATAAACTTTATCTGATAAAACCACTTCATTAACTTACTTTGAGTTAGTGTGAACGATTCTGGTCTGCATTCTAAAGGAATATCAAATATATCGAGGCATGGTAAACATGAAACATCTTCTTCTTTGTTTTGCTTTTCAAGGAGTTGACGAGCTACATTTTAAAAGAGGGAACAATAAAAATGAATCAACGAAATAGGTCAGGACATTAAATCCTGTAAACTTTAAACTAGGACATTTTTGTCTGACTGGCAACAACCGTGTGTCAAAATATCTTCATACATCACTTTAAAATAAAATGAAGTTGTGCGAGACAAGCACTTGCATACTGCCGTTACTAGTATTGCTACTGCTACTGCTATTGCTTTGGACTGAACTGAACTGTACTGTTGAGAACGGTTTTGAGATATGACACCAACAGCCTCCAGTCACTGGTCCTTAGTATCCTGAAGACTCCAACCAGGTAATCTACATCTCCCCCTAAGTGACTCAAACTAGCAGTCGACGAATTCACAAATTGAAGCTATATATTGGTCTGACCACCCTTGACTGAAATCCAATGTCAGTTGACATTGCTCAATGAGGAAAGCGATGATTTGGCATGAGTAACACGTGTCCTAGCCGTCTCAACCGCTGCAGCCGCATTACCCCATTGATTGACTTGCCCTCCTCACCTAGCACTACTCCTAACCTGAGTACCACCACTACCACTACCACTACCACAACCACCATGTTATACCACTTCACACGATAGAAAGAATAAAGACAGTCGCGAAAATGAAGGACGCAATGAAGTGTTATGTAGTGTACAGTACGCACGTCCTTTGACCGATAGTTGAATATCACACCTCCAGCAGAGGTCTTCGAAGTGGGTAAATGCCAGATGGGCATTTTACCTGGGAACTGACATCACGTCGACAACCAGTCAATTAGGACTGATGCGATTTCTCGAATAAGTGAAGTGGCTAACATGTTCAACCATTTTACTCCTCACTACTAAACCAAGAGCTGGAGCAGACCACTCTTGCAACCATCATGTTGCATTTGGCATGGGCGAATCGCGTGTCGAACATACTAAGCCTCCTTCTTAATGGTGTCCAGAAGACTCTGCATTTTGCCAGAATACCATAAGGTCTCACTGCCTTGTCTCGTCTTACACATTAGACAGCTTTCTCAAGCCCAGTTACAGTTGGAGGATCGATGCCCACATCCTGTTCAGGTAGGTGTTGGATGCTGGGCAATTTCATTGTAGATGTAGGTAAGTTGAATTGCTTCTCAAATATTCCAGTTGTCGTCTATCCTGACAGGTAACTAAACTACCGTATTTGTAGAAAATCCTACCACATAACATTGCTTTTCTACAGCTCTTTTCTTGATGAGTCGGAATAGTTATCTGCTATTACCCACCTCTAGGGAATTTCATGTCTCTTCTGCTTTCTTCCCTCATCACTGCTCACGGTTGTTGCTAAGACTTTTAGTCAACTTGCTTTTGAGCAGCTTTTGCCTCTACTAGTTCGGATGAAGATACACAAATTCACTGACACTTACTAACCTTCAGCTGCAGGTTATCAACAATCTTTACCACTGTTTGCACAGTAGACTGGGTATGATGCCAGGCGTTCTAAGGATGTGTGTGTGTGTGCATCAGTGTCGATGTCAGATACGCGTTCAGTTGCTACTTTTTACTAGTCCTTTACAGTTGATTCATAAGGTAGTAGCTCTTATTTGAATTAGAATGACACGTCATTTTATCAGAGGTATATTCAATCAGGTGACTAGTTGTCCCATCATTAATAAAGGACAGTTCTCATTGTTACTATTTTCCTTTAGAGATCCATCGAGTTATCGTGTGAACCAGATCCAATGACCCCGCATCCGGAACGCCAATGTTGTGTGTCTCTTAGCTTTCGTTTAGATGAGTAAGTCTATATGTATGATTTTTGTTGGACAATATTTTAGTTTCAGTACTACTAAACACTCGTGTGAACACAAACTAGTGCTACCAGCTACCCACACGTAACGGCTAGTAAGTGGACTTATGATCTAGTAAACTAATTAGCCTGATTCGGTTTCAAACCCTCTTTACTCACTGTAGTTGAGTACCTCTCTAGCTGGGAATTATTGATGTAACACGTGATGTTATTTACTGTATGACAATCGAAGTTGGCAGATTTCTCACGAGTACATGGAGATAAAAAGTAAAAGGGGTGAAAGGTGAAAAAAGACACGAAAGTCTTATATGATGCATGTGCGATAATATGAATTGGTAAAAGGTGTACACCTTACGAAGTAGGCCAAGTTACAGTAGAACAAAACTATGGTTATCAGAATAGAGAAGCTTATAAGGGTTGTGTACTTATAAGATGCTGTTTAAAGTGGAAGTGACGGACGAAGCGATGTAGAACTTAGCACTGAGGTGCCTCACGTTGGAAAGCCTACAAAATTAAGTAGTGAGAATGGTATCACTATAGAAAAACATGGGTGCAATGAAGAGATTAATGGAAACTATGAAGATGTGTATACACTTATGTAATTGTGAACGATCATTAATCATATCATCAAGAACTTGTTTTCGGTTTCGAAGCGTATTACTGCTTAAGGTGCACCTTTACACGTGAATGTAATTGTAATATCTTGACATGCATCACACAATAATAATGCAACAAGAAAAATTGGGTAGAGAGTGAAGAAGGACTTCGTCCGGAAAATAAGCTACTTTATTTAACAAAGTAATACAACATTCGTTTATAATTGTTAGAAAGGGAAGAAAGAAGGGAATTGCAGCACGCACACCGTTGATTGTGATTCTTGGACATAACCATAACATTTCGAGCCACCGAATCGTGTTGTCTTTGGGACCCCAATTAGGGAGCTGTGACGTACCAACCGATGCTAGCTTAACACTAGTATCCTCCACTCCACATCGCCATGTTATAGGCTGACCGCTTCTGCGCTTCTTCCATCCATCCCAGGGCTAGTGAACAGAGACCGGTACGGACGTCTCTGGGATGATGTACGTAACACATGTCCAAGCTACCGAAGCTTGTGTTTCCAGATGATAACACTCAGTTAATGGTGATCTCCTCTGTGTCCACACACGCTGCCGGACCTCAGAATTACTCACACGATGATGCCATCGAATGCAAGCAATTCTAAGGAAGCAGTGATAGTCGAATATGCAGAGCCACTGCACGTTCGCAGCTCGGAAAGATCAGGTTTCGCATGCGTAGGGCAAGGCTACGCGTATCAAAGCGTTTTAAACTCAACCTTTGACCAGCAGGCTAACGGTACCAGGCGTCTCAAATTAGCGTATGCCACCCTAGCTTTCATGATACGTTTGGGAATCTCGTCTGTCATATATCCGCCAACACTCACACAAATACCCAGATACATGGACTTATCGACAACTTCAAACTGTTTGCCTGCAAGTATAGACTCCTGTCAATCTTGTAACAGTACCTTGCACGGCTCAAAGCAAACACCATACCTACAGACAGTGATCGCCCACTGATTAAGTGCGATTTAGGCAACCTGCAAGCTATCACACAGTAAGACGATATCGTCTGCATACTCGAGGTTGAAAAGTCTTTCTCTAGAAAGCAAGTCTACACCACCACCACCCATGTCCTTCATAGCTGACTTCAGAACATCATTAATAGTAAAGTTAAAGAGAAATGGGGGAGATTAGGCGACCCTGTCTAACCCCACTGTTGGTTGGGGCAGTGACGACAGTAAATAATACTGTTTCACTGTGTAATACATCTAATAAACAAACTAATATGGAGTTAGTTGTATGTCCTCACTCTACCTGAGGTGTTTCTGTATAGGACTTTCAGGATGGTAACAAACTTCTTGGGTTCACCCCTCTTTAGCAGACAGTCCTAGAGAAAAAGTTCTGTCCAACGAATCGATGGCAGCCCTAATATCAAGAAACATAACCATTGTTGGCCTACAATACGTGTGATGGTTTACCAACAAGTGACGAAGGGTGAGCATATGATCAATACATCCGCGGTCTGAACGAAACCCAACCTGCGAAGCAAGACAGCTTCCAATATATTAGACTCAACTCGTAGCAAACTGATTGTCATTTGTGTTAAGTCGATGCTTCTCAATGATGGGGAGGATAGTAACTTCATTTCACATTTGATGGAAATTTCCCTCAATTTCCCATACCTTCCTGAACAAACTGGTCAAAGCCACGACGTCTTTCTGCATGACGCCTTGCAGATGTACCTAATCTTTATCTATACTACTTGTAGGGTTGCTAACTAGCTAAAACTGCAATTCGGCCTGTTACTTTAAGGAGGTAGCAGGTGCTACCATCCTGCTCACATTAACAAGTGAATGACGCCGTTTTTGAACCCCCACCATGAATGTGCCTCAGAAAGAGCGGCAGTTCGGTATGCATCATCGTCATCAGGAACTTATAGCAATATGATCAATCTGAGTCCAGGCTAAATTCATAGGGGTTGGATGTTAGGTAACCCTACGGCAATGGCTGTACTGGAAGTTAGTGCTGGCTAGTAACATATTGTGATCTGCGCAAAGCTGAAGAAGACGGTCCCCATTATTTGACCTGCGACCATGTAATCCCCACTGACCATCTAGACGACTCTCCTCTGGGCCTGGACGTCCAACTTGTGCATTCAAGTCCCCAGCCAGCATGACGATATCTCTCTGATGCGCCTGTTTCAGTGTAGGGCTCAATTAGTTGTAAAACTCGTCCTTAATTTAATCCAGGCTACGATCCGTCGGTGGATAGGTAAAGACAACAAATTGGCACCGCCTATCTGGCCTACCGCTTCTTGCTCTCGTATAACCTACCAGCCTCATAGCAAATAGATAAGCCCTCCTCTTCCAAAGGGGGAAGATATTCGAAGCAATTCACTGTGGTCTCAAATGCGGATCTCCGAAGCGCAGCAGACATCAATGACGAGGCTTTCCAATGTTCTTACCAAACCTATCTGTTGTCCGATTTGCCTCAGTGTCCGGACATTGTAAGTGGTAAGCTTGAACGCGGCCCGCGATTTCAAGATAGCTGTCACAGCGGGGACCTGCATTTTGAAAGCTACTCACTGACATCTCGAAACTGCTCAGATAGACTGAAAATTCAGACAAAGGCGAGAGGCTGACGAAAATGAGGACATCATTTATGGTAAAAATAAAACCTCAAAGTGTATGTATAAAAATAGGGTTAAAAAGAATCACGTCGATAAAATATCATCATTGTTCGTGAGCGTGTGATTAATTTTCCTCATTATTTGTTGTTTCATTGTTAGCGCGAGGACTGCTATACTACCCGGGCTCCAGGACGGAAGCAGGTGGTTGTCTTAATGGACCACCCTCCAAGCCTTTGACTTGGAGTCTAATCCGCAAGGCAGCGGAGAAGCGTCAGGAGATACATTGTTGCCAGCGACCTTCGCAGGTTCGTACACCATTCGGTCTGATTGGATTCTCAAACCCATGTACCTCATGGCAACCACTTTTAGTCTAACCGCTATCTAAACAACCTCCCTGACGTAGTACGACCTTCAGGAACATAAGTACCAGCCGGGGTAGCTTGCCGGGTCACTGCGGTTTGCAAGGCCGAACACCGTAGCAAGGTAGTAGTTATCGACAGGAGAGAACAGCGCGTTAATGTTTAAACATCTGCTTTAGTGAGATACAGAGGTACTATGGGCCTTAGTTTTAATGGTCTAGGTGGTTCATTAGAACAGGCAAACCTTATCAGAATTCAAAGTAGTAGCTACGATCCGACTTGATTGTGAAAACATTTAACGATTATGCAAGTCAACAATGGATTTTTATTTATTCACTTCCACCACTCTGATATATAATGAAATCATTGTTCGTATATCCCGTCTTACTCGACTGGAAATGGAATACTGAGAGTAAAATTTGATTTTGTTGACTATCTTTCCACCGAAATTGTTTCTGCAACAAATTTAAATACCATTTTCACTTCGTATCATCGAGTTTTGTCAGGTTATTAGTCAATTTAGGCGTTCCAGGGATGGAGATTAGTTGCATTCTCTTTCTTTGGTTAGGGATTCTTGGCATTTTGGATGAATTTTATGTAATATATGTGATTGACTCAAGTTTATGAGCTTGTTACTAAACGTGCCTCGCTAACCTCGTAAAACACATGAATAATTATCTGCGAGAAGCAACCTGGGTTTCATCCAAATCGGGGATTTACTGAATAACTTCTTAGGACTTAACACAAGGATTTCACCTCTTCACTGAAGACTATAACAATTAGTATCTTCTGTCGATTGGCTGGAATCCTGTTTAATTTCCATGTCTCAATTAAAATATCATTCAGTTTACCGCGCGCCAGGCCCCCGAGTGAAATATAAGTGGGAAGCGATGAGTGGATCGTCCAAAGGTGAAATGGAATAGCTGAGAGATCATGAGCAGTCGTGGGTCCAGGTGAAGAGGACGGCAGAAAATAGAACAAAGTGATGTGTTGTTAAAGCCCTAAGTTCAACTGGGAACCCAAAGGAATAATAAATAATTAACTGTTTAAAGTTTAGTGAAATGTTGTTTGAAAGGCATTGATTTAATATTATGTATTGGTTAAAAGTTTATACTTGCTTTGTGTTACTAATTAATTGTATAGCAGAAGCTTTATACTTATTCCTAATCTTTCTTATTTCAGTATTCGCAATGTTTACACGAATTTTGTGCTCGGTATAGTATGCAGTTTGTTGCTCGATGGGGACAATGCACCATTATATCGTGGTTTGATAGAATCAGGATATGGATTAGATTGGATTGATAACATCAACGGAATTGACCGCGGAACCCGCACTACGAGTTTTCACGTTGGAGTGCAAGGTGTTAGGGCTGATGACCTTGAAAAATTCCCCAATTTGGTTATGGATATTGTATCTGAAGTGGTTCGGTACGATTTGTACTTTTCTAATGGCATAATTATATTAGTGTCTTTAAATCCTACCCCAGTTTAAATTTATGTACGACTATTCAACATGATTAATGTAATAAGAACCATTCACTCAATAAAATAGAGATAAATAGAAGATTGTACAAGTACACCGTTAACGAGTGATGTGCGATGTATATATATATATATATATATAGAAAACCACACAAGTGGTCCTGGGTTTTATACCCAGCTGATGCACTCCTAAACCTCCATAAGTCGGTAGTATAGACTGGTAAAGAGGGAAGGTTGGACATAAGGCTAGCAACCTAACCCCGTAAAAATAGAACCACTGCTACCGAAACTTCAGAAGCTCAATACGCTTAAAGCCCTATATTCCACTCGGAACTTAGAGGAATAAAGTTAAAGTAATTTGTAGTGATTTTCTCTTTAGCTTTATAATAAATTTGGAAGCATCTTGGTGTGCATTGTAAGTGGTAGTATTTTGAAAAATACAGACAGTATTCCTCTTCATTCTTGAGAAAAATTTCAATCAGCTCTTTATTATCTGTTGTGCAGTAGCAAATTTCGTTAGGAAAATCTCAAATTCTTTCCTTCGGTTGCGTTAATGATGATCTCGTATTTTTTTCTAATCTTTGTATTACACGGCATTCTATGCTTAATTGTACATAGACGGGTAGAAGAAAAAGTATCCTTATAATTTCAGATATCAGGTGTGACAAGGTATTTAATTAATTTGTTCATTCATTTTTAAAGAGATGGTTTTCCAAAAGAACGTGTTGAAGCAACACTTCATCAATATGAATTGGCAGTACGTCATGAATCAGCTCGTTTCGGTTTGAATTTAATTATGAGTTTATCAAACGCAGTTAACCATGAAGTTGATGTCAATGAATTCCTGCAAATCGGATCCATTATAAAACGATTTCGTGACGAATGGGTAGAAAATCCAACCATTCTTCAAAGTATTACCCAGCAATATTTCTTGGTATGTCACTGTGCTTTTAAAATCGGTTTTCATTTTGCTTAATAACTATTGTTTTATTATTAAGGATGTATTCAAATTGCAGGTCAGGTGAAAAGTCAATGTCAATAGGAATCCAATAAAAAAGTGCTTCTTCTACTTTCATATGTAGCGCTATTTTTAATCTTAAAACCGTAAGAATTAGTCAACATTGTCTGGCTATCAGTATAAGTATTTCATTTAAATCAGTAGACCATTTATGCTTCTAAATTACCATCTGTTCAAATATTTTATTGACAACTGCGAACGGAGGGAATGTTTGTTTGTTTATTCCCCCTTTTTATTGTATAATAGTACAAGTTGTGAAAGCAGCTTTTGTAATTGGTCTTACCTGTTTATCAAACGTATATTAGTGGTTTGAGGTAGGATTAACAGATACCTTTTAATAATTATTCTGAACTTTGCTGAAAAAAACTCAAGTACAGAAGATTTAATGAAGTAATTGAGACACGAGTACTAGCGAATTCAAATATCCTGGATTATTTTCATTTCAAAAAGAAACGTCAAAACGTAATGCAAAAAACAAGGTGACGCTTACATTAGTAAATCTATTCAGCAGTAGACTTTCTCAGCATACTGTTCCTAATATCTGTATTGGATACGATAACATGCCTCGACCGATATCTGATACCTTGACTTGGGGGTTGGGCTCCCATACCGCAATGATCCAACAAGCTACACTGGCTGGAACTAACGTTCCCACAGGCCCTACCATGCCAGAAAGATTGTAAGGATAGTGATCAGACTAAAGGCAGTTACCGGCATAGTGTAGGACGTTTTTTACACTATACCGGGGATCTCTGGGCAAAGTCGTACTGCTGGGGAACAGGGGTGTAACAGCAGTAAGATGTCTACCTCAGATGACCAGCATGGTACCTATGCTGTCTCTCCACTCTGAAGAGAGGCGGTTAGAAAAGGACCACCCCAAACCTTTTACATCCCGACTCACTGTACTGTGGTCCGTAGCCGTCGGAACCAGAGACTATCGATGGTGGTGGAACCGGCATTACTAGCTGATATAAGTGCAGATTGGAAAAGAGTAAGTGGTGGCCAAACAAAAACTTGGCATCAATCCATGAAATCCCTGACAGTTAAACTGAGTCAGGTAGGGAGATGCAGACTTCCGCGTTGGGGCCTTCGGGACTCTAAGAATGAATGGCTGGAGACACTAGGTGATATGGCTCAAAATCGTTGTCAGTGGCGCAGATGTATTCAGTCTCTGTAATCTTTCATATTCCTTTCTACCATTACTCATTCTGTTTCACTCTTATACCTGTCAAAACTCTATCGATTCTCTTCACTCATTTTCTTGTCTACCTGTGTGTGCTATTTGGAACGTGGCAACTCGAACTGCTGCATTTCGGTGCCAAGTTCTATGTTGAATCCAGCCAGCCGTCGGAACCAAACTAAAAAGCCAGTTCTTTCTGTTTCATGTGCCTCAAGAATTAATCAACTTCCACGATGTAAGCAGCCGGGAGGTAGCAACCGCCCACACACTTCCAAAAGTACACGAAGCACTCCTGATCATCCTCCTCTATCCCTGTCACCCTCATCATCTTGTTTTTCTTATACTGTCAGTACTACTCTGCAGGCTAATCAGTTATCTTCATTTTACTCTGTGACCACAAACAACTATTAGAGCTATAGAAATACCCCCGACTGTCTCTTAAAGCCACGCCACCAACTTCACATTGGAACGTTTAACGTCAGGACCCTCCACCAAATCGGGCAACAGGCATCACTAGCAAGAACTCTGGCATCTCGAGCCATGGGTGTATGTTGTGTTTCGGAGACACGCATACAAAACCATAGTGTGGTCATTTACTTAATCCCACTCGGCCAGAACGGCGAATCTGCAAAATTCGTTTTAAGGGCGTCAGGAGATTCCTCAACTAGTTCTCGAGGACTCGCAGCTGTGGGGAAAGTATTGAGTGTTAGGGTAGAAAAATCACTTCTTGACTGGATCCCGGTAGATAGTCGTATGTGTGCAGTATGTCTGAACGGGTTCGTTAGAAGAAGGGAGGATGGCGTTATCAGTCGTTGTCTTTTCATAGTCTCCGCTTACGCCCCAACCGACTGCATTTCGGATGAACTAAAGTATGATTTCTACCTGAAACTGTCCAATTTGCTGCAAAAAGCAAAACGCTCAGATATAATTGTTTTAGCAAGCGACTTCAACGCTCAAGTAGGGAAGTTATGCCGGACTGAGAAGTATATCGGTGGTACGTACGAAGTCCCCTGCCGACAAACCGAAAACGGTGACCGTCTTCTGCAGTTCTGTTGGGATAATCGTCTGTTCCTAGTCAGCACTAACTTGAGACTCAAAGAGAGACATTGCCTAACCTGGTGACCTTCATCTCCAGATTAACGTTGGACCCAAATAGACCACATGGCGATAGGGTATCGTTGGCGAGGATCAGTAGAAGACTGCCACCCCTTCTGGAATGCATGTGTAGACATGAAAAGATTAGCTGTCTTTGATCATAGGTACCTGAGTTCTCTCTCCCGTGTGAAGTGGTATAATAAGGTGAGCAATACTGAGGTTTGGCGTCGAGTGCTAGGTAAGGAGGGGAAATCAATGGACGAGGCTGTGAAATTACATCGACTGAGATGGTTAGGACATGTGTTACGTATGTCTAGCCATCGACGTGCAATGTTAGCTGACATACGGTCAGGTTGGAAAAGTGCTAGCCAGTGGTGGTCAAACCAAAACATGGCTTCATCAGTCAAAGTGATCCACAACAGTTAGTTTAAGTCACGTAAGAAGGTGTCGACTTCCTGGTTGGGGTCCTTGGAACGGTAAACACCAATGGCTGGAGACAATTAGTGATATGGCTGAAAATCGTTCTCAATGGCTGAAGCGGTTATATGCATCCACTCCTTGTTACTTATCATAGCCAATAAAACTATTTTCTTCGATATTACCATTCTTTTAGCCTCATATCTCTGTTTACTGTCTCTGTTTTGCATTCCTTACTTTATTCTCTGGCTTTGTGTGCTGAGTGAAGTGTGGTGACTCAAACTGCTGCACATCGGTGCAAAGTTCTGTGTTGAAGTCACTCAGTCAGTAGACTCTGATCACACCCTGGTTCGCACTTACTACTAAACAGACGTAAAAAATTGTTGGCAACGAAGCAGTTACTTCCTCTACTAGATCGAGACTCGGAGTTCCTACTTAGGGAAGAAATAGTGAAACGCGTACCTGAGGTCGGCAGCAGGACTACTCCTGAGGAAGTCAGGCACAAAAAACAGCTGTAAGAGCTGTTATTAACCTAAAGCCAAAAGTTAGTAAGAGTCAGTGGGTTTCTACTACCTCATCCGAACTGATTGATGCAGGAAGACTGATTCGGGCGAGCTCCGAATATGATGAGCGAAAGCCGCTCAAAAGCAAACTAACAAGAAGTCTTCGTAACGACCGTGAACAGTGGTGGGCGACAAAAGAGATAGGTAACACCAGATAACTATTTAGACTTACTGTGGAAACAGGTGGCAAATGATAAGTGAAACAATCTCTGAGAAAAATGGCACCATAATTAGCTCCCAAGATAGACAACTGGAAGTTGGAAAGAACACTTTGAGGAGCAGTTTGTTTGGCCTATAGCCACGCTCAACCTGCCTTACATCCAACACCTCCATGCATGGGATATAAACACAGGTCCTCCTTCCCTAACTGAGCTTACAAAAGTTGTCACTAGTCTCAAACGAGGCGAAGCTGTGCGGCTCGTTGGAATGACTCCAGAGGTGTTTAAGTACGGTGGAGACGGTTTACTGTCTGCGTTAACTAAGGTGTTAGGCAGCTTCTGGGAATCAGAGGAAGTCTCGTCGGGCTGGTGTAAGTCATTGATTATCCTGATATACAATAAGGGAGACAAGTTTTTCTGTGATAATCATAAGGGGATTAGCTTGACCAACATGGTATCTAAAGTTCTAGGCTCAATAATCATGTGTAGACTAAGTGGTGCTCAGGAGGAACAAACATGAGAGAACCAGGCAGGCTTTAGACCAGGAAGAGGTTGTGTCGATCACAGCTTTACCCTTCGACAGATTCTGGAACATAGGCATACTTACCGGCGTCCAACAATCGTTATATTTCTTGACCTAAAGGCGGCATTCAACTCTGTCGACTGAGATGTACTCTGACGATGTTTGGCTGTAAAGGGAATGCCGAGGAAATACAATGCACTGATCAAGGCACTCTACTCGATATCATGCAGCCAGTCAGGTGAGGGCTTATGGAGAGTTGTCATCTGAAGTGGTGTCCGTCAGCGATGCCCACTATCCTCATTTCTATTCGATCTCATCATAAGTGTACTAGTGGACTTAACCCTAACTCACTTCAGAGACTCAAGGATTGACTTGTTACTAGGGAATAATCTTGTCGACGTAGAATATCCAAATGATGTAGTCCTTCTAGGTGAAGATGCTGACAAAATGCAGAGTCTTCTGAACACCTTGAGCTGCAATCTGTGAATGTTTGGCATGCGATTTGCCCTCTTTGTCAAATGTGAGTTGATGCTACAGGACTGGACTACATTGACTCCTAGCTTAGAAATAGGAAGTGAAGTGGTAGAGCGTGTTGACCACTTCACTTATTTGGGAAGTTGTATCAGCCCCAACGGGTTGGTCGCTGACGAAATCTCAGCACGTATACAGAAGGCTAGTTTCGCATACGCCGTCCCTGGCGTAGACGTGATATCCGACTGTCGACCAAAGGGCGTGTGTACTGCTCAGCAGTCCGTTCCGTCCTCCTTTATGGCTGTGAGCAAGACATGGCCATTGAGAGTGGAAGACATGAAAAGGCTAGGTAGCTGTCTTTGATCATAGGTGCCTGCATTCTATCTCCCGTATGAAGTGGTATAATAGGATGAGCTATATTGAGGTGAGGCGTCTGTCGAGTGCTAGATAAGGAGGGGAAATCAATCGACGAGGTTGTGAAGCAGCTGCATCGATTGAGATGGTTAGGACATGTGTTAAGCATGCGTAGCAATCGATCGCCTTCCTCTATGGGCGATGTTAGCTGACATAGGATGGATCAGGCTGGAAAAGAGTTAGCTAGTAGTGGTCAAGCCAAAACATGGCCTCATCAGTCAGTGAAATCCATAGCAGTTAGTACAAGTGATCCAACCAAGTCGGGAGGTGTAGACTGGCTTCCTGACTGGTTGAGGTCCTCAGTATAGTAAAAACCAATGGCTGGAGACAATTGGTGATATGGCTCAAAATCCTCGTTGTGAGTGGCGCAGATGCATTCACTCCTTGTGATTTGTCGTATCCAATGAAGCTCTGTTATTTTTTCACATTGCTATTCTATTTCTCTCACACTTCTGTTAATTATCTCTCTTTTGAATCTCTGTTTATTGTCTTCTTTTGCTTTGTGTGCTACATGGTGTGTGACAACTCGAACTGGTACACATCTGTGTAAAGTTTTAAGTTGAAACCAGTCAGTCTGTGATTGGTTCATGCGCACAAACCAATACCTTGGACTAGGAATGTATTAGATTTATAATGCGGTATCTCAGTGAGATCAGTACCCATACATTTGACACACTCACGGAAGATGACGACGGATTAAGATAAATTCGGTGAAATACTCATCTACCTAAAACAACGTCAGCACAAGTCGATTACGTTTTATTCAATTTATTATTTTGATTTTTATTGTTTCGATTATGAATTAGTCTTGTTCTCTGAGTTGTGTGCAGACATTGGTGAAAAGAGTTCCAACACACTAGTACTCAGGTATTGAAGAGAATGGGGAAAAAATACCTACTAATCGTCTTCAAAAAGAATGAATACCCGCACAGTTTCGTGAAAAAGTGTTTAGACTCGATTCACCAACAAGAAACCATCAATATAGACTACAAGAGAATTCATTCTACCACATATTTAAAGAATTTTTGAAATAACAGTTCGAATATTAAGAACATTTGAAGTAGATATAGCACACAAGTCAACCAACACAATCACTCAATACGATATTGTGCAAACCAGAAGATCCACCACGAAAAGAAGATAAAATTAATACTAATTCACAAATTAAATTGTTTGAACTGCAATAAACATTAGATCGGTCAAAGTGGGCGTCTCCTTCGTGTCCAAATCCAAGGACATAAATCAGCTGTGAAAAGACACGATATGTGTTTTCTCATATCAATGCACGTAGATGTTTATGGATATCAATTTGATTGGGATATTGCAGAAGTTTCAAATATAAGAAGCACCAAAATGCCATGAAATTTCTAAAAGGCTGGTAGTGAAGTGAATTAGCAATTAAAGAACACATTACGATAGACCAAATTTAGCAGCTAATAAAATTTAAATCACGTGTTAACAAAGTTCGAATTCCAACCCAATAAAAACGATCAATGGGAACGTAAATAAGCAACCAGTTACGACAATGGTCGCCAGAAGATACAGTCATATCATTCATGGAGAATTCAAATGAGTTCATTCGATACTAAAGTCTGAGCTGAAGATGTTGTCTAGTTGCCTGCTCCGCAATTAAATCAACCAGCTCAGAAACCATAACTAATTTAATATAATCCACCTGAGCTAGAAATCTTGTCCATTGTTTCGATTTTGTAAACACATTATTATTAAATCATATTTATTGCATAACGCTTAATCTACTGTTTGTTTATCGGTAATAGTTCTTGACACTATGGAAGACATTTGTTCGTGTTAGAGATGCATACATAACCGTTAACGATGTTCAGGATCACATCTGGAGACATTTACCCAATGCTCAATAAAATAATTTTGTTCTAATTTTTTGCGTTTGCCATAGAAAACTATTCTGTCATTTTATGCGTCATCTTTGTGGTCTGCTCATTTCCAAGGATGGTGTTTTTTGATTGGAGTGTTACGGGATGTAGTAGTGACCTCAGAGATTAGTTCGGATACAAAATTGTTTATGATTTTTACTTAAATAATCTCAGTGTTTACAAAATTTTGAACCAGATTTTTCTGAACGATTCGTTGTTTATGAGCCAAAACTACTCCAGCAAAATTGTTAGGATATTATTAAAAATCTAAATATCTTGTTAAGTGTTACATAAACTGAAATAAAACAAGGATTATAAAAAAGTAATTTTTCAAAAATTCATCAGACATAACGCTCGAATTGTTTGAAGGTGTATATGCATCACCTATGGACTGAAAATTTATGAAGAATGTTAATTTCCACTGCTCCACGTCAATGCACTATTAAGTAATCCTGAATTTTCTAAATGGAAGCCTAATTAATTGGTATCTTTAATCAGCCTAGCTTATAGTTAAGCTATACAATCAGACTTCTTGCAGGATAGTAATAACGGTGGCATCGCATTGATTAATGACTAAATTTAAGTTGTCTCGGCAGAAATTACTGAAAACTCATGTGTATATTAAATTCGGCGTTTCCTTTTCCTTTAGGACAACAAACATAGGCTGACAACAATAATGCGTTCGGATCCCAGTTGGAAGGCTGTGGAAGCAAAAAAGGATGAAGAGAACTTGATTAAATTAACAAAAGATATCACTCCCTCAGATAAGGAGACACTAACATCTAAAGGTAAGTGCTCAACGGTATGCCTATTATGAAAGATTCATAGCATAATTGCTTATTATGAATTGTTTTTATCCCGTACAGTACATGCATCCGCGTTCCCTTATGATGGAAACATTGTACCTTTGTATGCGTTTCCGATGTGTGGCAACTTGTGTGGACTACGTCACATCAGTGCTAAGTTCTACATCGCTTCGTCCATCACTTCCATTAAAAGTGTGGTGAGAGCTGGTTGCAAACATGCCAAAATTGTAAACAATAATTTACATGTGTTACGTCCGGAATCAGACTCATCAGAAAAACGATAAGAAACCTTAACCTTGAGGAAATCACCAGCCAACCACAGAGGGGTTAAAGCGTGGAAATATGATTCACAGATATATAGCTTCATTTTTTTAAAAACGGCCAGAAGGGTATAACAATAACCTTCAGCAAAAAAAACAGCCAATCAGAGGAGGCTGCTCTCCGCTAATAATAATCTACATTAAAATTTATAAATACCTCTTGACTATCTCAATAAACAATCTGTTGCCTGCACCTTGTCTTCTGTCGTCACAAAAGCAGCACCTTATAAGCACACAACCCTTATAAGCTTCTCTGTTCTGATAACCATAGTTTTGTTCTACTGTAACTTGGCCTACTTCGTAAGGTGTACACCTTTTACCAATTCATATTATCGCACATGCATCATATAAGACTTTCGTGTCCTTTTTCACCTTTCACCCCTTTTACTTTTTATCTCCATGTACTCGTGAGAAATCTGCCAACTTCGATTGTCATACAGTAAATAACATCACGTGTTACATCAATAATTCCCAGCTAGAGAGGTACTCAACTACAGTGAGTAAAGAGGGTTTGAAACCGAATCAGGCTAATTAGTTTACTAGATCATAAGTCCACTTACTAGCCGTTACGTGTGGGTAGCTGGTAGCACTAGTTTGTGTTCACACGAGTGTTTAGTAGTACTGGAACTAAAATATTGTCCAACAAAAATCATACATATAGACTTACTCATCTAAACGAAAGCTAAGAGACACACAACATTGGCGTTCCGGATGCGGGGTCATTGGATCTGGTTCACACGATAACTCGATGGATCTCTAAAGGAAAATAGTAACAATGAGAACTGTCCTTTATTAATGATGGGACAACTAGTCACCTGATTGAATATACCTCTGATAAAATGACGTATCATTCTAATTCAAATAAGAGCTACTACCTTATGAATCAACTGTAAAGGACTAGTAAAAAGTAGCAACTGAACGCGTATCTGACATCGACACTGATGCACACACACACACACATCCTTAGAACGCCTGGCATCATACCCAGTCTACTGTGCAAACAGTGGTAAAGATTGTTGATAACCTGCAGCTGAAGGTTAGTAAGTGTCAGTGAATTTGTGTATCTTCATCCGAACTAGTAGAGGCAAAAGCTGCTCAAAAGCAAGTTGATCAAAATTCTTAGCAACAACCGTGAGCAGTGATGAGGGAAGAAAGCAGAAGAGACAGAAAATTCCCTAGAGGTGGGTAATAGCAGATAACTATTCCGACTCATCAAGAAAAGAGCTGTAGAAAAGCAATGTTATGTGGTAGGATTTTCTACAAATACGGTAGTTTAGTTACCTGTCAGGATAGACGACAACTGGAATATTTGAGAAGCAATTCAACTTACCTACATCTACAATGAAATTGCCCAGCATCCAACACCTACCTGAACAGGATGTGGGCATCGATCCTCCAACTGTAACTGGGCTTGCGAAAGCTGTCTAATGTGTAAGACGAGACAAAGCAGTGAGACCTTATGGTATTCTGGCAAAATGCAGAGTCTTCTGGACACCATTAAGAAGGAGGCTTAGTATGTTCGACACGCGATTCGCCCATGCCAAATGCAACATGATGGTTGCAAGAGTGGTCTGCTCCAGCTCTTGGTTTAGTAGTGAGAAGTAAAATGGTTGAACATGTTAGCCACTTCACTTATTCGAGAAATCGCATCAGTCCTAATTGACTGGTTGTCGACGAGATGTCAGTTCCCAGGTAAAATGCCCATCTGGCATTTACCCACTTCGAAGACCTCTGCTGGAGGTGTGATATTCAACTATCGGTCAAAGGACGTGCCTACTGTACACTACATAACACTTCATTGCGTCCTTCATTTTCGCGACTGTCTTTATTCTTTCTATCGTGTGAAGTGGTATAACATGGTGGTAGTGGTAGTGGTGGTACTCAGGTTAGGAGTAGTGCTAAGTGAGGAGGGCAAGTCGATCAATGGGGTAATGCGGCTGCAGCGGTTGAGACGGCTAGGACACGTGTTACTCATGCCAAACCATCGCTTTCCTCATTGAGCAATGTCAACTGACATTGGATTTCAGTCAAGGGTGGTCAGACCAATATATAGCTTCAATTTGTGAATTCGTCGACTGCTAGTTTGAGTCACTTAGGGGGAGATGTAGATTACCTGGTTGGAGTCTTCAGGATACTAAGGACCAGTGACTGGAGGCTGTTGGTGTCATATCTCAAAACCGTTCTCAACAGTACAGTTCAATTCAGTCCAAAGCAATAGCAGCAGCAGTAGCAATACTAGTAACGGCAGTATGCAAGTGCTTGTCTCGCACAACTTCATTTTATTTTGAAGTGATGTATGAAGATATTTTGACACACGGTTGTTGCCAGTCAGACAAAAATGTCCTAGTTTAAAGTTTACAGGATTTAATGTCCTGACCTATTTCGTTGATTCATTTTTATTGTTCCCTCTTTTAAAATGTAGCTCGTCAACTCCTTGAAAAGCAAAACAAAGAAGAAGATGTTTCATGTTTACCATGCCTCGATATATTTGATATTCCTTTAGAATGCAGACCAGAATCGTTCACACTAACTCAAAGTAAGTTAATGAAGTGGTTTTATCAGATAAAGTTTATCTCATTGAGAATTTAAGAGACAGTTCAGTTGATGAAGATTGTATTCTCAATTCTTTTGGCTAACTTAACCCAAAATGGTTTAATCTTTTCGTATTATGGTCGCAATGTCGTGGACTCTTAGCCACTAACATCCTACAATTTCGTGACCAGGATAATAATAGCAAACAATGATTCGGGTGATGAGAGTATATTTATGCCAGATTGGATTGATGTTTTAAAAACCGTAAATAATAATATGTTGATTGACCTCATTATTACTGTCCGTATATCTCTCTTCCCTAAAAGGAGAGGTTGAACAAAGGCACCTACAATTAGAAACACCTTATTTTTCGTATCTTTCACCTTCAATAAACATATCTCATATCCATGAGGTGGCGTGGAGAGAACTGTCAAAATCAGGAAGGAAGGAAGGATATTAGCCTTGACATCTAGTCATCTAGTAATTTTTAGTAAAGGGACGTGATGCTCTACAGCACTAATTGGAATACTAGAAATCTATAGGGTAGTTGGACGACACAGAATGAAGCATACATAAAAGCGACGTGAGACGCTTCACCCATTCATGCAAATCAGAGGTCTTGAATGTTTTCGGTTTTGTGACAAGTTCATCAAAGTGGGTGTCTAACACAGACCAAAATATGAATACTGAAAGTGTACAAACTCACGGGTTCATTCCACATATTTTCTAGTGGTGTTAAATTGTCTAGTGTCAATGCTTCGAAATGCTGAAGGTACTCGGAATCCATAAACTCAAGACACTGCTTGAGGTCTACATTTCCATAGGTATAAAACCTACAAATAAAGAAATCAGGTGATGAAGAAAATTTTTTGAGAGTTTCATGTGTTTAAGTATCGACGTTAGTTTGGGTTGTGGTTTACTTGTTTTGGCACTGAAACTACAGAAGTACTCGTATACTACTTCATTCTGGTGGGCTTGAACAACTTAATGTAATCGTATGTGATATCGCAGTTGAAAATTCTTCTTCCCTCCTTTAGAGTAATACTAGCTAGAGATGTTATTAGTTTTTAGAAATTATCGGTGCTTGTCGTGAATTGTTTTTTCTAAACCACTAGAAAAGGAATATTTGATATGTTACAGTTTTCCTTCTGTTAATGTGTTGCTACGATGGAAAATAAAATTTATAATTCAGCAGTATGGTTTATTTGTGAATGTGTGTTGGTAATTGTTGCTTGGTGGCTACACACACCGTGGAAGTTCATTTCATGTTGAAATACTTGAAACTGAAGCAACATTTCTCGTTCTTCACTTCAGTGCTCAGGAGAGAAATGGTTGAGGGCGGTCGCACACATCGTTTTTGAATAGGGTTTGGAATTAATTTAGGTTTTATGATCTTACAGATAGATATCTAACAGCAGTACGCATTTTCTCTTGGATGACCAGCAAGTCGGCTATAATGCAGAGGAATGCATCATCATTGCGTAATTGTGAAAGTCAATAGCAGTTAAACTGTCAGTCATAATTGACAGCCTACTCGCGTACACAATGAATGAGGTTCTTTGCTAACCTTAGAATATGTACATGCTTGATAAGTAGCTAAGTTTTTGAAGTAATCGCCGAAAGTTTCACTAGGTTATTTCAATAGTACTAGGTGATTTTGTGGGTATGGTTCTATTTGTGCTCAGTCTCTGACTGAAAGTTAATATCTTTTTTCGTGGGAATTAATTCATCCTGCTGAAATGTTTTAAAAAGCAGTAATTCATTAATTAATGGTCAGTAACATCTATTTATTTTTCTTACACTCACCGAGACATTAGTTTCTGCTTATGTGGGTTGTCGAATCTCAAATTTTTTTGTCTGGAGCTCTTAATTCCTCTAGTTTATTCGTCCGAAATTTGAAAAACGTTTTTCACTTGTTTTTCGTTCTCCTCACTTTTTTGAATTCTGTCCACTTGTTGTATAAACCAGTTAAGTTACATTGACTGCATTAGTCGGTTCGATGTGAGCCTACAAATTGCATTGTTGGTTTCATCTCTCCATTTTATTATCTCTTCCTGAATTTGAACTATTAACGCCAAAGATACATCTTTAGGTGTCATGCTGTTAAGTAGTTCGTGGAAAACACCCATAAGGACATTAGAAAGAAGAGAACACGAAGTTTAGCAGAGATATCTTTTCGGCGATTTCATTTTCAAAAGCTGTACAATCGCATTCAAATACATAATTTTACATGGATACAATTCTTGTTTGATTCCACATAATTACGACGGTGAATAAAAGGTGACGATTATTTTCAACTAGATATGGTTTACGAGAGGCTTAGAAACAAAATTACACAGGATTAGAACGGATAACAAGTGTGTAAAAATGAGCATGGAAACAAAATTGAAATAATAATTTTCAACTTGAGATGGGAGTTAGGAGGTGCGAATATAGATTACAAGAGCCTATATTCGCACCTCCTAACTCCCATCTCAAGTTGAAAATTATTATTTCAATTTTGTTTCCATGCTCATTTTTACACACTTGTTATCCGTTCTAATCCTGTGTAATTTTGTTTCTAAGCCTCTCGTAAACCATATCTAGTTGAAAATAATCGTCACCTTTTATTCACCGTCGTAATTATGTGGAATCAAACAAGAATTGTATCCATGTAAAATTATGCATTTGAATGCGATTGTACAGCTTTTGAAAATGAAATCGCCGAAAAGATATCTCTGCTGAACTTCGTGTTCTCTTCTTTCTAAGGTTAATTAGTTGACTGTAAACTTGTCCTATATATTTCTCCTTTGCTATCCTTCCTATGGTTGCTCCACCGTTTTCCCGGAGCCATTTGCCGGAAGGATTATCCCCTGTTTTATTATCTATGTAAACGTCACATAAAAGTTTAAAATATTAATTTTTTTTAAGTCAATCTTTTTATGTTTCATTATCGAATGTGTAAATTTTTTTTACGGTATCATAACCTTATAATAATTCTGCGGTATTTTCCATTAACTTCTAGCCGCTGATTGTTCAGTTCAGTTGAACGAGGCACCGACGAATGGTTTGGTGTATTTCCATGCTTTAGCCGATTTAAAAGATTTATCACCCAGTTTGCTACCATATGTTCCATTGTTTTGTGGACTATTTACAAGGTATGATAAATTATTCCTGAAACATTTATTAACTTTAATTTGTACTCAGTATGTATCTAGCCTAGCAGTTTCACGATTCTGAGTTTAAAGATAATTCAATTTTTTTTGTTACTTGTATTCTCTCCTCATATGCTGTTTTCAACTTTGCTTCCTGTGTCTCAAATAGCAGAGTATCTAAAATTGAGACTATTCAAGCCTACTTATCATAGATTTCATATTTTCTTCATTTCGATCTTCAATCATACTAAATTGGATAAATAAAAATTAGAAATTATATCCAACGTTGGTCAGTATCTTGTCTTGGTTATGGTAACTAAAACTCCCTGACACCCCCTGATGAACCAAGTTACATGAAGTGGAAATTTGTATTTCCATATATTCTAAAGTCTTTTCAGATATAGATTTAAGCTTACTAAACCCATACTTTAAATATCTTACTGAGAAGAACTGTAGGAAATCATATACGACGGTCTGCTTAAAATTTGGCCTACCAAAAACTTCCATCTCTATATTGCATATATTTTCTCTCGTTCAGTTTGTTTTAATCGATTGAGGTATGGCCTCTAATGGTATTATCTACTCTCGTGTGTATTTAAAATGTTTACAAGCTTGTGATTCGCAAGTTCCTACTAAACTTGGGGAAAGGCCTGATTGTAGGTGGGAACGTGTTCCAATACATGAGATAACAGTTCTTCAGTTATGTCTTTCGGTCTCAAAATGTATTTCTGTACGTCCTTACAATTGGCTTCCAATAAGACATCGTAGATTTCTTGAAGGAGACAAAGCATATATATCATTATGGAATGGTTTGTGCTTCAGCTTAGAGAACACTTTGTCACAGGATATACTGTCAATTAATATTTTACTTGAAGATATTGTACGAAGGGAAAATACCATGCAATAAACTCCTCTGGAAATTCTGTACAAAGACTGTCCAGAATAAAGATATTATTATTATTATTATATATTATTATTATTGAAGAAATTCTCTATTTTGGGACCAGTGTGTTCTAATCGTTGTGAGAGAGCCTTGTTAGTTGAATATTTCGGTTGCCTTCATGAAACATTTTCCAGTAGTGCTATTTTGCCTTGCTTCAATAGATCAAATGATCACTTCATCAATTTGTAGTGTTTCGGTTTGAGAAATATCACATAATGGTGTCATCATAGTAATTTTGTTCTTTTGCAATAATTCTTCGACTAACAATCTGACAGAATATCAAGTTATAAGGTCATGATCATTATCATCAAAATGACACGTCTTCTATTTGTACGACCCCATTACAGATTTGCAAGTTCGAATTTGTTTGGCATTAACACCTAAACATGATGCTGAATACTCACAAGCTGCATTGATTCACTTCATTCCAAATTGGTTGTGTTATTCTAAATGTTCACAGTATCGCCGAGTGACACTATCGTTCTTATAATATTGTATAGTTTTTACTTCTTCGTAGAAATGAATTATCTTATTTGAAAAACACAGTTTAGATCAATACATATTTTCCGTAATCTATCATCGGGCTGTGCAATTGCACTTATTCAAAGTAGACATTTGATGATACCATTGTGGCTAACACTTCAAATATGTAGATTAGTTGACAGTAATCAACGGTATAGTAGTAATACCAATAGAAACATGCAAATTCTCTGTGTAATCTAGACGGCCAGTCATTGTGCATGTATATGTGGATTTTGTGTGTGTTAAGATTGAGAGACAAATGAAATATTGTGTCAAAGCAATTAAATAATAATGTTCAAATTTCTTACTCAATTTATATTTTGTTTTGTCCAGGTAGTAACCACCTCAAAAGATAGTACGAAATGATTAATATTGAGTTCATATAATCCTGAGACCTTTATCACCATTGCTTTGGGAAGAATTGGTTTGGAATGTATACATATCCCTTTGTGAACAGGTACTCAGCTCTCCTCAAATCTTTTCGGCAGTTGACAATGATGAGATGTTTCCCATATAATTTTGCATAAAAAGAGAACCGGTTTATTGATCAAATCTTCTCTTATAGTTAGCCCTTTTCCTTACTTTCCTGTTAATTTGTGCAGTATCATATAAATAAGGCATTAAGAAGACAAATTTCGCGAGATGATATCATTTCGTAGTTTCGTTACAACCGCTTTACAACTAACATGGTTAACAATAATAAAATAAAGTTCATGACAATAACTCAGTTAAATAAAAACAAAAGTACATACTGATGACTATCATTTAATAAAATATCCTGTAAAATTTGATTTAAATTTCAGATTAGGAGCAGACGGGTTGAGTTATCTGGAAATGGATCAAGCTATAGAATTGCATACAGCTGGTCTGACAGCTTCGGCTCTAGCCACGCCAAAAATACCTTGTTCTGAAGTCAATTTTATACCAACATCTCGTCATATTCACTTATCCGGCTATTGTCTTGAATCGAAATTGCCCGATTTCTTTGATCTTTGGTCTAAGCTGTTTTGTTCTCCTGATTGGTCGGATTATGATCGTTTATCCACCTTAATTCAAATGTCTGCTGCAGGAGAATGGTCTGCAAATGCAATATCAAATTCTGGTAAAGCCTAATATTTTCTCAATGAGAAGTTACTTTATTATTGATTTTTTTGGCCAAAAGCTATTGCCACTTTTAATATTAGAACAAGACAATATAAGCGAACAATAGTGTTTTCAATTAGATCTTCTTCAGGCTTTACTCTAATTTACATGGATTTATATATAAAATTTTTTAACCAATGATGGTGATTTTGTGGATTAAATAATAATGATATTGATGATAATAATAATGTGGTAAATGTCTTGAACGTCATTAATAACAATAATAAAGTTTATGCAGGTGGTTATAAGAATAATGAAAGTAGTAATATGTGTATATGTAGACAATTCAATAAATAAATAAATTAGGTCAAATCTTAAAAGGTGAAGTGGACAGATGATCAGAGTTTAAATAAATATCATAAAAGTACAAGAGAGATGGAAAATAAGAAAGAGTGGCAGGGTTTTGAACAGAATTCTCCTAGGCCAAGGGAGAGACAAAGGTAGAACAAACTTCTTTTGTATGCAAAGACTGGGATTGTTCTCTCGAATTCCCTTAGTTTCGGATAAGTGTAAAAGCGAAGTCTTACATCTGAGATTATCGACAGCAATAAAACGGACTTACACTGCCGCCACCCTTTGTTTGTCACTTTCCAACCGACCAATTATGATTGCTCAAGTGAAAGACAAGCTACCAAACTGTGCCACTTCTATGTGTATCTATAAATTTAGTTGCTCCTGTGAAGAGAACTATATAGGGCGAACAACTAGAGAGCTTAACAAATGCATTAAGGAGCACCTTCCTTCTTGGTTCGGACAAAGGGTAAATAAAATCTAAACGAAGTTCTATTTTGGCTCATTTGATTGATAGTGGTCACCAAGTGGACAACAATAATGCCTTCGAAGTTATCTATCGCATTCCGTCAAGCCTTTCGAACGGAATCAGAACCCGTCTTTTACACTTAGCCGAAACTAAGGGAATTCGAGAGAACAATCCCAGTCTTTGCATACAAAAGAAGTTTGTTCTACCTTTGTCTCTCCCTTGGCCTAGGAGAATTCTATTCAAAACCTCCCACCTTTTCTTATTTTCCATCTCTCTCGTACTTTTATGATATTTATTTAAACTCTGATCATCTGTCCACTTCACCTTTTAAGATTTGACCTAATTTATTTATTTATTGAATTGTCTACATATACACATATATACATATACTAACTTTGTTATTCTTATCACTTGACCAGTGAGGTCCAATTAGATGTCACGTGTGTGGATGGATGTCCCACCAACTACAATGGTTGGGGTCGCGCTAAATCACGAATTGGTAGAAGTTAGAATTTATGAGCCATTGAATTGGGTCCCAGTGGCTGAATGGTATACGGGCTTGCCTTGTAACCGGAAGGTCCTGGGTTCGAATCCCAGTGGGTGCGTACTTCCGATGATTCCCAAACTAAGATGAAACAGCAGCTGTCCAGTACTCCCTGGTTTTCAATGGTTCTCTAATTGATATCAGTCCGTGATCAACTCGTAAAACTTGCATAAGCCTTATTTTCAATATTATGTTATCACTATAATCATCGTGATTAATTACGTTCAAAACATTTACATTATTGTTATAATAATAATTATTATTTGGTCCACAAAGTCACCATCATTGGTTAAAATTTTTTATCTATAAATCCATGTAAATTGGAGTAAAGCCTGAAGAAGATCTAATTGAAAACACTATTGTTCGCTTATATGTCTTGTTCTAAGAGCCATTACCTCCAATGTTCATATCTGAATGTTCAGTCAAAAATACTGTAGTCATCAATTCATTGAAGTGTATCTCTCCTATTTTCTTTTAATTTTCAATCCGTCTTAACTGTTGTGATAGTTATTGTTAGGGATATCTTGCTGTTGTTTTTATTGCCCTGTAGGTTGTCTTGGAATACAGCTATGCACCATTGTGCGAATCGTATTCATCATATTTTGCTTGAATATGTTTTATACCAAAATTTCTGTGCATTTTTCCTTTCCAGTTGATAAGTCTATAATTTTAGGGTTGATTGTTTTTTTATTTCTATTTCTGGTGTTCACTTTTGAGGTTATCCATCTGCAATAAATAAGAGTCAGGAGCATCCATACTGAAATACCGTCCCAGAAATAATTGACTACGACGACGACTTGTGCCTCACAAACCCAGTAAAACTGCTCAGAGCATTTATGCAATTACCTGAGATGTTATCTTGATAATAATTCTATGGATGACATACAAATAGGACGAGTATATTTACCACATGACATCACCTTAGCAACGGGTACTTAAAACAGTCAAAAAACAGTGCAATAATAAAAAGCCGTAATCAGTAAATTTATAGGGACAATAAAATAATAGGATAGTTGAGAATAACAAGGATAGTGATTAACCATACTCTTGATAATATACTGGCAAATATTAACAAGCTTGGTAATATTACCAAGAGTAGTGTTAATTACTATTCTTCGGATTCTTAAAATGTAAAGAACTCGGATTTTCTTGTTCCAATTCCAGTACAACCCTTGAATCTAGAGGATGGCAAGCAAGCTAACTATCCAGGAATGCTTCGTCACAATAGGTCACCATGTTAGATTTATTCTAAATAAATCTCTTCATAGCAGTCTTAAACTAGAAACGAAGTAAACAGTTCACCTTACGTGACATTACCATGTTAGAATCATATACGTCTCAGTCCCTCGTTCTGTTCAACATTTTTCTTACTGTTAGGTAGGAAATATGTTGAATAACTAAGGCACATATTCTCAGCCAACTTATTTTCATATTTTTATCTGTTCCTTATTTTTTCTTAAAGCTCACAGATTCGCTATGTGTCGTGCAGCTGCTAGTCTCTCTTCAACTCTACTTACCCGTGAGTTTTGGTCGGGTATGGAGCAAGCTAAAATCATGCGTCATATTGCTGGTAAACTCGATGGAAAAGGTGAAGGTGAAAACAATTTTCCCTTGAGAATTAGTGAAATTATGAAGTCTATTTGGCAGCATATTGCTTCACCTGAAAGGCTTAAGTGAGTCTCTATGGTTTACAGATCAACTAATCAATGTTGTGGCTTGCTTTTCTACTGAAATATTTCTTTGCTTCTCACAAAGCTAAGCCTACTGGAGAAATCGCTTCCCGCTCCCTTTTTTGTTTAGTTGTAGTTCTCTTGGTATGAAAAATAAGTATACAAGAAGCATATCTCTTGTCTGTTTGTAAATTAACACATTATCTCAGTTTGTGTATCATTTGAAAGCACTTACTGCACTGTGTTTAATTATTCGCTAAGTATCTTTAAGGTATACTATGTTTCTAAATAATGGAGAAGATTCGTAGCCCAGGTGTATGATATTGAATTAGTTGTGTTCTCTGAGCTGGTCGATTTAAGTGTAGAGCTTTCGTCGTCCTTCTAGACAACATCTTCAGCGGAGGTTTGTTTTTATACTAAAACTTGCTCTGAAGATGTTGTCTAGAAGGACGAAAAAAAGCTCCACACTTAAAACAACCAGCTCAGAGAACACAACTAATTCAATACTCGGTTTCTGTTTCCCTTCTGATTACTGATGAAAATGAAAAGCGATAAATGCTAACTGTTAGAGGGTGCGGCAGCTCAGGGTGTTGTTATTTAACAATGTTTTGCAGTGCTCACAATCAACGGGTAGCTAGTATTATTTGCCATCTTCTGGTTTAGTGTCTGATTCTCATTTGCGTCTTAAAGTAGATGAGTGCTGTATTGTTTTAACTGATTAAAACTTCGTTTAATGATGTTCATATACGTTAAGGTGTTCGTGATTTTGTAACAACAATTTTTAGATGACCTGTGAGTTGATGATAATCAATATTAAGGTTATTTTGTCTGACACCATAACATTTAAAGCATGTGTGTATCCTTTAGAAGTCAATATTTTTCATTTCTGTGTAATATATATTATAATTATAATTATCTCTTCAACTGATATTTCAGGATTAATTGCAAACTTAACAAACAAAAGTTTTGCATTGACTAAATAGTGGACTATAGAATATGACTCAGTCCGCATTAGTATTTTTCAACTAGATTTTCTATTTATAGCTGGTACAAAGAGATCTATGTCTATAGTATACTGTATGTCCTTTTGGTACTTCCTGAAGACCTGTCGGTGTTATTATCGTTAACTGTACGCCTTTTTTTTTTAAGTGCATCTTGTTGGTGGGAATAAGTAGCCCCGCGTCTCTAAAAACGGAAACCTCCATATATCATATCTTTCAGTTAACATGTGTGTACTATTTATTCATCTATTTTATAATTATCATTTGTATGTACTCTGTCTCTCCTGCAATATTTAGATTCAGCCTTCATGGTGAACCTGAATGCTTAGCAAGTGGTTTGAAATGCTTAGAGAACTTCTGTAGCAAATTACCAAAGTCGTCACAAAAGTCTAATGTTTCTTCTGATGAAGACACTGTAAATGATGAAGATATTTTCCCCAGTCTTTCTGAGAATATTTATTATACAATGCCATATACAGTTCATTATACTGCTGAGGCTATCAAAGCTCCAGGTTATGAGTCTGTGGATTATGCAAGGTGAGAAAACAAGAAAATTTTATTTTTTATATATATTTATTTTGGAGTATAGATTCTTTATTGATAGTAACAATTCGTCTACTGACAAATCTGTTGTATTTTTGTTTTCTTTTTTACTTCAGTTACCGTGTGTTGTCCCATCTTCTGTCATTTAAATATCTGCATAGAGAAATCAGGTAGAATAAATAATTTTAAAAAAAATATTTTGCTTGATATTCACCTCTTAATTTTCATGTTGATGTAATTCAAGTGTTTAGCCGCAGTGTAACAGTCGGCAGAAGACAAGGAGGAGTGTTTATTTGGAATTTGGTATCTCTATATAGCCAAATTATGTACACACCTAATCTGCAAATTGTCATTTGCGCGGATCTTCGGTGTTGTGCTACTTCAACCCTTGGTATTGTGTTTCTTTTCGTGTCTCCCATGTTTTACCACAACTCTGAATAATTTCCCCTCTCTTTGACTTCAAATCTATCCACTGTTTGATATTTTTATACCGATGAGCGTCTCTTGGTATACTACTGATAAATCTTATCAGAAGCACACGTCCCAGCAGGGCTGGTCTTGGAGGATTTTTTAATATGACATAGTTTTACACAAATCACAGTCTACTACTCCAGCAGGTGCGAAATTCACATTGGTCTAGTGTTTGAGTTCCACATCTTTTAGTAGACGTTGTGATTAGCTGATTCGATCAATATATAAACAAATAATCAGTATATCTAGGATACCTTCTCTAGAAATTTCAGTTGAACAGGTTTCATTATGATAAATGATGGATAAAGAAAACACAAGCACTGATCTTAATTATGCCAAAAGATGCATGGTAAAGCTTCTTTCAGAAAATTATAATAATAATCCATTATATTGTATTTTTTTTACAGAGAAAAGGGTGGTGCATATGGGGCAGGTGCTGTTTCAAAGCCAGAGGCCTTTTTGTTTTACTCTTATCGGTAAGTAACGAATTTTTATCCATTTAGTCGTTTCTTTTCCTTTGAAATTACACTTGGGACTTTTTAAAGATAACAGAGGGAATCGGGTTGGAGGAATTAGCAGATAGTTCGAGGAACACCAAGAGACTACGGTAATCCTAGAGTATGTGGCTTCCATCGACCTCTAAGAATGACCTACATCATGTGAATAGCAATCATCTTGGTATTAGTTTGTTAGCACTTCTATTAAAAACATTTGCTGCTGTCATGTACCTCTGAGGTTGTAAAATGTCCGAAAAAATCGATGCAGGAGAACAGGCAATCTTAGTTATGGAAATCCATTATATTAATAGTGGATTAGCATGTGATTATTCTGCTCATATTGTTTGTTTTTTTAACTCAGCATACTTTTCGTGGACTAAGATTGTGATTTGGTCGTTGTGAAGATTGGTTTATTCTGTTGTTTGTTATTTTGTACTTCGTTAGTGATCCACACGCTTACAAAACTTTGAATTGCTTTGAAAGTGCTTTGCATTGGGCTGCATCTCAAGAATTTCAGCAACAAGATCTCAAAGAAGCTAAACTTGCAGTTTTCCAAGAAGTTAGTTGTTAGTTTTTTGTGAAGGTTTTAATGAGTGTCACTTCTTATCCTTAACTGTTATTTGTATGTAATAAGTTAACAGCAAAGAAAATTTTCTTTTCGATGATTCATTTTCCACCAAGATTCGTAGACAAAAACATGAAAGAGAAGCCTCCGTCGTCAAAGATCACAAATGCTCGTAAGAAAACTCTCTTCATGAACCTGGAATTCAAAGGCGACATTCTTCAGCAGACAGTTAATCCAGTCTTACGTTAAGGATAAGATAGTGCTTTTGGCCACCTCAGTGTGTATTTGTCAGTTTACGTGCTTATGTGAAACAAAGTATATCGGCCGTACGCAACATCAAGTTGACAGACATTGTCCAGCTTGGTTAGCTAGCTAGCCAGAGGAGAAAAGAGGGATAGTAGCACGTCCATCCTCCAACACCGTGTCATCTCTGGACATCGAGGAGAGCACTCACACCTGCATGAGTGCTTCACAGTGCTGCACAGAGTCCTTCAATATCGTACAAAGGGACTTTTCATGCGCCATATGTACAAAGCTGAGGCCTTAGCTATTCGGGATCTGAAACCGGACCTCTGCATTCAAAAGCGATACATACATTCACTCGCCCTACCGTCCTCAGAGTAAAGTTCTTACTATAATTTTGCTTCTTTTTATTATCTTATGAAAATGAATCGTCGAAAAGAAAATTTTCTTCGCTGTTTACGTCTTTTGCTTATGACTCATTATGGGAATATTTCGTTCATTTGTATGTAACACTACCATGCAGTGATGACACTGATTTATAGCAGTCGTTAAGATAGTTTGACTGCCATTATTAATAATAATGTTTCCAGAATTAGGACAGAGCAAACATTTTAAAGAAATTCTTTTTATTCTACTAAATTTATGTAATCATCAATATTTTATTCTTCAAAGTTTAGTTTTGTCTGTTTTTCTAGTCGTCTGAAAATGCTTCTATATGAATTTCTGTTTTGAGTGAGCTTATACTGCAACTAGTAACTGGATAAGAAAAAAGTTCAGATCACTGAAGAAATGAATTTTAAGTAGCAGTTGGTGTTATTGCAAATTAATGTAGATAGGGGTTGATGCTCTAGTGTTGAACAGGATAGTACTTTTTCGTCATGAGAATTTGTGAAACATGGACTTTTGACTTGAGATCATTTCATTGTCTAACGATTCGACAATCCTATCTTTACGTGTTTACAAGATATGAATGTTAGCGCTCGGGGTTCGATCCCCGGCCGACGCACTCCTTTACTTCGCTAAGCCAGAAATAATGGTGGTGAAGAAGAAAGGTTGGGCATGAGGCTAGCAACCCCATCCTGTAAAATAAACACTGCTACAGAAACTTCAAGCCTCCAGCTTGAAGCCCTATGTTCCACTGGGGAACGTGAAGGATAAAAAAAAATGTTAGCGCTCCTCTTATTGTCCTTAACCCCCAAGTCATATCACTGTGTGTGTACTGAGCCCAATGTACTACCCATCTAATATGGATGATGATAGAAGAGAAAATTGCTTATTACAGTAAACGAATGATTAATTAAAAACAAACTCATTTATATAAGCGGGATTTCACAGTTTCTTAATTTTTTTCATTAACTTTGGCGTCAATTATATTTTGAAGATGTAGAGAGTGGTGGTGGTGGTGGTGGTGTTGAAGATCTGTTGTCTGGAGGAAGTACTCAAATACCCTGAGAGTTCAGACGAAATCCGATACTATGTAGGTTTTGACGGAATTGTAGAGATAGAGTATTGTACTAATCGTGGCACTGCATTCTAATTCATTTAGCTGTCCAAGTGTCTACGGATGGTTTTATATGATGCTACAATAACAATTTGTACCTGTCAGGAACTCCCACTGTTTCTGTTCTTATTTAATTCCACTCTGTAAATATACCAGTGGATGTAACGAAGCCATGGTTAGGAGATTGACTTCGCTTTTAAACTATTGACGATAGGTAGAGTATTTTCCGTATGTAATTCTTTGCTGTGAAATGCAATTTATACTGTAGGACTAGTTTCTACGGACTCGCGGGTTAAGTATAATTTTAAGTTTTGTCGACTTCACTCATTTCAGAAGTTGTATTGATCTTGACTTACTCCTCACTGATACACCCGCTGTAATGATACAAAAGTGCGTTTTGTATTTGTCCTCATTCGTCATCTTCGACAAGTTATCTATCGAAGGATGTGTGCTGTGCATCAGTTCACTCCTTGCTACTTTACGACTACGAGATATGGCTACCGAAATTGAATGATGTGAAAACAAAGAGTTCCTCTTTTTGTAGATAGGTTGGGCTAAATTTTTAATTCAGTCTACGCAGTTGTGAACGTTAATCTGGTAAGCTAGCTTGAATTAGCATTTATGTGGACATTTTTAGATACATTATGGTTCAGTTTTTCTTGTTTAATGAATTTTGTGTTTTTCCTCATCAATTAAGTTGGATATTAAAATCCTATTGTACTCATGTTTGGCGCTGATTCACGTCTAAATTAATTGATTCTATTTCAACCAACCTAATGATGCAGTTATATTCTATAGTGCAATGTAGGATTCTGTCCCAATTAGACAGAGCTTTTTCCGTTCATAGTTTTTTGAAGTAATTTGCATTTTCACTCCTTGAAAGTAGTTTCTCAGTGGGATACCCTTAGTTATATTAGTAAATAAAGGGAGAAATGACTGTTGCTGTCCCACTTTATTGTTATTTCGCTAATAGAATTTTGTGGTAAATTTTCGTTTTTTACTGTCTGTAATTAACCGACTACAAATACTAAGGTGTATTCATTCAGCTAACTTTTATTCATTAATACCTTCACCACATTTTCATACTTCTGTTCAGTTGGATTATCCTGTTTCTGCTGGTGCGCGTGGTCTGAATTACTTTTTGTATGGAATCAGCGATCAACTACGTCAGTCACATCGATGTCAAGTTTTCTCTGTGGATGCATTGAAAGTAAAGAATATTGCTGAACAAATTGTACACAAATTATCAGATCCTTCAAATTCTTGCACAGTGGGTCGTGTTGTTTTAGGTCCAGAAAACAGCCCAGATTGGCCATCGAGTGATGCATCCCAAAAATTGAAAACTTCTTGGAAGTTTGATACAGTCGCGGAGTAGATATACTACAATACCTCTTCATGTTTTATGTTTATTACTCATTGAGAATGCTTTGTCAATACAAGTTTATATATATTGAATTAGAACCTCACTTTTTGTATATTGTACTTTAGGAGAAATACATTGTCATTAATCTTGTTAATGCCTTTTCTTTGCGCTATAGGAGTTTTCATTTCATAAATATACCATCCACTTTCATAAAATTGCTGTATGCAGGTAATAATAATGATCACTAATCTCTATCTAAACTCAGTGTTATATTGACTTCTACCAGAAAGTTGTGATTTCCTAACCGACGTTAACCTAACACATCCTTCACAACGCGCAATGTATAATGACCCCTGTTAGCCGGCTTCCCTGAGATATCCGTGTTAACGCATGTAGACAAAGTTGTTCATTTGTCTGTTTCACTGACCTCAGTATCAACAAATTTAAATAACTGTTAGAAGAAAGGACCTGCATTCTATCTCCCGTGTTAGGTGGCATAACAGGGTAAGCAATATTAAGGTGAGGCATCGGTGGTCGAGTGTGAGATAAGAAGGGGAAATCAGTCGACGAGGTTGTGAAGCAGATGCATCGACTGAGATGCTTAGGATATGTGTTACGCATGTGTAGCCATCGATCGCCTTCCTCTATAGGCGATGTTAGCTGACACAGGATGTATCAGGTTGGGAAAGAGTTAGGTAGTTAGTGGTGGTCAAACCAAAACATGACTTCATCAGTCCCAGAATTCTTGGGATGGTGAAAACCAGTCGCTGGAGACAATTGGTGGTATGGCTCAAAATCGTGCGAAGTTTTTCGTTGAATGAGTCAGTCAAAGAAAGGACGTGGGTGGGGTTCTCTTCACTTTAAATATGACTAACTGTGACGAAATTTCTAAGTTATTGAGCATTATGAAGTAGAGTTTAAACTTGTAGGTTGTAAAACTATACTGCCTGCTATCGTGTGTTTGAGCTCTGGTTAGGGAATAAATACTGAGAGTGAGGATGAGAATGGATATAAAAGCAGATGGAATGCTTAAATTTCTTATTTATTCTTTCTCCCTTCTTTTTCTACTTTTCCATTATTATATCCTGCCTTCTATTTTGTCTGTGTTTGCTTTATTGTCATGTTTCTCATGTCTCTCTGTGTTTCTTTCTCAGTTTTGTTTCTCTTCTTATTACTTTTCATACAATTTATACATATTGTACTTAGTTGATATTGTTTCAGATCACCATTATCTCATACATTCATATTTGATGTTTTTATTCATGCTTTCAGTTTTCCTTCCTCTTTATTAAACAATTATTCCGCAAAATGGTTCTTTTCACAAGGTGGAATTTTTAACGTGAATTATTTCTACCATGATGAATTTCAGGGTAGACCTTATTGATCGAATACTGTTTGCTGGTTGAATCAAGGTGATGTAAAAACGCGTAACTGTCATTTCGTTCTTTTTTGGGATTGAGCTGATTAGAAGTATACTCACTCATTCAGTAGGAATTAACTCGAAGAAACGAATTATTTCACACAACGCGAATTTCAGCCATCCAATGCTTGAATCACTGTTTAGAAAGCACTACTGATGACTAACTTTTAAACACTCACATACCAATCAGTAGTATAGTGTGTGTGCACATAAGTGCCAAGGTTGCGTTTGCTCTTGTTTTGGGTAGCGGTAGAACGCTTGCCGATCACGTATGGGGTCTGGGGTTCGATCCTCGGCCGACGCACTCCTAAACCTCACTAAGCCAGTAATAAGACTGGTAAAGAGGGAAGGTCGGGTATAAGGCTGGTAACCCCATCCCGTAAAAATAAACACCACTGCTACCGAAACTTCAGAGGTCTATCTTGAAGTTTTATATTCCACTCGGAACGTCAAGGAGTAAAAAAATTAAACCAAAGAAGTTCAGGAAAACTACAGTTGTTGCAGAAAAAAAAGGAGAAAGAATAACTAAATGAAGATTAGCGAGTCCGGATGATGAGGAACGAATAAATCACGAAGCTCTTTATATGTCTTACAAAAGTATTTCGACTTTTTGTTTCTTTTTTCAAGATTACATTTATCGTAGACACGTATATGTATCTGAAGTTGTTTTTTTCCACTGTTAAAATCATCGGTTTATTTCAGTAATGAACTCTAAATCAAATGTAATTTCAAAATCACTGACAAATCGCGTTCATGTTCTGTTATCCTTAGATAGTGATTAAAGTAGTTGTCAATGTTGGCGAACATTGAATAGTTTGTTTATTCGAAATGGTCTCCGTTGGCGGGTGACAAGGAGGCTGTCATTGCCAAATCGTCTACTGGTTGGCAGGAAATTGGAGAAATGTGATCAGAAGTATTCTTTTATATTATATTAACGTTTATTTACAGACTTAGGCATTGATTAACCACTGCAAATCCGTTTTGTTGTCACTTGAAGAATAAATAATCGTGTCGCCCAACTGTTTTCTGTTCTGCATTGGTTACAGTGCATAGTGTCCTACGTATTAAGCTTATTCATCTGAAACCAGCGATAGGTCCAGATCTCTGCGTTCTGGATATTTGACAGTAGTATTGTTAAGGTTTTAGAAAAGTTGACGTATCTTTCGTTACTGAAGTATCGTAATCTCTTATATGTGCTCCACTTATCAAAGTGTCGCAAATTTTCCATTTCTATTTATACGAAAGTAAAAGTAGCCTAAAATGTTATCGAAATTTTCTTTGACAGTATTCGAAGAATTAAAAAACAGTATACTGTTTAAGATAGTGTAACAACAGAAGACAAGAGCCAGGCAACAGATCGTTTATTAAGGAAAATCAACACATATTTATAGATTTTAATGTACATTATTGTAGATTATTGTTTGTAAAAAATACAGTCTTTTGATTGATTGTTTCTCACAGAAAGTTAACCTTGCATCTCTTTGTGTCTGTGTCAGATCATCCATATGCTAACTGTATCCGCCTACGCAAAGCCTTTGTTCTCATTTTCTCACCACCAATATTGGGGACATAAACATTGACGTCAATTACTGGCTAGCAGCCAGCTCTCACCACAATCGTATAACACCGGTTTCAGCATCACAATTTTGTGAGGTCAGCATGTTAGTTGCAAGAATGTGGAGATTTTTTGCGGCCTTCAATTCACCTATATTTATTATTGCTATTCCGTTGGGTGTTCCGAATGGGAACTAGTGCTTCAGCAGCACCTCTCCGTTTCCTTGTTTTCTTTGACGTCTTTTTTCTTAACTGGCTTTCATTTTTTCTTCACATGGTCTCTATGTTTCAGTTGGTTTCTGAGTTCCTAGACGGGTTCTACTGCGTGAAATGTCAATCAGCGATCTCATTCAGTATATGTCCAGTTCATCTCAATTACGTTTTACGTATTTCTTGTGCAATAGATGTTTTGGTTGGTTGGTTCTCAAAGATCTTTGTAGCTTATCCTTTCTGGTTATCTAATCTTCGTTATGGATGGAAGGCAGCTGCTGATAAAAGTCTGTAGCCTATTGGAAGTGTTTTAACCGAGTCGTGTACCAAGTCTCTATATCATATAGAAGCACTGACATCAATGTGAGCAATTCGGATCATGTGTTGTGCAGGCATATGTTATGCAGACGATATGAAGTAGAAATATGTACTAATGGTAACTGTTATAAATGAAACATAGTGTATACCGCACGATATGAAGTCAATTGATTCATTTCACTAAGCGAACTGGCCTTGTGTATTCACAGTAGGCCGTACATTTGTGCATGAATATCTTTTTAGTTCGTGAAATATTTCTTCTTAGAATTATATTAATTTGTTCAACTAGAGTATCGTATTTTAACTTGAAATAGGCTCTTCTTTTTGCACTTCACTGTACCTGAAGGTGTGAAAGTGGTCATTTAGTTTCTAATGTGGTGTGTGAAATATTTAGTAAGACATCGCTATGTGTTTCGTCATCAACTTATACCTTTCAAATGGACTGTATACAAAACAGTGCTGCTGAAGTCTTATAGCCGTGGCGAAACCTAAGAGATTAATAGGCACAAAATATTGTCACTTTAAATAACTAAAGATTTTTTTCATTAGTGATATTTCTGAAATGGGATGCTTTCTACCTGCCCTTAGACCTTAATTTGTCGAACGTGTACATTTTTGTCATCTGTAACAGCATCAAAAAAAGGAAAGTTTTCTGTATTGCTCCAATAATGAGGAGAAAGTTCACTCGGTCTACTGATTGTGATCAACACACACACACAAACACACTGGTTATCATACGATGGTCTATTCGTGCATCACACTGGATATTGAACAATCGTTCTCATTACTAGGTGAACCAGTTACATGATTCACCTCGTCATTCAATGTTTAACAAATTGAATTCGATTATTATCAATGATAGGTACATTATGTTTTCTGTTTAATGCATAATAATTCCCAATCAAATTATACTATTCTTCCTTATTATTATTATTCTTTTTGCCTCATATCTCTGCTTATTATCTCTCCCCACTCTCTTCTCTTGCTTTGTCTGCTATATTGAGTGTGGCAACTCGAACTGTTGCACATTTGTGCAAAGTTCTACATTGAAACCAGTCAGTCATTCAGTCTAATACTACTGGAATTTTATGAACTGATGTCTTCATAAGTTTTAATTTCATCATGTTTACACTAACGTTGTTTTTAATCACAATGATAGGGATGAGATTTAAATTATTTCATGCTGCAAATAATTAATGTCAATCGAAGCATTAAACTGAAGAAAACTATTGATTATTTCATTGTTTCTATAAAATGAAATACGATTTGTTTTTTGTTTTTAAAAAAAGTATGTATTCTGGGAAATTTCATGAACAACAACACGGGAATAATGCTAACAATTCACTTGAAGAAGAAAAATATAAGTGTATCGAGGGTTATAAGTAGGATATAATATTCTTTTCATTGTTGTGGTACAACCTATTCACTATAAATAAGGGGTGATGTTTTATACAGAATTTTGTCATCTTGAAGTGACATCGAATGTGTGGAGTGTGGATATCCTGGCCACAAAAGCTCATTTATTACATTCTGATATTTTTAGTAGTTCTCTGAATTTAGCATACATCTGGAGGACCTGCATTTATACACTGTGCTGAAAGTAAAGATTCATTCATTCTACTTGACTGCATATATATATATATATATATATATATAGGCTTTAAGATGAGAATGAATTTTTCCGACTGTATTATATCTGCTAGACTGTATTATCTTTTAATTGTGAGGAGGAATAGTAGTAATGTGGTGGTGTGATACAGACAATGTATTCCAACGGAATATTATTCTCACAAATACTATTCCCACAGTTCAATATTGCATTAGCAATGGAATACTATGTTTATATTTGGACATTCTTTAACGCAAACAAAAATCACACGCTTAGTGATTAGTTAAAGAATATAAACTGTATATATATACAAATAGCGCTTTCATCAATTTAAAATATACCTTGGCTTCCGTGTCTTAACTTCTGCTGTTACTGTAACACCAGTAATAAAATTTGTCGAAAATTCATCACATTTTCTGTGGGAGGGCGGGGGTGAAGGAGAGATGTAATGAGTGGAACATACTGAGTTATCATCTTCGAAAATGATACAAATCTTTGACGTAAGCAATATTACATCTTAAGATGATGAAGTTAGCGCAACATCTAATCAGTACACATTAGCATTTTAAAACAATTTTGAAGGTTTTTTATAACCCAAAATATTAATTTATGATTTCAGTATCCCAAGTTTTCCTAATCCATCTTCTAATTCAGGTTCTTACATTTTTATTAAATCATATTCCTTATCAGAAGACTAACAATTAAAAGTAACTCAAACTGGTTACGTGGTGAAGGTTCGGGGAATTTTTTCGGTTTCAAACGAAGTTTAGAATAATTTGTGTGTATTTCAAACGGTTGCTGATAAGTTATCACAAATGTAAATGTATACATTATACAAAGGTAATTAATAATTCATCTTAAGTATGCAATGTGTTTCGTGCCTAGTTAGTTAGCTTGAAAATGCTCAGTCTACATACATCCTTTGTTTAAGCTTACTCTTACGAATCCACCTACTCTTGAAAGCATCGTTATTCCGCCCATTCATTATATTTTCAGCAAATTATCAATAGAAAATTAAGAAGAATACAAAGTAATTGTGTGGCGTTTGCCATTGACAAGATTTATCAGTAGTATATATGAAGAGACGTTAATTGACACAACAATAATATCAAATAGCTGAGAGATAGATATGACGTCAAAGAGAGGAAATGTACCAGTATTGTGGAAAAACATGAGAGATATGAAAAGGAAACACAATACGAAGGACAGAAGAGTATCAAAACAATAACGATCTGTACAAACGATGAATTTAATGTATGTGTATATCAAATTGCAGATAAATATTCCGTTACAAAGTCTCTTATCTACCTCCATTACAATTGCATATTAATTTATACGCAATTTAGAGGGGGTTTTTATATTCAGTAAAATATTGGTTGGGAGGCTATGCAAGAAGACTGTAAATTATGTTTTCCACATTTCCATTGGGTAAACTAAAACGCAAGGATAAATTACTTAAACTATGTTTAATGTTACATTTGTCGAATTGATTATTCCATTGCGGTTGGTAGTTGTTCTAAGAATTAAGTTGTCTTTGCTCGTGTACAATTGCTGAAAGTCTTTCAGTTTCTATCTTCCAGAGAGTGTGCACACATAGTTTTAGTTCCTATTATATGAGATTGTTTTCTAACATGTAATTTCGTTGCTAATTTTACAAACTATTATTTGTCACTTTATATGTTTTTAAAAATTCATTTTCCCGCTCCCAGTGGAACATATGGCTTCAAGCTTGAGCTTCTAGATTCCATTAGCCAAAGCTTCTTCCTTTACCGGGTTTATTGTCGGCTAAGCGAGGTTTAGGAGTGCATCGGTCAGGAATCGAAGCACGGACTACGTGCGTGGTTGGCGAGCATTCTACCACTGAACTACGGACGCACGTCTCATTATATATGCTTATCCAAATTCACATACGCACAAACACAGCTATTTTCTGATGGAATTCTATTTTAGCTTTTACTTCTCCATATTTACATTAAGGAATTGAGTTGAGACAGCTGTTAAGGGTAATAATAATAATAATAATAATAATTGTAGAAATCATAGACTTAACAATTAAATAAGGCATGCTCAAGAATACTTAGAAGATAAGTACACAGAAATAACGAAAAACTAGCAAGCAAAGCAGTAAACATTTTCAGGACGAATCAAGAACACTTCCAAAGTGACTTCCGCCTTTTTCTGCATGTACAGACTCCTTTAACGAACTCAAATCGCACTAACGTGTATGATAGCAAGTATTTTCTTGTTCCTTTATTTATAATAGCTAAAACGCACCACTGATGTCAACACCGTGTAGGTAATTCATTATGTGCTCGGTGACAGGTGATTTTCACCGAGTATCGTCAGTATCCAGAACAATTCTCTCTCGTGTTAACGTAAATGGGCTTCCTCTACGACGTATGTATTTCCTTCCTACAGTAAATTCCAAATGGTGTTATAGGATCTGTACTGATTTGTCGATAGAAGTAAACACTTTTTATGCTACCTAGTACTTAATGGTCACTGAAATCTAACAGTCAAGTGTACTGCGTTATCATAAAGCTAGATGACTCCACATCACAGACTGTGATTTGATGTTGGTCGGTTGGAGACATTGAACAGGAAGCTTATTACTCATGTGATGACATGGACTATTTTATTTTTATCCGTTGATTTCGGAGTGAAACATAGGGCTTCAGACTTTCGGAGTCTCAGTAGTGGGTATTGTTTTCATGGAGACCATTCGATAGCCTCCTGTGCAACCTTTCCTCTTTTTCAGGCTTGCTACCAACTAGGTAATGTTAAGAAGTGTGTCAGCTGAGAGTCTAACCTACAACCCCCGTGAGGCTGGTGAGTATTCTACCATATCTCTGATAGTTTGGACACTAGTTACTAGTGTCCAAATAACAGAGGTAATAGTACATCTGCTATGGTATCAAAACAAAGTTTACCAAAGTAGGTTTAGTGTGATGATGAATTATTGCTTTGAACGTGTGTGATCAGATTGTTCGAAATATGTTGTGCAAATACATTACACGATTCAGACAAATTACGTCTTCATACAATTTTGTCTGTTACATATTGATGACTATTTCATGACTCGTATGATAGGAGAAAGTTTTCAAAAAAAAAGATCAAGAGATGTCCATTTTCTATATCAAACCTCTGTTATTTTAATTTCGATTAATTTCCCTGAAGAAGTTCGGAACAGTTTGCCGAACGAAATGTTGGAATTACGCATTTCAATTTCGCTGAGAGTTTACAAACATAAGTTTTACAGATGTTTTGAAATACATATGGATAAATTAAGTATTCGTCAATGTTGTTGACATAATGGAATGCATGAAACAACTTTGGCACTAACAAAAGTATAAGGATATTTCATCCTTGGTTAATAGTCTTAGCTTTTTGCATTTATACTGAAGCAAACTAAGACTAACAAATGAACACTGTGAAATTAATAGTTAATGAATGATTGTGGGTGAAAGGAAAATCTAGGTCATAGGCGAGTTTGAACCAGTGCCCGGATCTTTGCCAGCTGAGCAATGCGATTCTGCTGTTAATCAGGTCATAGTTTCATCATAAATATTATTTTGTATACTTCAAAATTCAAGTTAAAGAAAATTCTTTCCACATCAAGTTTATGGATTGTAAACACTAGGAGAGAAACAAATTTTCGACAGAGGTATTTAATTAAGCTCTCGTACATATACACTTAAGTCTTGGTGAATTTATTATGAACATAAAATTCACTTTCTTTCATAGTAAAATAAAGGAATACAGGATTTCTTCATGAGCTGCCATCGGTTAGAGAACCATTGGAAAACCACCTGGGGTACTGGACAGCTGTTTCGTCCTAGTTTGGGACTCTTCACTGGCATGCACCCACCACACGGAGTTCGAACCCAGGTTACAGGGCGAGCTTGTAGTTACCTGGATTCTCTCGTGAGAAGTCGTGACCAGTGGGGTACAGCAGGTTGGGTGTGAGGGCAGATACTCGCCGATGACATCGGCTAGTGGTTGTGCTTTATCGTGAATTGGTAGAAGTTGGAATTCATGGGTTGACCATTGTATCGGGTCCCAGTGGCTGAATGGTCTACAAGTTCGTCTTGTAACCGCTAGGTTTTGGGTTCGAACCCCGTGTGGTGGGCAAGTACTTCTGAATAGGACAACACTGCTGTCCAGTACTCCCAGGTGGTTTTCCAATAGTTGTCTAACCTATATCAGCTTATGATGAAGTCCTGTGACCAATCAAATCCCTGCAAACCAACACTTGAATATAGGATTTATTTTTCCACTAAGTTATAGCCTGAGTAACATTATGTTTGGGAGTTTTAATTTTTAGATTGTCTTATTTAAACACCTGTTTATGTATTATTATAAGTCCATTTCCACTGCATACACTTCTGTATTTGAATGACATTTTAAAATAGAAAACAGCTAGAACAAAGTAATGGTTCGACGGTTTTTGCAAAAAGCGTCAGGTGTTTTGATAAAATATTCTTCATTTATCCAAGTGTAACAATTAATTTAGTGTTATCTATCATGAAAACAAAGTAATATTCTTATTATCTCCTATTCTACCTATGAGGACGGAAGAGTGAGTATCACAATTCTATCTCTTAATTCTGCACTAAATAGATATGGTCAGTAATTACACTGACTGCAGATACTAGCATACAACTGGAGAAAAACAAATAAAACAAAACAAAAGGCATAAAACTTGTAAATAATTGGCAACTATATCCTTTCTCTAATTCCACTAAATGTAAACAACTCTCAAATAAGGTTAGAGTGAAAATTCGCCTAAAGACTCATATTATTTGCAATAAGTATTTGACTTTATGATGGACAATAAAAATTGTAGAATAACAAAACTACACATTTATCATAAAAAGTGTATGTCCAGTAGAGAATAAAGTGAACATTGTTCCTTAGGGCAGAGTAACATATTACACATTTGACCATGAGAACCTAGGAGAACTGGACGGTTGTTTCGTCCTAGTTTCAGATTCTGCAGAAGTACGTACTATCTGAGGTTTGAACCTAGAACATTCTGGATATAAGGTGAGCTCGTATAGCAACCAGCCACTGGGAAATCATCCTTTGGCCATTGAAAATTGACTTCTGTGAATTTTCAGTGTGCATAGAACAACTGCCAACTGAAGTCATAAGGCAGTAACTGCTGTGTTCCCCTTATTGATGAATACAATTAAACATATTGCCTCAATGAAATCACTGGGAACTTCGTCCTCTAACCAGTCAGCAGTAACCAGTAAAGATGAAAGTCAAGTTATTTATTCTACAAGAAGTCAGATTTAACCATTAGAAAAATTAAAATAACTCAGAAAAGAAAAGTTTAATTTTCAGTTACATAAAATTCAAACGTATTGCACCAAAATATACGGAAAAAAGAAAATTTTTCAATCAGATTGCAACGTTAGACAAGATAAATAAATAAAAAATATATTTTCCTAAGTTAACTATTATTTCCTAAGTTCCTCTATTAAAGTTGGATGTGTTCATCTCGAATTCCATGATTACATACATGCTCAGTATATAATAACAGTACAGAATCCTTAGAATATTTCATTGAGTATTTTATTTCTTAATGTTTACTCTTCGCCCAGCGTCTTCAGATAAAATACTCACCGACAGTATATCGCACGAGGCAAGGCTATTTGATCTAAAGCAGAAAACAAGCCCTCCATGGAACGGTCTCTATCAGGTAATCAATAGTTGACAGCTGTTTAAAAATGTGTGAGAGTACATTTCACTACCCAACAATACAACTTGATGATTAAGACAATCAGAAATGGAGAAAATCTGATACATTACTTTAGATGGAAACTTAGGCAGGTTGCCAATACAAAACACCCGAAAAAAAGCCTGGGAACGTAAAATGACAATTTAATATGAAATACAAATTCTCACAAAGAAAGATGCACATAATTGTGATTGACACTTTTAGATGACTTTATCATCAACTGTTACTGTTGTGCTTGTAGACTCCATCCTAAAAGTGGACAGAGTGGACAGACAAAGCTGACTTACTTATAACTATTCGTCACAATTTATCGTCCGTCTGAATTGAAAATTATGAAATATCAGTCAGAATAACAATGGTATCTCAAGAATTTAAACTCTAACAACACCTTACATCATATAGAAATGTTAAATGAACACAGTATTAACATTTTCGGAGAATACACCAACACAGAGCTTTCTTTATACTTATGTGAGATTTATCACAGTTATTCACCACATCAACATTATTATTTCTAAATTTGTTTTAATATCATGCCTCATAGCACAGTTCGACAATATTGTTGTTTTTCATTCACATGCAATTTACTACTACTGGATTGATAGACGAAAAGTTGATTCACGAGTGACGTGGAATTCAATAAACTGAAGCATACCGCTTGATTAAATACGACTTATTTAGGCAATGCTGAGTTCTTTCACCCTGACGCTTTCAGATGTATGAGAACGTCAAGTAGAAAGGATGAAACAGCTACAAAGTTAACTTCAGATAAAAATTGACCTACGACTATTTGCTAACTTGTGTGACTAGCTTAACCATTCATTATTAATTCATAAATTGATGTAGAGAAGTTACCGTCCTCTATAATACATTCTATGATTGTCTGTTTGAAGTAGATTAAACTGAATTACGTCTCTGATTTTTCTTCATCAAATCATCATGATATTCACTATATTGACAACTTAATTGCGTTGGTGGTTCGGTGGTAGAACGCTCGCTAACCACGCATGTGATGCGGGGTTCGCCCACCGTCCTACACAAAACCCCGGTTAATGCACACACAAGAATTAAGAACAAATAGTTCAGCGAATAGTCTTTTCTCTGTACAAAAGGTGCGCTGATAAAACTTTTATCATTTGTGATATCAAACATGATCCAAATAATGTGCTTCAAGTTTTTAATAGCTGCCGCCCACCATCAATTACAATTGAAGTAGAATCGAGACAGAAAATCTCTGGATGTCCAACTAAGAAGGAAGACTGATAGGACTTTGAACAGATCGGTATATGAAAAGCCTATGTGGAATGGCCTCTTGACAAACTTTTAAAGTTGGGTATCCAGCAAGCGGAACCTAATAATATCTCTTTCGACTGTAAAACACAAAATCTGCAGCCCTGAATCAGTAAAAGAAGAGATTACTCTTTTGAGGAGGACAATACTTCAGAATGCCTGTGCATCATGCTCTAAAGATAAACAGATAATGGCGAAAATCAACAAAAGGCGACACATCTGTGTGCTGAAGAATATGCTATAGATGAATATAGCGTTCAAAGGCGATCTTCTGCCCGACATTCTATAGAGAAGTATATCTAACGCCCAGAAAATATAATTCTTTGCTACTACATTACTATTGGTATTCTCAAGCTGCCCACTGTTCTTCGACAACTCCAAAGATAAACTATAGTACTTGTCCACTTCTACGTGTGGTCATGTGGAGTGAGATATATAGGTCGCTCGATGGGTATTTTATCTAAAACAGTCAAAGAACATTATCTCTCTTGGCTATGAAAAGGTAACAGTGGATCAGATAAGGAGTGCTATAACTGAAAGTATATTCAACACTAGTCAGTCACAGTGTAAGAGAGATTGCATTCAAAGTCATCTACAAACTAAAAAGAAGCCTCCTGAAAAAGGTAAGCTTCCGCATACTTTACATTGACGAGGTGTTAGAGATCCTGTTACAAAACCCTGGTTTATGCATACACAGAAACCCTCTCCATCCACTCCTTGTACCTTGGGTTCATTTTAGTAACATCTTTGTCTTAAACAACCCTTTGTTTACCCGTTCTACCTATTACACAATTTATTTAGTAAATCTGTCTCCAGGCTCTTATATTAACATCATATTTTTCTAGGTGTCTTTCATGTTACGTAGCCAAGGTTAGGACTTACTTATCTTCACCCTTAGTAACAATATAAAAAAATTCTCCACATTTTCGAAACATTTTGATGACGTGAACAATAAACCTAAATAATTTTTGTTCTTGTCTGATAATCCCGACCTAAAACACATACGAAAATAATTATACATAATCGAGATTGTACAGCTAAGTGAATGAAACCGCCAAAAAGAGACTCATCGCGAAATTCCTGAGTATTATTTATTGTAACAAGGTATGCATCTCACATGAAATACTTTCATTTCTCATATTTCTCTAATTTTCTAAACAGCTTAATGATCTGATGAAGAAAAATCAGAGACGTAATTCAGTTTAATCTACTTCAAACAGACAATCATAGAATGTATTATAGAGGACGGTAACTTCTCTACATCAGTTTATGAATTAATAATGAATGGTTAAGCTAGTCACACAAGTTAGCAAATAGTCGTAGGTCAATTTTTATCTGAAGTTAACTTTGTAGCTGTTTTATCCTTTCTACTTGACGTTCTCATACATCTGAAAGCGTCAGGATGAAAGAACTCAGCATTGCCTAAATAAGTCGTATTTAATCAAGCGGTATGCTTCAGTTTATTGAATTCCACGTCACTCGTGAATCAACTTTTCGTCTATCAATCCAGTAGTAGTAAATTGCATGTGAATGAAAAACAACAATATTGTCGAACTGTGCTATGAGGCATGATATTAAAACAAATTTAGAAATAATAATGTTGATGTGGTGAATAACTGTGATAAATCTCACATAAGTATAAAGAAAGCTCTGTGTTGGTGTATTCTCCGAAAATGTTAATACTGTGTTCATTTAACATTTCTATATGATGTAAGGTGTTGTCAGAGTTTAAATTCTTGAGATACCATTGTTATTCTGACTGATATTTCATAATTTTCAATTCAGACGGACGATAAATTGTGACGAATAGTTATAAGTAAGTCAGCTTTGTCTGTCCACTCTGTCCACTTTTAGGATGGAGTCTACAAGCACAACAGTGACAGTTGATGATAAAGTCATCTAAAAGTGTCAATCACAATTATGTGCATCTCTCTTTGTGAGAATTTGTATTTCATATTAAATTGTCATTTTACGTTCCCAGGTTTTTTTCCGGTGTTTTGTATTGGCAACCTGCCTAAGTTTCCATCTAAAGTAATGTATCAGATTTTCTCCATTTCTGATTGTCTTAATCATCAAGTTGTATTGTTGGGTAGTGAAATGTACTCTCACACATTTTTAAACAGCTGTCAACTATTGATTACCTGATAGAGACCGTTCCATGGAGGGCTTGTTTTCTGCTTTAGATCAAATAGCCTTGCCTCGTGCGATATACTGTCGGTGAGTATTTTATCTGAAGACGCTGGGCGAAGAGTAAACATTAAGCAATAAAATACTCTTAGGATTCTCTACTGTTAATATTTGCTGAGCATGTATGTAATCATCGAATTTGAGGTACTTAGGAAATATTAGTTAACATTTCTTCGTCAGTGATGAACAAAATTTTTTTACTTGAAAATTTAACTAGTAATTTTCTCCTTTTTTACTTGTGCGGTTGCTTCTGATTATGTTATATGTTTCGGCATGTATTGACGTCAATTATCCAATCAATATTGAAAAGCAAGTAGCATAGGATAGATTTTTATTTCTCCTTCGGTACTACTAAAACTTGCAAGCTGATCCTAGGAAAAAACAAGGGATATCGGTATCACAAACTGATATATTTATATTTCATAGACGTGATGATTCGCAATGTTAGATGAGTTTGACAAATGACGTGAGTGTCGTATGTTAAACCTCTTAAGGGATTATGTTTGCATATATTTTCTTAATGGGTCAGAAACTTGGCGAGTGCTTTTCGGAAGCCTTTTCCAATAGTCTACTGCAGACTTTTATCAACAGCTGAATTCTTTGTCTCCATAGTGAATATCAAATGGCCGGTGGAAATTATTACTAACACGAAACGCTGGCAACAAAGCAATCAAGAGTCGATTGCTTAAATATTATTCAGAATAAAATGGTAATGTATCAGGCATACATTTAATAGGCCGTTGAATGACGTCGCACGCATTGCAGGACATCGGTTGAATGGAAATCCAGTGGGGAGGGACGAGTGTACCGTTCGTAGGTTACATGGAGTAATTCGTGGAAAGACGAGATGAGAGATTATGGACAATCTTGACCCAGATGAAGAGGACAGCAGATTATATAACACAGTGAAAATGTGTTTTCGAAGGCTTATGTTCCACTTGGAACCCAAGGGAATACTAATATTATAATAATTGCTCTAAATAATGTCAATTAGTGGCAAAATTTACCCTGGAATCTCATTACGTTTTGCGTAAGTTTTTTTCGCCTAATTCATTTTTTGGTGGAAAAGATAAATTAACTTTCGAATGGATTATGTTTATCTGTTGTTTTTTTTAATGTAGAATCTTTGTGTTGTCCTGTTTAGCTTTTTATTAATTCATTCACTGCCTTTGTATTATTCATGCAAGTTAACAAATAACTGAACAGATGTTTTGTTCCCACTGTGAGCTTTTGTCTGATGAGTTTCGTTGTTTAATTATTCATATGATATTTGAATAATGTGAAACTTGTTTTACTTTAAAAAAAATCGCAATAGATTTGAAGATGGCCTGCCTCTATTATACAGGTAACCGTATTAGCTATAATTTACTAGCAAATGTTTTATTGGTGCTTTTCATTTAATGGTCATAAGACATTGTGGAAGCCTACGCAAATATTTTCTCATTTAGAGTTGTGAAACTGATAGTGATACATACTTAGACTTAAGGTTTCATAGAAATCTATGTTCGTCTTGCTCTGACCTCATGACTGATGTAGAAATGAGAAAGCTATTGCTCAGAATGTCAGCGTTACCTTTTTAAAATAAATCTCGTTGTTGTCATTAGAATGGATAGAATTTAAAGATTCGTAAAGGGAACTGTATCTCACAGACTAGTTGAAGTTTCTTGTACTCCTTTCGTCGAGACTAGATGTTACCTACAATTAATCATCTTTTTTATTATTTTATTTCATTTTATTCCTTTACGTTCCCAGGGGAACACTGGGCTTCAAGTTTGAGCTTTGAGGTTTCGGTAGTGGTGGTATTTATTTTTACGGGATGGGGTTACCAGCCTCATGCCCAATGTTAGCGAGGTAAAGGAGTGCTTACGACGGGGATCGAACCCCGAATATAGTTATTTTTTCATATCAGAATTACCCAGTATGTTGGCAGTATAGGTGTGGAGTTATAACTGTATATGTTGACACATAATTTTAAACAAATAACAGAGCACAGAAGTAAAAAAAATAGGAGGAGTTTTCAAATCAATATTCTTTGTACACTAATCAATGTTTTTAAAATAAAACACATCAACATATAGTGAATGGATCAGTGGAAGTAAACGTCTCGTCTTTATGCGTGTTCACAAAAACTTTTAAAAATTTTCTTTGAAAAAAGTTGAGTTTCAACAAAATTTCCCACTGACAATCGATTTAAATGTGTGTATTTTGTCAGATGGTGCTTGATATTATTACTGAAGGAGAATCTGGTTTTTAGGATAATTTTGTTTCTCATTCATTCGGAAATTTATTCCATATAACAACCGATTCTTACCCAACAAATGCAACAACTGTTCTCCTTTACAAATGTAAGGATATTGAGCATCTTGGTTAATACAGTGTATTTATTCTTGCACGAAATCTAAGTTTACATAAAAACAAAAGTTACATTATTCTTTCATTTTATTACTTTTGTTGTCATTATGATTTGTTATTATCATCACGACGCGTTTCAAACGCGGGCACAATATGATTGTTCTCCAATATTTTAGCGGTTCTATTAAACAATTTATTATTATTATTGTATCCTTTAATTCCTAGAGGAACATAGGGCTTCAGCCGTGCGTCTCCATTGCGTTCGGTTCTCTGCTAGAGTCTTCACCTGGCTTCATGTCTGCCCACACGTTTTCTTCTCCTCTTCACATGACCTCCTCCAAGTCACCCTTGCACTGACGACCAACTCACCGCTTCCCTTTCGGGTTCCAATCGAGCAATGGATTGTCTAATGATGTCACTTGATGGTTTCCTCAGAGTATGGCCAGCCAATCCATCTCCATTTCTTCCTGCCTATTTGTTTCACAATGGGTTGCTGCTTGTTTCGCTCCTAGAAATCTCTGTTGTTGATCTTTTCTGGACATCTGATCTTGAGTATTGAGCGCAGACAACTATTAATGAAGGTTTGTAGTTTGTTTGAGATGCTCTTTATGACGCGCCAATTCTCTGATCCATCCGATTCTTGCTTTGATATCCTCGTCAGTTCCGTTCGCCTGTAGTTGAAACGATGCTTCCCAGGTAGGTAAAGGAGGTTGTTTCTTTCAGGTTCCTCCCATTTATGCTGATTGTTGTCTGTTGCTGTTGTTGTTGCTGTTGGTGGTGTTGCCCAGGAATCTTCATCACCTCTGTTTTATCTATGTTCACCTGAAGTCCTATCTTTGATGCTTCTTCTGCTAACTTGTTGCTTTTCGCTTGCATGTCTTCCAGTTTGTGGGAAATCAGACATATATCATCGGTGAAGTCCAGATCCTCCAAATTTTTTGTGTGGGTCCATTTTATGCCTGTTTCCTCATTCCCCACTGTTTGTCCCATTATCCAGTCTACTGCAATCAAGAAAATCATTGGCGATAGTAGGCAGCCAGCTTGTCTTACTCCTGTCCTCACTTCGAAGGGTTCCGTAAGTTTCCCGTTGTGGATTACTTGGCATGCAGCATTGTCGTATAGCTGTTGGATGAGATGTATAATTGTCGGTTTCACCCGTAGTAGCGAAGTAGTTTCCAAATCACCTCTCGATCGACGCTGTCAAAGGCCTTTTCAAAGTCGATGAAGTTGAGATAGGGAGGTGACTGCCATTCCAGGCTTTGTTCAAGGATGATCCGTAATGTGGCGATCTGATCAATGCATGACTTGTTTCTCCTGAATCCAGCCTGTTCCGATCGAATTTACCTCAACAGTGACGTGGGGCAGCTATACATGCAACGTATGTTTCTAAATACAAAACAAGGACTGTAAGACAAAATTAGTTCAGCAAAGTTCAGCTGTAAAAGGTACATTAAAATCATTAAGAATATTCTCAACAAGGTGCGATCAAAAGCTACGTCTACAAGAATCACACACCAAGGCTTCCAGCAGACATCCCTGTGTTAGAATGACCTTCATTCGATAAAACAAACTCATATCATTAAACAACATATTGTCGACATAGACACGAGCACAAAGAAGTATTAAAATTAAAGATTAAACAAGGACAAAGGAAAATAATAAAGGTCAAAAGTCAATATGTGGTATGCAAATGTCAACTTAGTGTTACACAGTCTAGAGGAAATACGTATAATAATTACAAAAATAGTTGAAATGTCTAAATAAGTATAAACAATGTAAAGCGAGAGCCCACGAGGGATTTTCCAAACAATTTGTCCATTACATTCATGACTATCCCCATTTTTAAGCTGTTACTGATGTTGTCGATTGATTCCTACTTTATCTATTGAAAACTATGTAGTTAATTTTAAATTCGTCTAGTTTAACTGCTTGCCTGGTGATTATTATCGCTCCTATTTTGTCGTCATCGTGATTAGTGTAATTGGTTTTTGTTTGAATGTATGCTCCGTCAAGAACCACCATCGATTAAATAAACGCAGCTTAAACCAGAAAGCACCTGATAACTTTTCTGTCCCACTCCACCAGCCATTAGACAAAACTTATGATTCTTGGCAGTATTGGGTCGTTAGGCTATCACTGTCCCTGTGAACAAACATCTTCAGCGATTATTTCAATTAGATGTATGCTTTAGAAATTCTGAGTAGAAGAAATTCTCGTCTTTCCTATCAATCGTTACTCTGGTTGGCTGTTTCCACAGGTTTTCTTATGATTATATTTACTTGCGTTGATATTAGTCCTTTCTTCAACGCGACATTTGTCCTTCTGGTCATCAATAAAACATGTAATTCCGTTCACGGAGAATTACAGGAGCTCAATTTATATACGGATCAGAAACTTGGCGGGTCACAAAGAATATTTCCAACAGGTTGCAGACCTTTATCAACAACTAAGTGTCTTCGCTCTATACTGAAGATCAGATGGCCGGAAAGAATCACCAACAAGAAACTATGGGAACAAACAAAACAAGAACCAATCGCTCAACAAATATGCAGGAGAAAGTGGAGATGGATTGGACACTCGTTGAGGAGGCCGCTGGTTGACATCGCGCGTCAAGCCCTCGAGTGGAACCCGAAAGGGAAGCGGCGAGTGGGACGTCCAAGGGTGACATGGAGGAGATCGTGTGAAGAAGAGTTGAAGCAGTATGGACTAACATGGATGCAAGTGAAAAGTACAGCAGAAGACAGAAGCAAGTGGAGACGTGCAGTTGAAGTCTTATGGTCCACTAGGAACCCAAGGGAACAATAATAATAATTATCTTTAAGGATGCCGTCTAGATGGACAATGAAAGCTTCACAACTAAACTATCAAGTTCAAAGAGCTAAACTTCATATGACTAACAGATCTTCTCGGTTATTTTTGAAAGCCTAATTTTTCTTGGTTGTAAACTGATATCAGTCACCCCTGCTGACTATCGACTGATGATATTCACTCGGCATCCACTCTCAGTCCACTAGTGATTCATTTTACCGTCTCCAAACTAGCACACATCATTCGATGTCTTAGTCTCTAGTACGTGTGCAAATTTTCAGAAACGAATTAGAAAAATATTTACAGGATTTTCATCATGAGCTGACATTAGTTAGAGAACCATTGGAAAACCTGGGAGTACTGGACAGCTGTTTCGTCCTAGTTTGGGACTATTCATCAGTACGCACCCACCGGGATTCGAACCCAGGACCTTCCGGTTACAAGGCGAGCTCGTATACCATTAAGCCACTGGGACCCGATCCAATGGTCCATGAATTCTAACTTCTGCCAATTTTTCCGAAGAAGAAAATCCTGAAACCAAGCATATTTGGAATGAATTAGTTCCCTAAGCCAAGATGTACTACTGTGGAGACAGTGCTTGGTTCAGACAAAAGCAACAGAAGAATGAAAATGGTCCCTTTGTAGATTTTAAATTAATATTGTCAGCTAGCTGTAACAAATAAAATTTTCAAGTAGTTAATTTGTGGTGTCGTTTAGGGCTCTGATGAATAATTTTACAAAAGCACTGATTCTTAAATTAGTCTGGATTCTTAAAAAAGCATATATTATTTCCGTACTAAAAAGTACACATACTTTAGTGCATAAAACTGACCAGCGAAGCAAGTTTTATCTTTGCTCGTAAAAGTATTATAACAAACCTATTTCTTACAATGAAAATCACTCATAAGGGGTATCAAAAGTTGGATTTGTTCGAATCATCTTACTTTAACTTCTGTCAAGAGCTAACATAATTTAGAGAATCAGTGGAAACAAGGCACCGGTGGACATCTCTTTTGTCTCAATTCTAGACTGACTATTCAGCAACCCATATCGAACCTAAAGCATTATGTTTACGAGACCTACATGTTCACTGTCCAACAGCCTTTGAATTCTAACTTTTGTCACGTGTCATCTTAGTTTTCAAAAAAAAGTTTCACTGTGTTTAAGTGTTCAGGAAAATAATTGAGAATATATGCACAGAAACGCTTAAGGGCGGGTTTCACTCTTCATTCAATCCCGAATGGAAAACACCTCCACACCTCACTGATAATCATTGTCATTATCTCGTAAAAATCCACCTACTTTGTTGCTTTAGTGACCGAAATTAAAACCTATCGTTTATTTAGTTGGCTATTGTGGGAATGAATTTATATTTTGGTTACCTAAGTGTCTATTTTTTCATAGAATTTTATGAAATAAATTCAATAGATTTTTAGATTAGAATTACGTGTTAACTGATTTCCAAACTACACATACGAGGCATCGATTTCATGAAATGTGACTCCTAAAAAGCGGATCATCTCAACTTTGTAGTACATTTTTGTAACATTTATTTTCCACAGTTGTGAAAAGAAAAACAGCTAAATACTTCAAGGTTCATTCGATTTTAGACGGGTTTGATATGTACATTTTCCAGTTTATTCAAAAAATTACTTCATAAAATTGTGTCCAAAGTAAACATTTTTATTGAAGCTATGAATCTACTTCAGTAGAGTCACTGTAATGGTGATTATCTTACATAGCTTTAATGTGAAAAAATGGACTTAATAAGGTGATAATTTCTGATGTGGTTTTGTACTCTCTGCCGGGTGTTTTAAGTGCGATCGTTATGTATCATTGTGACCATGTTTAAAGTCAAACACGATGATAGTGTCATCACATTTTTATGCGATAATTTCTTCCATCTACACCTTCCCTAGTAGCTCAGTACCTGTTCTCAATGTAATCTCCCCACTGTCTTTAAAAAGAAACAGTTTGAATCCTCAGGAACGTGTGATTTATGGACTCTGAATACATGGAGTCCCCATTGGATCACTGCTTCATTAAGTAAATTAAAGTTAAGCGATCATGGAGCATTATACTTAAAAAATACGCAACACGAGCGTTTTAAGACAGCTAAACTGCTTTCTAAATCCTTCACGCAGCCCTTCTGATATCTACCTACCTTCTGCCTCAAGGACCATCTTACAACGTTTTTGGCCGCCACTGACCTGGATAAAATTAAACGCTTTTCGACTATCGCCAGATGAACCTGCTGTTTTCTAACTACTGAGCCTAAAGCACCTGTGTAAGTGTCGTTTCATTTTATTTGCAAGAGTCTTGCACTATCCTCAGGAATAGACTAAAAAAGGAATCAGTAAGTGAAAGAAACTCGTGGAAAGCCGGCATTCCTTTGTAGGATGCTCATTTAACCTCAAAGAACGTTACTCTCCTTTTTCAAAGTACCATGTCAGTGCAGATATTGTTCTTCTATATTGTCTTGTGCGTTAATAGATGGCTCAGAATTCAAATGAATTTAAAATTTAGCTGCTACCGGAGGTCTGACTAACATGTTTATGTCAACATATCAAGAACTGCATTTGTGATTACCACCAAACCTAAGAGTAATCTTGTGTCCAATGCATAATGTTTGGGATCTATAAAAATGCTTCGAAAGTACTGAAAGTCGTAAAAATTCACTCACCCTATGAACAAATGATACCATTTTGACCTATTTGAGTGCAAATATAGGTGGTACAGAAAAAACATAAAACTACAGAAAGGGACATATTCTGTCAAAGGAAAACTTTCTCGAAATAATTATTTAGCGTCTGAAAAACAGATTTCGAACAATGACAACAGTCAGAATAAAGCACGCTAATTCATACATACATGAGCACAACAATATAATGATGAGGTTAATGCATGAATTAGCCAGTACAAAAGGTGACTATATCTTAAAATTGAAATGAGCTGTCTACAAAATTATCTATTTATTTTACTTTGAGGACGATGATATCGGAACGCATACCCTCTCCGATATCGATTTTACATTCATTTAAAGGTAACTTTTCTATATTCATAAAGTGCTTTAACTAGCTACGTAAATGCTGGTAGAACCAAGACAAACATATACAACTTGTCTATTGTTTACACCGCTTAAAAGCATTAAGACTCAAACCCGAGTAGGTTTGTTCGTGTGAAAGTGTGTATGTTAGGAGTATAACAATTTTTCTTCCATGATTAGCAAGTACAAACAGGCAATGAGGAGATTCAATACATATTTTAGATTAAATGAATCAATCTGTTTCTCATGATCACTGTTATCACAGAGGAATTTGAGTTGTAGACTCAGGAATAACTGCTAAATTTGGTTTAAAAATCTAAAACTAAGGGTTGATCACTGTCAACCGAAACGATATAATTCAGTTTGGCTACATATTAACATATATATTTGTCAATTATTGGCTACTGGATTGAGTGGTAATATTATATTTTAACGCAATTATATATATACACATATATACATATTCCTATCTTTTATGTAGTACATTAAGCAATTTTTCAACCATTTGATTTTTTCGCTTTATGGAAATGGGCTTATCCAATATAAATAAAATCGGTGAACGAATTGAGAACGTGTAACGAAATAGACCAGTCTTTATCAGTGTGTAAGGGAATTAGGATACAGAATGCAAGTTTATGATAACAAAACACGTAGTTCAGCGAAGAGTCTCTTTTCGGCGAATTCATTTTCTTAGCTGTACAATCGCAAATATATATTTGTTCTTTCGTATGTATGTGTACATTAAGTTTGCCAAACAAAAATACAATTGGTTATAGTTATTTAAACTAAACAGGTGAAGATTGGTAATTGAGGTTACGTAATACAAAATCAGTCAAGAAAATTAGGTGTTAATGAAATTAGGGTAGTAAAAAAGGTGATGAGGTGTCACAAACAGTTGTTAAAAAAGGTTATGTAATAATGTGAATAGTTTGACGATTGAGTTTTACTCAGGATACACATAGGAACAAAGTAGAGAATACGAAATTACGTAAGAGTTCTAAATGAATACAAGAATTATAAGCAATTAAAGAACAGGCAAAGAAACAAAATTAAGTCATCAAAAATCAACAAAGTTGTTACCATGACAGTAGAAGTGGTTGAGTAATTCTCTTTTGTATGCACAGCTCCCGTTTTTCTATGTGAATGGCCAAAGCTTCAGCGATACAAAGAAGACGAAACCGTACTGCCATTGGTAGGTTATTCTTGACTCTGTGGATTACTTTGAAGGAGGCGTTTGTTGAGATGGAATGATAAGTGTTAACCAGGTGTTCAATTATCGCACTGCTTATTGCACCACTATTGCCTTTTCGCAACCATGCTGGATAGTGTTCTTGAATCCTCTTGGACAGGGTGCGCGTCGAACGACAGATGTACCTGGCTCCACAGCAGCAGGTGAACTGATATATGCACATGGTTCGCGGTCATTCTGGATCCAGACCGAAAAGAATCAAAAATCCACCGGTTGATGAACCATCAATACTTCTCTGCATGTTTAACTGGATTATAACTGCTGTGATGAGCCTCTTACAGATTATATTGCTTAAAACATCGTTTGCGGTAAACTAAGTTACGTTTTATAAGCCATTTTTATACTTTGGTGCGTAGCTCACCATATCGACCAAACGTAACGCAACATTCAGTTGTTACGCGCATTTTCGACAAATTAAAACAATACTGGTGCCTAGGATTATATCATATAAGTTGTTTTAACTTATGCAAAGTGTTCTTACTGTCATCATTCCATTATCTTCCCTTATATATATCTTGTGTCAGTGAAAAATTTTAAACATGTATACATCATTATCATATTGATGATGCCTGTCAACTGGAGTCCCTCATGTGCATAAAGTGAGAATATATTATTATAAGATGCATTTTATTGTTATATGAGGGAATTGACTTCAAGCTTTATTTAGTTTTCCCAAGTATCTGTAATCCGTCCAACGAATACTTGGTTTTTTTTGCTAATTCGAAGTGAATATCTCTATATTTCTTGACGTGGTCCATTCAATCATTAGTTATCAAATTTTTCCCACAAACTAAAGACAAAATGACAGCAACCATATAATTTAACCGTAAATCATGTAATTTAAATAACACTTATCCATGCCTATACAGTTGGTGTGTCCTACATAGGTAGGAATAAAAATGTACCTTATTATATCATCATTATAAACTACGCTTACTAATCGTATGTGTAATTTATCGGATTGATGATGCGTGTAAACTGACGTCCCTCATGTACAAAAATGAGAATTTATTATTATTATTATAGAAGTGGTCAGATGCGGGATCTTGTCCTCGAGGATTGTACAGATCAGTAGGCGACTGGATAACACTATTCTTAGTGTTTCTGCAAAGAATGTTCTTCTCAGAGATGATGTGATCATTCTCTTGAGAATATCGCTTGTTAAATCTCCTTTGAAATCCAAGTTCATGTAGAGTTTCTTTTTAGACGCCGATGAAGTTTTGTTTCTCCGAATTCTTGGTTTGATATTTTTGTCAATGAATCTTATTGTGTATCCATTTTGGATGAAAATTTCTCTTAGAGTATCTGATCCTGTTTCCAGAACGTCGGGACTACAGATGCGTCGGATGCGAGTGGCAAGTGATTTAATTAAATTTCGCTTTTGTTGAATGGGTACCCAGCTATAGAAGCTTGTTAGTTTACCATTCCAAGTAGCTTTTCTGTGGATCGATCTTCTTAGGTTCCCGTCAGTTCTTCTTGTTAGTTCCACATCAAGAAACGGAATTTTTGATTCGTTTTCCACTTCAAGAGTGAATTTTATTGCTGGATGGCAGCAGTTAAATGTCTTCAGAAGTAGATTGGGGTCATTGTTATTGTCACAAATAATGAATATGTCGTCTACGTATCTTTTATACAGTCGTAAATTGTCAATGCTCGGCTTTGGTTGACCTTTCTCAACGCTTGCCACGAAGCAATCTGATAGTAGTGGACCTAACGGAGATCCCATTGCAATACCATCTTTTTGTCTGTAGATGGTGTCGTTGAAAGTGAACTGGAAGTTGAGAGTGCATCTCAGTAGTAATTCATTCGAATCTGTTGTTGGTATTCCAGTATTGAGATAGTTATTATCTACATATTTGCATGTAAAACAGACTGTTTCCATGAGTAGGACATTGGTGAAAAGTGACTCAATGTTGAAGGGCAACATAATTTTGTTAGATACATTCAGATCTTGTATGCAGCTGATGAACTGGAAGGTGTCACTGAGCGAATGCGTACATAATTGTTTCCTTACAGGTTACAGAATGTTTGCCAGCTATTTTGCAATAGAGTGGTAAAGGGAACCTGACATATCCAGAATTGGACGAAGTGGGAGACCAACCTTGTGTACTTCTGGAAGACCATAAAATCTTGGTATTATTGAACCTGTTGGCCGGATCTGGTTTATGATAAACAATGAATATAGGGAGCAATGACTAACTGCAACAATTAAGATGCTGAGGTGTAAGCGATGGAAAACAAACGTCTGAATACATAGAAATATCTGTACTAACAATTTTTACAAAAAATGGAAACAATAACAGAATCGCAAACCAAATGATGATACATGCTGGGAGATGGGAGCAGTAATAATGCAATTAAAAAGCAGTTTTAGATTACCTTTCCTTATTCACTGTCTAATGTTCCAATATTAAAACTTAACGATCAAATGACATATACATCATTTTCGATATTATTATTCAGTATATTTTTTCTCAGGAGAGAATTCCGTATTTCTTTAAAATAGTGAAATCTATTTACGAATATTATATGGTCATAATCATTTTAATTTAAAATGACACCATAAAATGCTGGTTAGTCCTGTAGCAATGTTGTGGTCGACCAGGAGCAAAAACGCACTCATTTTCAGTGACTTCACTTTATTAAGACTGTATCGTTGTGTGTTACATCCAATAGACTTCATATCCAAGTTGTACAGTAGCATCTAAATCACATGAAGAGAGAATGCAGTCAGTGGCACTGAAAATCGCTGAATAAATATACTTATGATAAGAACTACTCACGTGGTTGTTAGAAGTGAATAAGCTACAGAGAAGGTTATTCGAAGGGGAGGAGCAAACAGTAAGTAAATTATTATCAAAAAATTGAAATTACAATGACAGGGATAATAATTACAATAATGAAAAAGATAATGGTAAAGCAAACGAAGTGAAATGAAGTGAAATTAACAAAAGGGAATATTGATATTAGATGTTTGGAGGCAATCATCAGGAAGCCATCGACCTAGGTTTCGTGCTAGTTGGTACTCACCAGTCTGCAAGGTGTATCTGCAACCTTGAAGGAACCCCCACCCCCTCTTTTCAACTCTGAAAGTGTATAAATTGATGATGATAACTTAAACTAAAAATTGTAATGCTTTCATTCTTTTTTGGATGCGTCAATTTTATCTCTTCTCTACTACTAATCAAACATTAAAGTATGTTATTATCATTTATATAACCATTGAAATTTCAGGCAGCCTGCAGCTGATGAGAACCTGTGAAATAGAATGATATCATTTTATACTGCAAATTTCGTCTTCCTTTCTTTATCGGAACTCATTTCCCTTTCGGGATTCGAACCCACGTCACCCGGTAATGCAGTCAGAGACGTTACTACGGAGCCATTCAGGCTGGCGACTGACCTCCTGTAAGACCGTACTGGTTACTTTGACTGGACACTATTCGATAACTAGTGTAGAATCAACGAAAGAATATTATTTAAATCAAGAGAAAGGAAAGTGTTTGACAGTATTTTTGAATACAGATTCTGAGTTTTCGTTCGCATAAATAATAATAACTTCTATAGTTGTAACCTACTGTTGGCGAACTCCAGTCGGTGTACGATTTGATGTAAATGAGGGATCAGTGACCACATGTTTATTTCCTTATGCGTGTCTGCCATTTGACCTTTTTCTGTGGTAAATGAATTCTCGTAAAAAAAACAGTCGAACACTAAGCGGTCCGGATGATGAAGGGTGGACATACGACAACGAAGTCTTCTGTTTGTGAACATCTTTTGGCGGTGGGCCATTAACTCTCCTTTGATTTATCTTTTGAAGTTATCTATAAACCTAAATTCAACCACTTCAAAACTCTCTATTTTTATCACCTATGTAAGTATAGCTGAAGTACTATTTTTATGCAAGTGGAAACTTAGACTATGAATTCAAAAATACTGTCAAACTATTTCTTTTCTCTTGATTCGAATAGTATTCCTTCTTGTTAATTTCACTTCATTTCACTTCGTTTGCTTTACCATTATCTTTTTCATTATTGTAATTATTATCCCTGTCATTGTAATTTCAATTTTTTGATAATAATTTACTTACTGTTTGCTCCTCCCCTTCGAATAACCTTCTCTGTAGCTTATTCACTTCTAACAACCACGTGAGTAGTTCTTATCATAAGTATATTTATTCAGCGATTTTCAGTGCCACTGACTGCATTCTCTCTTCATGTGATTTAGATGCTACTGTACAACTTGGATATGAAGTCTATTGGATGTAACACACAACGATACAGTCTTAATAAAGTGAAGTCACTGAAAGTAAGTACTTTTTTCCTCTAAATACAACCCTACTTTCCTTATTCATGAATAAATGCATATGTTTCATCAGTTATTTTGTCGCATACAAGAAGGCGAATGACTACAGTGTGTTTGTCTCACACTTCGTAGAAGAAATAAGTTTCCAATGTCTGTTTTAAATGTTATAAGAATGCAACTTCATATGCATTCATGCATGAGTGGACTAATGTATAGCATTGCAAATTAGTAAAGTAAATACTTTTTTTATCCAGAGAAAATATTTCTCATAAGCTAAAAGCCCTTCTTATATTATTCTGTCGAAACGAAAGAAAAAAACCTACTTCCTAAGTATTTCCTACAAGAAAATAAGTTGCATTTATTTTACCAGAATTTTGAGTAAGCAGATAATGTAATCCACTTCATCATGGTTTGGTCATGATAGATATACGACATAAATTGTGACACTAAGATTTAAAGTCTTTTTGAGATTTCCAAACAAGATTTCACAGAACAGAACGTCTATCCTATGGCTATATTAAAATTACGTTTGTAAGCCGATTTGAAAAAAAACAATAAGTTCCCTTTGTGAATTTAGAGAAAGCAATATGAAGATGTAATTTGTCTGAATCGTGTTTCAACTGAAAACATTAAAAATGTGAATAAAGTTTCAGTATGCTGCCGGAATAAAGGTCGTTTTCAGCACCACACACCTGTGAGTTTCAACAGGAAAGTTTGTTTCCTAAAGACAGTCACCTTTCTAATGGAGGTTCAATCTGGCATTGTTAAGACATCCAGTTCAGTCTATTCTTTATTGGGGTGAATCAGTAAGTAGCTTCACTTTTATGGTTAGATAATAAAATACTATTATCAATAATGTGTTTTAGCGATTGGATAAAGAAACTGAAAAGTATCTGCCTATACTGGAGTCATTATTTTAGATATGCTCTGTGAAGTCCTAGTGAAACAGGATATCTAGTCTTTCGTCTGCGGCACAACGAACCCTATGCTTCAAGAACTATGTTAATTTTTGGTGTTTTGAAATATTTATTCATCAGGATTGTGAAATGATGTTAATCGAAGTCAAAAAAAATTAATTAACAGGTAATGGATTGTAGCAGAGACAATGATAACTAAGAATGCTCCCTGTTGATTTGAGTAAATTAATGTCTGTACAAAATGGATGTGTCTGTGAAACTCATACCAGAACATAAAAGTAATGTTTGTTCTAAGGCATTGAAAGTTAGAGGCGTTGTACTGACTTTCAAACCTGGCATCAAACCAAGACCTCTTGTAAAAATAAGCATAGCTAATATCTTCTCTTCAGCATCATAGAATTATAAGCCTGTGCTGATTTTTCTTTATTCCTTCACGTTCCCAGTGGAACATAGGGCTTCAAGCTAGAGGCTTGAAGTTTCTGTAGCAGTGTTTATTTTTACAGGATGGGGTTGCTAGCCCCATGCCCAACCTCTCCTCTTTACCAGCTTTTATTTCTGGCTTATCGAGGTAAAGGAGTGCGTCGGCCGGGGATCAAACCCCGGACCATGTGCATGGTCGGCGAGTGTCCTAACCGCTGTGCCACCAACGCAAGCCTGTGCTGATATTCCCAGGTGTTTATCATGGAATTTTATTAACTATCATCCGTTATATATATATATATATATATATATATATAATTATTATTGAAGTTTTTCATAGCCAGTTCTTAAAATGGAATTCGCGTGTGCAAAAACTGTTATTCCGTTCAAATTTTCTTTTTAATTCATACATTTAGCTAAATGGAAGTTCATTATGACAAGAGGTTTTTCATTCAGTGTTTACTAGCTATTATCCCCATTTATTGTTCACAAAAATGTCAAAATAGCCATAATGTGAACAGTAATAAATGAAACAAAGCAGATTGTTTATAGTATCGTGAATTATTGATACTGATCTAACAAAACAATTTTTTCATCTTCATATAAGAAGAATAATACATCACCGAGGAAGAGAAATTTTGCCAATGTTCAAACAAATAAAATGTGTGAAAACCATTAATGAAACCATATTATTATTTCCTTGTAAGGAAATCGTGAATCGCATAGGTCGATAGACTTAGAAATTCTTCTTTGAATTAGTTTTTACCTATATTTGCATATGACAATAAACATAGAAAAGCTGTCACACTACAAGTGTGAACTTTTAAAGTCAGTTTTACTGTTGGCGGATAAAATTGTGTATTTCGAATCTTGTGATTCAACCAGTTTTGTGAGAGTAGTATCTAACTTTATTGGTGAGTAATTAATTGTATATCTGGGTATTCTAGTGTACTATTACTTCGACACACTTATTTGCCTGAAACCTAAAAATGTCATTGAAAATACCTTATTTAATTATTACTATTATTATTGTTAAAATATATATTCTTTTTTAATAGCATTGAATTCTGTATTTCGCATATATACGAAATCATACACATTCAGTCAATGGAATTCGTCTTTTTTAAAGGATAATGTCGTTGATATAGAAATGTAGAGAGTAGTAAAAGGGGATATTATTCCTAACGGGATGCACGCCAGAGAATGAATGTTCCCTTAGGCTTCATAGGTAGATTTTGACTAAATGCACATACCATGTGACTTTTTTAAACTATAACAAAAGTACTCTTCAAAAAAATTTATTTGAAGAGATATTTTTAGTCCTAACACTTTAAAGAAGTGTCATTTTCTGAAAATAGGTGTTTTTTGTTCATACACAGAAAAATTTTATGCACAGCTCGTTGTATTTTAAGCCACTTTTTATTTGGTTGTGTTCTCTGAGCTGGTTAATTTAATTGAGAAGCCTTTATTGTCCTTCTAGACAAAATCTTCAGAGCAAGCTTTAATATGAAGTGAACCGATTTGAATTCTCCATAAATAATGTAATTTCATCTCCTGATAACCATTGTCGTGACTGGTTGTTAATTTTCACCTTTACTGATCGTTTTGATTGACTTGCCATGTAATTTATTTTTTATTAGTTAGTAAATTTAATCTATAAGAATGTGTTAGTTGATCGCTGATTCATCTGAGTATCAGACTATGAGAAATTCACTGGCATTTTTGGTGTTTCCTTTGTTTATAATCTCTATATTCTCTCAATCAAATCTGTTTCCGTAATTGTCTACATTTATCGGTATGAAAGAATACATATTGTGTCTTTTCACAGATAACTTATGATCTTGGATTCTGAGTCGAAGGAGACGTCCACTCTGACCAGTGTAGTATTGATTACTGTTTATGGAATTTATTTTAAAGATGGTGTTGATCTTGTCTTCGTTCGCTGCTGGATCCTTTGGTTTGCACAGTACTGAATGAAGTGACGTGTGTTGGCTTGTGTCTTATGTCTGTTTCAAGTAGTCATAATAGTCTAGCCGTTATTGCAGAAATTTTCTTTATATGTGGTGAAAACAAACTTTCTTGTGGCTTCTGCGGATGGTGTTTTGTTGATATTTCGATGTCAGTTTAAACATTTTTTTGATGAAATTGTATGGGTATCTATTCTTCTTAAAAATGGTTAATAAATGTTTCTCTTCTATTCTCTTCACCACTGGAGTGCCACAGTGTGTTTGAACTCCTAAACAATGTTTCTATACAGTTTCTTGCGAGGAATTGGTTTAACACTATACTAGTTAAGTATATGATCTGTGTGCGTTGATGTTCTGCATACTTAGGTTTCCAAATTTCCTGTGTTTGTTCTGTTGATATTGACATCTAAGAACAGATTTTCCTTGTCCGACTCTTCTTCTCTTGTAAATTTCATATCGTCTTATATGTTGCTAATTAGTTTGTGGGTGTATTCCAAATTATTTCTTTTAATCACTACACACATGTCATTAAAATAACGTACCCAGAGTTTTGGTCTTATTATGGGTAGAGCTAGCAATTCTAGTCTTTGCATAACGGCCTCAGCAATTAATCCTGATATACGTGATCCCACTGGTGTTCACATTATCTGTTCACATATCTGATTACTGAATCGGAAACATGTTATAAGTCATAATTTCATGAGTTCCATTCAAGCAGAACATTGTGTTTTTGTGTGTTCATCACTAACGAGCAGTTGTTGTGTAGTTTCTTTTGCTAGTTTTGAACCACTTGAAGTGTATAATGCTGTAACATCAAAAACACCATTATTTCATTGTCATCCACTTGAATATTTTTGATTTTCTTTAAAAATTGGTTTGGTGAATTAATAGATTGGTTGCATGATTCTGATAGATATTTTAATTTTCTGAAAATTTCTTTAGATAGATTATATGTTGATGTTGCTGGCAGTGAAATTATTGGTTGTAAAGGAAGGTTTGTTTTGTATAGCTTCGGTCTACCGTAAAATCTAAGCAAAACAGGCCTGTTAGATTTCATCCGCCACTGATCTTCTTTTGTAACTTGTCTTGACTTACTTAGTTAATTTAATGTTCTTTTGATTTTATCATCTAATGTTTGTTTAGGGTTTTTGTGAACTGTCGATATGCATTATTATCTCTAAGCAAACCATATGTTTTTCTTCGTGTAGTCTTTTATGTCTACGATTACTGTTGTTCTCCCATTATCAGCTGGTAGTATAACTATGTCCTTTCTGTTCTTCAGCTTCTTCAGTGTATTTTTCTCTTAAGTGTTAAATTGGGTATTATGTTTTTCTTTTTCATCATTAGTATGATACACTAACATATTTATTGTTGTAACTCCCCATTGTATCCTGATGATCTGGGTGATGATTCTAGGGAAGCAAAGATATCTGTCTTTGAAGCATCACCAGTACTGTAGTTTGGCTGTTTCTAAAGAAGTCGATATTTTACTTTCGATAGCTTTTGTTTCGATAAATTCACTACCAGCAGTGTAAAGATAAAACTTAATAGGCATCTATGCTTTGATGTTGTTTAACACTTTGTAAACAATAACCCAAGAAGCTAACATAGTTTTGCTGGTACACAGACTTATCACTTTATAAAATTCCCTTGTCATGGAAACCGCAGTGAAATACTTTATGGTATCTTTCCATAAAAAAAGGAATTAACTTAATATTAGTAGATTTAATTCAGTGTGTAAGCTGATTATTATACTTCCTGATAGTGTTAAACAACTTTTCCTTTTCATTATTCAAAACAAATTCTTTTCGCTTAGTGTGTTAAGAATTACTTAGCTTGACAAAGTAACATCAAAGAAGAAGTGTAAGTTGCATGGCTTTTATCTTGTATGCATTTATGATAACACTAACTACAACTCTTTCCTGAGCAGCCCAAATACTTATCAGAAATTAGAAGGAACTAATAAGATTATGATAAAATAAAATTAATATGTCAAATTATATGAAAGTAGATTGCACCAGTCAGTTCGTTAATTTTTTGTAATTACTAAATCACGAAAATCTTTCTAGAAATTCATCAGCACTATCTCAAATATGTGCTGATGATACAGTTTATAGTAGCATACAGAGATGCTGTATTCACAGATTGTCACGCACACACACACACATACAAATGGCACCTACTGTAGCTATAAGCAGACCAGTGATACGATGGCTTAAAAGCTAAACGAAAGAAAAACAAATAGAATGAAGAAGAGGTTAACGTTAACGTTCAGTAATCAGCAGTGAAAACAATCGTTTTCGTTTAATTTTATTCACGGTTGGTGAACAAGTTTACAGTTAATTCACCTGTAAATATATATATATATATAATTACAATGAAGGTTATGCTTAATCAAAGAAATGATATACATATATATATATATATATAATTAGTTTTACCTGATATTAGTATAACGATTTTTATCAGATAAAAAAGAAATATTTTCTTAGCAAAAGTCACATTGCAAACTCGACTGACAGAATTCAGTCTGCATTAAACAAAGGACTAGTCACATTACTCTAGTTACTAGGTAGCATCTAATAAAAGTAAAACTGAATTTTCTGTGTCTTTGTTATATAAGTGTAATTTTTCAAACCTGTTTATCAGTTGTGAACTTCACTGCTAAGTGACATCACGTCACCTTTGTAAGTAAGTTAAATCTCTCTCTCTTTCTTGCCAATTATTATTATTATTGTTTCCTTTAATTCCTACAGGAACATAGGGCTTCAGCCGTGCGTCTCCATTGCGTCCGGTTCTCTGCTAGAGTCTTCACCTGGCTCCATGTCTGCCCACACGTTTTCATCTCCTCTTCACATGACCTCCTCCAAGTCACCCTTGCACTGACGACCAACTCACCGCTTCCCTTTCGGGTTCCAATCGAGCAATGGCTTGTCTAGTGATGTCACTTGATGGTTTCCTCAGAGTATGGCCAGCCAATCCATCTCCATTTCTTCCTGCCTATTTGTTTCACAATCGGTTTCTGGTTGGTTCGCTCATTGCCAGAGATCCCTCTCTGTTGCTGATCTTTTCTGACCGGCCATCTGATCTTGAGTATTGAGCGAAGACAGCTGGCTGTTAATGAAGGTCTGTAGTTTGTTTGAGATGCTCTTTATGACGCGCAGTGCAAGTCTCTGATCCATCCGTTTAGTAGCACTGACTTCACATTGGAGTTGAAAATCCGGATCTTATTTTTGATGCTGAGTGTTGTTGACCTCCACAGAGACTTGAGAGTAGTGAAAGCTTGTCTTGCTTTTCCGATTCTTGCTTTGATATCCCCGTCAGTTCCGCCTGTAGTTGAAACGATGCTTCCCAGGTTGTTTCTTTCAGGTTCCTCCCATTTATGCTGATTGTTGTCTGTTGTTGTTGTTGCTGTTGGAGGTGTTGCCCGGGAATCTTCATCACCTCTGTTTTATCTATGTTCACCTGAAGTCCTATCTTTGATGCTTCTTCTGCCAACTTGTTGCTTTCGCTTGCATATATATATATATTGGTTACCACCTCTGAATATCAATATCTCCTTTACTGATGCCATGAAACTGATGATGACGTCAAACTGGTTCAACTTATAGTTATTTCTAGTCAATTTTCATTTCCTGATAGTCTTCTGCATTAACTACCATCACTTGAGATGAAATCAATTCAGAGAAATATTTTCCAGTAATACAGACAATAATATTCCCCAGGAACACACCTTTACAGCAAATAAAAGAGTGCTGTCGACAGCGTGGGAGTTCCCGTAGGAGTCTTATGTCCAACATACACTTCTCTAGAGATTCGATAGAAGACATTTTCATCTTTGAATTACACAAAAATTGAATAGGCATGTTGTGCTTCCCAAGATGTTTGGACCTGAACATATTAATACTAATTGTAGCGCTTCTGAAATACTTTCTACTTCTAATCCAGGAAAATAAGGTTGAACAGTTTGTTTTTCTTTGATACGGGGACCTCATTCACATTTGCATTCATCTTTGTAGATAAATATGAAGCCAATCTATTATCAAGAAAGAGAGAAAATTGGAAAAATATTCCGGCCCTATTTAATCCTAAGCCTATCTCACTTATTTACCTATTTGTGAATTTGTTGGCTATCAGTGGTACTCAGCACACTTCATCAGTTTACGTTCAGTCATATCTCAAGGAAATTACCACCCGTAATGCTACTTTATACGGAGTGAAAATTGAGTCCAATCACTTAATGCGTGATAGTTCAGCTGATTGTAAAAACTAATAAATCAGTTACTTATTTATACACATGTTTATGGTAAACCTCTGGTTCCCTATTTCACTTTTAGTAAATCTACTTCATTTTTGATTCTATTCAAAATATACTGCGAATTCATGCCTCTATTCCAGCCTAGTGGGTGAAGGGCCAGCTGGTTCATCCAGTAACCAGAAGATTCTGGGTTCATTCCCTGGTACTAAAGAGTCCTAAACGAGGAATTATCTTCTAATAAATCTCTAAATTATGTCGGTTTGTGAGGTAATGTACACTGAAAATAGTCCAAAACCCACAATCTGAATATAAATTCTACTATTCTACTAGTTTTTATTAATTTAGGATTGTAGAAAGAATATGAGGAGAAGAAGTGATTGAAATCAATTGTTCGCGTGAATATTTTTTGTTTTGAATATCGTGCGTGAATTTTTTAAAATATTAAATTTATTAAATTCAATATTACTTGGTAATTGTTTTCAATAGAATAACCAAACGAACACACACACTCATGTTTGGTTAGCGTGGAAATTGTATTCACATTATTATTTTGAAATAGTGAATTTATACTCCACTTATTAATTGATTTTTAATTTTTCTAATATTATGTTTGTAGGATATATTGTCATAACTTGTGTGACTATTATATTTATCATTTATTCTGGATCCCCTTTTCAAGACCCCATTTGATCTAAGAAATAATTAAATAATTCTTATTGTTAACGTAGAATTTAATGTCGCAAACCAAAATTGATTTAGAATGATAAGTGGAACAAGTGAAATAATATCGAGGGCAATTCGTAGTGTGAGAATGGTAATAATAACAATTGACGTAATAAAGGAAGAGTATGCAAACTGAATAAACAAAAAGTCACTTACAGGGCGAAAAGTAATTTGCCCAAATCACTACGTATCCGGCTCTCCTGTATCTCTGAAGCTTTAGTCATCGAAATAGAACAGCTAGATCTCTCTTAGTATACAGAAAAAGATTGTTCAACCCCTCCAACTCTCATGGTCTTAATCCGTCTATGTTAAAGTATGATAATCCCTAATCATATTTCGGCTCTACTTATTTTTCTTTTTGTTTATTCACTTTGTATACTCTTCCTTTATTACGTCAATTGTTACTATTACCATTCTCACTGCGAATTGTCCTCGATATTATTTCACTAATTCCCATTGTAACATTAAGAACACAATGTTCAGTGAAGAGACTCTTTCCAACGAATTTATTATCAAGGTGTACAACAATATATATGGTTTTTTGTATTTAGAAATTATATCCATGAGGAAATTTAAACAAAGGTGTTAGTATATAAAATAATATTAGTACGAGATGCAATTAAAATATTTGTGATTATAATCATAGTTAAACATCAAGTGTCAAATGGCAAAAGAATTAATGGCATATGTAGAAAAATTCATGAGATGTATAGATGTTGGAAGGGGGTATATAATTACAGGGTAAGTAAGCTAATATAAAACGTTACTTAACATGATGTGAAATTTGCTAACATAGAATTGAACAGTAGAAAAAATATGCTTTGGATTTAGAATGACAAGTGGGATAAGTGGAAACAGTTGAAAGTGAGAATAATAATAATAATTGTAGTAATGAGGGATCTGTAAATAGATTAGCTAAATAAACAAAATAAAAAGTAAACAAATGTCTATCCCTCTATGGCCGAGGCAGAAGTAGGTCTTGTACATACGTCTTTTGTACACAAAGGTCTGGCTTGAATTCATGGCCAAATCCTCAGCTGTCGTTAAAACTTTATAACGATGAAAACGTAGCCGGCAAGTTAGCATGAATTCTACAGGTGATCTTAAAATCACATTCAGGGTTGGTAGAGTGACAGGAGTCGATGGAATGTTCTAGAACAGAGACTCACTCACCCTTCCTTTATCACTTGTTAAACCATACTGGAATATGTTCTCGTATCTGTGTGGAAAGAAATAATCAGTAACATTTGATACTCATATCCGTTGAGCACTATATCAAATAATAATATAACTATGTAACACTAACTCACCACCAGATGTTCGTCTCAACTTCAAATGATAACTATTTTTTGAGTTTAAAAATTTGGAAAAGAATCACTGCCTCAAATGTTTGTTATTTAGTGTTGGGATTCTATAGATTGTAAACTGTAAAACTATAGTTTAGTCATCCATTCGATGAAATAAATAAGTTAGTATATCAACTGTTCAATGAGACTAATGATATTTCTTACAACCTATTCTTTTGTATTTTCGAAGCTATTTTATATCATTTTGCGTTAATATGCATCAAAGCGTAAATTAAAGTTTTAGATGCATTTTTATTATTATTATCCAAGGCAAATATGCTTTGTGAGGGATTGTACAACATACCCAAGTTTGATGTAACCTGACTAGATTATGAGCAGAAACCAAATAAATGTCTAATGAAGTTGGACACATATACGAGCATGCAATTATGAAGAAGTAAATGTATATGTGCGTCGGTGGCATAGCGGTAAGGATGCTCACCGACCATGCACATGGTCCGGGGTTCCATCCCCGGCCAACGCACTCCTTTACCTCGCTAAGCCAGAAATAATGCTGGTGAAGAAAAAAGGTTGGACATGGGGTAGCAACCACATCCTGTAAAAATAAACACTGCTACAGAAAATTCAAGGCACTAGCTTGAAGCCCTATGTTCCACTGGGGCACGTGAAGGTAAAAAGAAGAAAGAAATGTATATGTTTAACTTTGAAACCTAGAAATGAGTATCAAATGAGACTGACTGCTATATACCAGCAAGAACCCATAAACCGACTCTTAAATTCCGTTATCTTTGACCAGTGACATGAAGAATATTTGTAGACAGATTACTAGGAAATAATAGTGTTTCTTATCTTTCAAGTTTGACCATAGATTGATATAAAATAGAGAACTACTGAAAACCACCAGGGAGTATCAGAATGCTGTTTCTTCCTAGTTTTTAGACTCATCAGCAGTCGAACTGATATCAGTCCTTGGTCAAACTTGAAAAGCAAATTGAATCCTTACAATCCAACTCTTGAAAATGTTTCCTGCTGCAAACAGCAACAATTCATATGTCTCATACAGCGTAAAAAACTTGAAAAAACATTGATAGAAAAATCATAGATTTACTAATAATTTTATTATCTTGATTTAATCGTGCTCAAAATTACTGCATGAATTTGAACACAATTGCAGTCTATTGTGTGCTTTGTTTTATTTAGTGATTCGGTGATTAATAATTAAAATAAAAGCCGAGCAGTAAAAATTTGATTTATCAAAGAGAAAAACACGTGAAGTGGGCGTGAATGACGCCAGCGTTTTTGATCCCAAAATCTATCTTGCAATTATTAAAGTGTGCTTAAGTAAATTATCAAGGATTAAAGTAAAAGCATTTTCTCAATATTCTTTGGATAAATAAATCAAATAAGTTTTGATCTTCAGAGGGAATGACGCTTTCGGCTTTTTGGTACTTTCCCTTCACTATGCTCTATTCTTAGCCTCATAGTTTCATTCGTCAACTGACAGAGGTTCTACACCACTTATGTCTCACACTTCTGATGTTTCTAAGCAATGCGTGACTGCAAATTTAAGGAAATTAAGTCGCTTTTAAATAATAAAATCTCAGGCGCTAACTTTTTGAGTAAGTGGTTTACTACTGAGATGCTTAGTCCACATGTTCCACTGATCAATAATATTCCAAAGTCAGCAGAATATTCGGAGTGTTTTTCGAAATTTCATAACCGTAAACTAAGTCTGAAGACCACTGGCTATGTATTAAAAAACGCATGTTACTGGATCCGTTTGCTGTATAGCGCATATTTCTGTAGCAAATAGCAACTTTCTCACAATATTTTGGCTTAAAAGTAACGTTCAATGAGGTCATATATTGAATCATTAAATAGCGGTGACCTGATGATATGTTCTGTAAGCTCGATAATTTTTTCAGTAAGCTTTTATTGTCTTCCTTGTCATAGGCTTTAGCGGTAAACATAATATGAAGCGGGCTTTCAGAATTCTCCATGGGTGATTTATTCTCCTATTTAATGATGTTGATTATGACTGGTTCTCCCTGGAGGTTTTCTCAAGATTGTGATCACTTCTTTTGATATTTATTGTCCCCTAGATCACTGATACTCAGATCAATTTGAAGTTGGGTGACAAGTGGATTTCGGGTCAAATTTATCAGTCAATAAAGGATAAGATACAGATATAAAGGGTTGAATATTATGACAATGAGACTGTATCAGTGTTAGTTAATACAATCCTTGGAAAGTCTTTAGGGACAACTAATCATAGTCACAGTCACTAGAAAAGATGGCTATTTCATCCATAGAGAATTCTAAAAACTCAATTCACATTGTGCTTAGCGCTAAAGATTTCGACCAACAGGATAGTATAAGCTTTCCAATCAAATTGTACATTTAAAAGAAGCGATCTACACCAATGACATCCACCTGAGCTATAATTCTTCTCTATTTTTCCAACAGCAGGAGTCAAAATTATACTCTGATTTAGATGATCAGAAATAAAAATTCCGATAATCAGAGAAAGTCATTACATGCTGGGAAGTTGACTTCATTCGTAAGAATCACCTCTCACCAGGTGGTCTTTATAGAACAATGAAAGTGATTTCATTGAATTAGGGAAGCGATTTTATTCTTGACGAATATGTCTTACACATGAACTAAAATATTATTCTTACTCAACTGTGAACCTAATTAATAACAGCTGAACACTTAGCAGTTTTGATTCAAAGCGCAAAGCTTTCAGTATGACAGCTACATTTAATATGCTGTTTTCAACAATTAAAATTTTTATCTGTCTTTATCGAATCAAGGTCTTACCTTGAGCTGATCATTCTGTATGAGATGTAAAAGAAGTTATTAACTCACCTCTCAAAATATTATACGAGTGTTAGCTTTATAAATTGGATTCCGTATCATTGAAATGCTTTTCACATGTGTAGAGTATTTAGCTGACGCAGTCTACGGAAGTTTATAAGTTACCTAAATGTTACTTTTCGCACGATTGTTGTTGTTACTGTTGTTTTTTTTCTTTGAGAGTGACTTAAGCTAACGATTTTTCTCTCTTTTGATGTAATCTAATTACTGTATTACTCACATTTCTGCTCCTACATATCCGTTTCTTAGTTATGTTATGTACAAGGAGAATTACTTGCAAAAATTGCCTACAAGAATTCATAATTTATTAGAATGATTATATGGTGAATTTTCGCAATCTGTTGGAGACAAATAAACATGGATTTCTCGCTATTTCCGCACATTCAGGAAAAAATAAACACAATTAAGGGGTAAATATTTCTTCTCACAATCTTTTGTCCTCTAAACGTCTAAACAGAATATATATATATATGACATACTTTAAAAAATAAACATTTATTTCCAACATAGCCAGAAGAAAATTAAACAAAGTTGAATAACGAGTTGATTACGGACTGATATCAGTTAGAGAACCATTGAAAACAAAAGAATACTGGACAGCTGTTTCATCTTAGTTTGAGAACCATCACTGGAGTTCGAACCCAGGACCTTCCGGTTACAAGGCAAGCTTGCATACCATTCAACCAATGTGACCCGATTCAATAGTCAACGTATGAATTCTAGCTTCTACCAATTCGTGATTTAGCGCGACCACCAACTAATGTCATCGGTGGGAACTCCATCCTCACACTTGACTGGATGGACCTCACTGGCCACGACTTCCCACTAGAACTCCAGGAAACGCCGTTCGTCTTGTAGCAAGTCATTAGCGAGCACCAGATTAATTTTCAAGAGACGGTTTGTAAGGATTAGATTTGTTTTTGAAGAGTTGGTCACGGATTAATATCAGTTAGAGAAGCATTGAAAACCGGGGAGTACTGGACAGCTGTTTCATCCTAGTGTGGTGAGAGCTGTCTACTAGCCTAATTGGTAGACAGTAATTTACGTCAGTATTTACGTTCCGAAGTATTGTCGTGAGAAAATGTGAACAAAGACTGATTCAAAACCGACCACAGCAGACTTTGCGTAAGAGGATGCAGTTAACATATAGAGGATTTGACATTCAAGAAACAGTCACAAATAGATGAAAGATTAACTTTACGTGAGAAACAACCAATCAGAAGACTGTGTTTGTTTACTTAAATTTCCATAGTAATGTACATGAAAATATATGCGTTGATTTCCTTAATAAATGATCTGTTGCCTGACCCTTGCCTTCTGTTGTTACACTGGTTTGGGAATCTTTTGGCAGTATGCACACAATGGTTCTCTATCTGATATCAATCCGTTGTCAACCCGTCAAAACAAATCTAATCCTTACAAACCAACTATTGAAAGCTGAATAAAATGTTTTTATTTGAAAGCTACTTATTTCGTTAGTTGAGTATACTGAATTAAAGCATATAAATGAGGATTAGAAACATATCATATATGAAACATACTTCATGTGTGTCGTCGTCTTTACGTAGATTGTAATTCACTTTTTTAAATGATTCTCATGTTCGGCATCTTTTAGTAATCTTGCTGGTTACATAATTTGTCGATGAAGTGCTATTTCTTATTGCGCAGGTCAGGGAGATTAACTGCAACACTTTTGTATCTAGCTGTCTAACCATTTGAACCGATACGTTTTAAAGAATTTACTTCCTTCTGGAACAGAATGACATATATATTTTGGAGTTTACCTATAGAATAATGAAACTACTGAAACTTTCAGAAAAATGCCTTATCAGCCTTTCGCTGCTCAGTTTAAATTGCTGTTTTTCGGCACACTTATATCAAGCAAACTACAGGAGATTGTTCAGCATAACAGGTAATAGTAAAAAAAGGTTGATACATCACTCAATAATAAATAGTGATATTTAGCAACCAGCATTTTCAGGTCCTTCAATATCTCACTGTAGACTGACTGACTGGGGCCTTCAGGATAGTAAGAATCAGTGGTTTCAGACTGTTTGAAATGACTCAGTACCGTAAATATATTTACCCTCTATTTTCCTCCAGACGCTGAAAGTGTTCACTAATCTTCATCCAGTAATGCTGTCTCCTTTACCTCCCCATCCACTCTAGTTCCATCATCATTCATTTTCTGTAGTACTGTTTGGCTTTCAGATATGTTGCACATTCAATGGATACACTTCTGTGTAAATTTCGGCCTTGTCACCTCAGTCATTTCATCAAATGGTAGTATCTTATGATAATTCTTTAATTCTAATTTGGAAAACTGACTGCATACTTGATTTCCATTTTTGAGTACTGAAGAAATTACAACCGCACTCCTTATAAGCTTGTGCGTCGGTGGCTTAGTGTTAGGACACTGGCGAACCTAGCAAGTGGCCCAGGGTTCATTCCCCAGCCTACTCATTCCTTTTGCCTCTCTCCGCCAGTAGTAAGCCCGGTAAAGAGGGAAGGTTAGACTTGGGGCTAGCAACTCCGAACTTTAAAAAAATGAAAACTACTGCCACTAAAACTTTAAAGGTCTGACCTGAAGTCCAATGTTTAACTGGGGACTCAAAAGAAATAAAATTAAAATAAATAACCCCTTGTAATCAATACATCTTTATATCTAACAGGTTCAACGCGTAAAAGAGGGCATATCATCCTTCAACAAATCCAGTGATCAGTGTTTTGAATTCGCTCACGATACTATGTAAAGCGTAATAATGAAATGATTACTCCTACACTGCTTATAAATTGAATAAAAATGTAGAAATTTAATCAAGTCTTTGAGAATGTCTACTTTAAGCTACATAATAAAACTATTTAAGAATTGCGATCAATGTCTCTTCGGTTCTAATTATTTACAAGCAAAAGATGTTTTCCATTAAAACATACAATTGACAACTCCCTTGATTCTAAAATAAGGTATAGATAAATTCGAAGGTTTTGACAATTTAGTCGTCTTACACTAGCATCGCAAACAATAAGTAACATAATAAACAAACTAATTGGTACTCTGAAAAAAATGCGATCAGCCTTATGAATAAGGTTCAAAAGTATTAGCGTCCCATTTTTCCGCTTTAAAATGTAAATATTTAAAATGATTAGAGCATGAATTCATCTTTACTGTAGCTTAGTTTTATTTATCTTATCACTCTCAACACCTAAACGACATTTCATTAGATTCGCATTTGAAAAAATAATGTTAACTAAACCCTGATAAAATCAAGAAATTTACATAGAGAGAAGTATTTTCATATAACTGATCAAAATGCCCAATACAATTTATCAAAAGAATGGACACTGAACAAAGAATGTTCTTTTCAATAACTGCGTCATCAGGTCCTACAGTTATGTATACATAATAGTGAATGAATTAGTGTCATTTACAACATTAATGTTTAAATAACATCGAATCAATAATAATAATATCAATGCATTGCAGTTCAGTTGCATCACCATAAAAAAACACTAAATATCAGAAAAATTAGGAAAGATAATGATACAAATTCATGAATTTATAGTCGCCACTGAAGGCCGGTCACGGCAGTAGTAGTGGCTGGACTTGCTTCTTTTGCACACAAAGCAATGGTTTTTTCACTCGAATCACGATAGCTTCCGCTGTTTGGAGTATGTGGTACCTGGATGTTTTTGGCAATTTATCTAGCACTCGGTGGAAGATAGAGAAGGATTCTTCAATGCTAGATTTGTGGTCGGCCAGTTTGCATCAGGTGGTCTAATATCGAACTGTCGATGGTTTTTACTACACCTTTACTTAGCCACACTGGTACATGTTCACCAGAGAGCAAGAAAAATCAAGTTCCTAGAGCAACTGCCAATATAACTCGCTCCACAAGCGCAGTTAAAATTGGTAGATACAATTAGAAGTGGCTAGTCTAGGTACTTGTGCTTTCAATCGAGGAATCACCATCAGTCATGTGGGAAATATGACTTGTAGTTTACCAGCATTAAAACTTCTTTGAAAAGATTTCCTTAACTTGTCACTAGGTGCGTCACACCCCTTAATTGCAGTCGTAAAGGCTTCTTATTGACAGATGGAGAATAGTCCTTTTCTGCTTTCTTGGTCATGTGTTTCTTGATGGACTTTTCAGGATAGCTATCCTTAATTAGGGTGTCATATGCAATCCTTACTTCATCTTCAATTACCACGTCTCGGCATATAGCTCTAACTCTGTGGCTGAGGGTCCTTACTAAATTTCTTTTGTACTGGAGAGGAACGAAGCTATGAAAATGTGTATACTGTCCTGTCCATGTGCTTTCCTTAAGCAAATTTCTCTTTGTACTACCACCTAGTTTTCTTGTAAGCAGGACATCCATGAAGGCAATTCTATTTCGGGATTCGTCTTCACACATGAATTTTATAGCAGAATGAACTTCATTGAATTGAGTTATTATTGTTCCTATCCGAATCATTATCACAAAGAATAAAGGTGTTATCCATATACCGGCAATGAAGTGAGAATTTTCTGATAAGGTTGTTCAAAGGTCCCTTTTCTAGTTTAATTGGAAAGAAATCTGCGAAAATGGGATCCAATAGGGAGTGCATCGCCACCCCGTCCACTTGTCTGTGAAGTTTGCCATTGAAGAATCCTTCTCTATCTTCCACCGAGTGCTAGATAAATTGCCGAAAACATCCAGGTACCGCATACTCCAAACAGCGGAGGCTATCGCGATTCGCGTGAAAAAACCATTGCTTTGTGTGCAAAAGAAGCAAGTCCAACCACTACTACTGCCGTGGCCGGCCTTCAATGGCGACTATAAATTCATGAATTTGTATCATTATCTTTCGTAATTTTTCCCATATTTAGTGTTTTTTTTATGGTGATGCAACTGAACTGCAATGCATTGATATTATTATTATTGATTCGATGTTATTTAAACATTAATGTTGTAAATGACACTAATTCATTCACTATTATGTATACATAACTGTAGGACCTGATGACGCAGTTATTGAAAAGAACATTCTTTGTTCAGTGACTATTCCTTTGAAAAATGTTTAAATAAGCTGAACAGGAATATATTGACAGACATGACAAAGCAAATGAGCCGCGCCTAGAGGAATATTTATCAGTGTCCTTGATTCTATTTCTCTTTGACATTATCTTTTAGAACATTTCAGAACAGATGAGGACATTTCATAGCACGATTACGTATATCTTTAATTCACATTGTCTCTTGATGCCTTTTTACCTCTTTTGTGTTACAACATATCTCCATGTATTTTATATTTGGAAATACCTGAAATTTACATGCATTGGTGATACCATGGCAGTCGCTCCTTCAGTGTGTTCGTGGTGATGGTGGCTGGATGACTGAAGTAGATAGTTAACTCTCTAGTTAATGATTAGGCTCACTGATTCCTAGCACTTCCAGATTATATATTCTCACTTATTTTGCAATCTGAGCAGTCTTTGCAGGTGTAAATGTCATGTGGATATTTCATGTCCCTATGCCTATTTTCAGTTTTATGGAAAGAGGATACATAAACTGACTGGCTTACCGAAGGTTTTCACCAGTCCATGTTATTTCGTTTCTCCGATTCCATCGAAGAATAAGCTTTTTTTAAAAAAATATTTGAAGTTTCTGTACCGACTGCGTTAATTATTCTGGTACGCAAAGTTATCAAATGGATGATTGCTTTTTACTTTTGGCGATGCTATACGACATGTTGCTGAGCTATTTAAATAGATTAGAATAATTGTGTCCAAATACCAGTTGACTCATGATCTTAGCCTGACAGTGAAAGATATGCTACTAAGTCACTGAGAGGATATAAGTGAACCGGCATTGCTTTCTACAAGACTTCGATATCCGTGAAAAAACCGGCCTTTAGGTAAGATGGTACTAGCTTACAGTTTGTTTTTATGACAGGGTTTAGTTCTAACTATTTAATTTTACTTTAAAAATTCTGTAAGATATTAGTACCAGTAATATACTGTTCAACTGAAGTCGAAATGCAGGTGAAATAACAGCCTCACTAAACTAGATGATCACATTCTGAAACATTTAATACACTTATTGAAAATATTCAGAGGCAAAAGTGTAATTTGTTGTAGAAGAAACTGTGGAAAAAAACTGAATCTGTTAAGACTTCACTTTGAAATATGGTTTTAGTACAATATGTTATCCACACTAGTACTTCTCTGTATTTTGAAATGAATCAAGTGTTTTCTAAAAGCACTCTTTTCTTGTCATTTATAATTGAATGTTATTTGACTCTAGTGTACTTATTATTTCCTTAAACAATTATGGAGTTCTAACATTCGAAACACTGCTGAAGTTCATCTTTTTCCGGACAGTGTAAAACCAGAAGATAGCAAGAAGTTAGAAAAGGGAGCTTGTTTTAGTATGAGGATCAAAGCAATCAAGAAACAACTGAAATTATTCAACAACAATGCTAAAACATACTTTATTATTAATGCAATCAAATCACACTAAATAGGATGGCTTCTGAAAATTCAATCTAATGGTTACTGCTGGTTAGATTCAATTAGAAGAGAATATACAGTCTGTTAAGAACTGTTTTAGTGATTATGTGACTATCTGAATTCGATTTTGGTTAGCAGATGCTTAGCACGGGGTCACGCGAATTTTCATTGCACAACAATTTAATTCTTAAATCAATTCATGAAATTCAATTGTATTCATAATATCACCTAATGCATGATAATTCTCGATGTTGGTTATTAGGTGTTCAGTCCTACATACTACATAGTTGTGAAATTCAAATTTTAGTCACAAAAAATACTAGTACGGCATGAGATATTGTTTCAGAGCGCCTTTATAAAATCTGTGTTTACCTCAACAAGCAGTCATTGACACAGCTTCTGTGTCACCATAACAAAAGTGAACCCAACACGTGTAATTTCAAATGTGCGTGTAATCTGATAACCAATAACCATTCTTTTAACTCGGCAAAATATGATGTCAAGACAAGGAATCAAGCGTTAAAATTTCAGTTTATTCATGGTTGTGTTCATAGATAGAGTTTTAATTTGACACCAATAACACATGTAAGATACATATTTGACAGTTTCATATAGCGTATCACAATACTTCCTTTTGGGAAATAAAAAAGTCAGTCATTGCCGCATACATATATATATATATGTCAGTAGTTATTATTAGAACAAGACAATATAAGCGAACAATAGTTTTTTCAATTAGATCTTCAGGTTTTACTCTAATTTACATAGATTTATATCTAAAAAATTTTAACCAATGACGGTGATTTTGTGGATCAAATAATAATGATAATGATTATTTTTCTTTTTTCTATAGTTTGGTTTGTAAGGGTTAGTTATGTTTTGAACGTCATTAATAACGATGACTAAAATAATAACAAAATAATAATAATGAGGTTTATGCAGGTGGTTATAAGAATAATGAAAGTAGTAATATGTGTATATGTAGAGAATTCAATAAATAAATTAGGTCAAATCTTAAAAGTCACGTAGTACTAAAGGTGAAGTGGACAGATAAACAGAGTTTAAATAAATATCATAAAAGTACGAAGGAGATGGAAAATAAGAAGGGGTGGAAGGGTTTTGAATAGAATTCACCTAGGCCAAGGGAGAGACAGAGGTAGAACAAACTTCTTTTGTATGCAAAGACTAGGATTGTTCTCTCGAATTCCCTTAGCTTCGGCTATTTGTAAAGGGCGGGTTCAAATTCCATTCAAAAGGCTTGACGGAATACGATAGATAACTTCGGAGGCGCTACTTTTTTCGATTTACAGCTTAATGCCACACCGTATTTTCAGTACAAGTATGGAATTTTCAGCATGGATATCGGTAGACCAAATTTTGCAGGCCGACTATAGATATCGGGTGTGCGTCCGCAGGGGATCGAACCCCGGGCCATGTGCATGGTCGGCGAGAGTCCTAACCACTGTGTCACCGACGCAGTCCACTTGGTGACCGCTATCGATGACATCAGTCAAAATAGGACTTTTTATAGATTTTATTTGGCCTTTTCCCAACCATGAAGGAAGATACTCATTGATGCGTTTCTTGAGGTGTCTAGTTGTTCGCCCTATATAGCTCTCTCCACAGGAGCAACTAAATTTATAGATACACATAGAAGTGGCACAGCTGGGTAGCTTGTCTTTCACTTGAGCAATCATAATTGGTCGGTTGGAAATTGATAAACAAAGGGTGGCGGCAGTATAAGTCCGTTTTATTGCTGTCGATAATTTTAGATGTAAGACTTCACTAGCCACGTCCCCATTAAAGTGCAATTTTAGGAAGAGTTGTTTCTTTTTAACTGTTGTTAGTTTCTTTTTCTTATACCTGGTGTTCACGTATCTCCTTACAAATCTTCTAAGGTAACCCATTTGGACCAGCGTATTTTGGATGTATCCTAACTTATTTTGTAGGGAGTCATCTGTACAGATCCTTCTCGCTCTATTCGTGAGGCATCTGACCAAATTGATTCTGTATCGGATTGATAAAAAACTGAGGAAATGTGTATATTGTCGTACAGATGTAGGTTTTCTGCAGACATCTCTCTTGAGCGAACTATCCTCCCTTCTGCTCAGTTGGACATCAAGCAAGTGTTTTCTACCATCATGTTCTTCTTCAAAAGTGAAGATGAGTGATGGATGTGCATCATTATATTTTATTAACATTACATTCTTTTCAGCTTTCACATCAAGAATAATAAACGTATCATCAACATAACGAAAATAAGAATCAGTTTTATCTATTACTTGTTTCAATGGACCATTTTCAACCTTAACAAGAAAGATATCTGCCAAAATTGGCCCCAGTGGAGAACTCACGGCAATACCGTCGATTTGTCTGTAATAAAGGTTGTTGAATATGAAGTGTACATTCACAGTGCTTTTTAGAAGCAGATCTTTCAGATTAATAACTGGAATTTCGATGTCGAACTGTTTTTCTAGTGTTTGTTGGCATATGAACTCCATAGTCTTCATAAGTGATACATTGAGTGATGCTACATCTAAGGACAGCATTTGCTTCCCATTTACACTAATATCATGTAAGTTAGAAATGAATTCGAAAACATCTTTAAGATTATGATTTACCACATTCTTATGTAAAGGTTGGAAGAGTTCACCTAACCTCTTTCCCACTCCATGGTAGGTGGAATTGTATATGTCTAGGACTGGGTGAAGAGAAAGTCCTGGTTTATGTACTTTGCGCAAATCGTACAAACGTGAAGTATTACTTCCAGTAGGTTTAAGACGGTTGTAAGCTGCCTCTGAGACTACTCCATTTTTCCTCAGCTCCTAAAACATGTTTGTTAGCTGCTTTTCAGCCAATCCCTGGAGATCTGTTGGGTTGTTAAGCTTTTAGAATTTCGTTTCATCCGGTAAAAGCGAATTAATTTTGTCATCGTAATCATACTTATTCATCAATACTACTCCGGCTCCTTTATCAGGTCTACTGAATATAATATTTTCGTTCTCCCTTAACTTTCTTAGGGCTTCTCGATGCTGTTTAGTCGGCACGCTTTTACTAGAATAAATACTGTTTTTTAAACCGCTGACAGCTGTCAACTAGTGTAGTTTTAAACCTAGAGACTTCCATAGTCTGACGATGGGATCAAGTCTTTTGTTTATAGGAGGAATTTTTCAAATTTGATACTGGTATTCACTTCGTCACTAAATAAAAGTTGATTAAAAGTTGGTGGGCTGATGGCAAAACCTATACTGCTAAATTTTTATCACAAAAATTCGGCTGGAGTAGAATTTCAACACTAGATACTTCAGGATAGTTTATGTCTTCACCCAATTATTGTGTTGCCAGCATCTACCTTACTTGTTTTTTTCATCTTGTTAATCAAAGTTGTCTTGACAAGTGAGAAATTAGTTAAACAAAATATTTGCCACAAGTAAAATATCTTTGGCACCATCAGACATATTGAGTAGTCATTCAAAAGACACAGCGTTGTGAGTGAACTAGCATTTGGACACCCTTTATGCAATTGGACAGCCCGGCACTATGTCGTATACTGTAAGCTTCAGAAGTCATATAGTTAGACAATTTTAAAATCCTCGAGATTGCTATCATAGTTTTTCTATGAACATTTTTTTCTCAATGAAAACACGTGCCTTGCTGCTGGGCTAATCAAATGCCTTGGAATGATTGTGTCGTAACTCTAGTTTCCTGATAATCTGTTTTTTATAAGTAAAAACACAGTTTTTGTTCAGCGAAGAAATTTCTTTTCAACGACTTCATTTTTAAGCTGTACAGTCGTATTTATATTACAGAAAAGGTTATTAAGTGGCACTGAATAATTGCTCAGTCAATATACATATATGCGATAAGAATAACGATTCTGTTTTTGAATAGGTAAATGAAAAGCCGAATAATATTCGCCTTTTTATTATTCCTTTATATCAAAAATAAATTTATGAGTGTTTCTTTTGAAAGTTTAAATTCTGTCCTATTCCAACTGCATCAGAATTAAAGATACACTTTTATAGCCTGCGAATCCAATTTCGGCTTTAACGTAGCTTTAGAATATCAAGATCCATTCTGAACACCATAATCAATGTCAGTAATGGCTAACTTGTATATTAAATCCATAATAGTAACGACATAAATAATTTTCATCCTGGCGATATTGGTTTCTTGGTAGGTCGTAACATTCTACCGGGAAAGAAATATTCCGTACACTTAATTTTCACCGATTATTTGTCAGTGCCTGATGGGATAAGCGAAGACTACTTTTGTTCTGTTGAATAGATGAGCATCTTAGTTAGTTTCAGTTAGGTCAAATCTTCCTGATTTGTGCCATTAGGAAAATTATTTCCACTTATGCCTATGCAAGGAAGAAAATGAGAAACAGTGGAGAAATTTAAAAATTGAAGAGATATTCTGACTTACTGTAAAAAACTAAAGCTAATGATGACGAGTCATATATTGTTTCAAAGAACCTGCTGTCTTCAGAATGTAAAGTTCACATCATTGCGCAGGTAATAAATTTCCTCACTGTTTTCGAAAGGATCCTGAAGTTTGTTTCCATGCTTAACGCTAAATAGAACTGTTACTCTACATAATGCAAAAGGATCAAAGTTTGGAAAACAAATTATGTAGTAAGTTTATGAGTTACTTCTTGAAATTACTCCTCTGAATTTCTCGCTAACTGACTTTACTGGACTGATACATGATGGTCTACGAGCTCACCTTATAACCAGAAGGTCCTGGATTTGAACCCGGGTGGGCGCGTACTGTCAAGAGTCCCTAACTAGGACAAAACATCTGTCCAGTACTCCCAGGTTTTCAGTGGTTCTCTAACCGATGCCAGCTCACAATGAAATCGTGTAACCAGTCAATCAAATCCCCGAAAACCGACACTTGAATGTTTGCTGTCTGTTGAAACATTGTCTCCTAACACGTATGTTTCAGTTATACCCTAAGGTCAGCATGATGTTGCTTGTCTGGTGGTTGCTGGGCTTGAGTTCCAGTGAATATGTCATCGGTTATTAGGAGCAAGTACATCCAGATGACGAATCTCAAATAAGACGAAATGCGTGTCATGGATAACACTACTAAACAACATCAAGGAAATAACACAATTAAATCACGCATTCACATATTCATTAAATCCCTAACTATTAACGATTTAACGAATAACTGTAAAACTAACACTGTTCTAACAACCGAAATTTGTATAATCAAAGGGTAAAACATATTCTCAGTCAGAAACATTTTCACAGGAAATGATGGTAATGTTATCTGACTGGAGAAGCAGAATTAAAATGTAAAGCAACTGATTAATATCTCTGTATATTTATCTTTACACTATGCATACTGCAGTCTTTAGCTTTTCAACTTCTACTTTGTGTTTACTTGTATTTCCGATCCTTACTGAAGTGTTTCCTGTTAATTTTTTTTGAATGATTACACATTTTCTTACTGAGGAATTTTTTTATCCGGAGGAATTATGTTGTACTGATCATCGATCACATGTAAACTTTGAATTCTACTGAAAACAGAAGCAGGATATGGCGTTAAACGCAACATATTTTGCAGAATTCATCTGGATAATTTCTTATCATAATAAATGTTAATAATTCAGATCCTATATATATATATATGAATCTGAAAAAGCCAAATCTGTGTGTTCAAAAGAAGTTTGTACATGCCCTTTACTTTCCATGGCCAACTACATAATAAAGTTTTTAGAAACGACTTTTCCCTTTCTTTGTAACTATCTTCTGACTTTTTTAATTTTTACAATTCTAACTAATGGTCTACGAGCTCGCCTTGTAACCAGAAGGTCCTGGGTTCGAGCCCGGGGGTGCGTACTAAAGAAGAGTCCAAAACTAGGACGAAACAGCTGTCCAGTACTCCCAGGTTTTCCAGTTGTTCTCTAACTGATGTCAGCTCATGATGAAATCCTCTATGCAATCAAACAAAAATCCGTACAAAACCAATACTTGAAAATTAATTCCATTAACTTGTTTGTTTGTATTTTTCGTAATTCTTCTGAGTCATCCTATTCTTCTTAGTCATCATTATTTTACAGATTTCTTGATTTTGTAATAACTTGTTGCCAAAGCCTAAGAATCAACTCATATTGAATTCCGTAGTTAATTTTCACTCCTCTTTTAAAACTTAGATGTCGTGTTACTAACATTTATTAGTTAATCGTATTGATGACCTTTAATCCCTTAGTTTCAACCCCGCCTATACCTTTAACTGATTAACTAAAATAACCACTTAGTTGGTAAACAATTTTGATATAAAAGAGTGTACACAAGTGTAGAGCCGATGATGAGGAACTAATCATAAAGGAATATATTTCTTCGCCAAGTCTGCTGTTTTTTCAAAAAAGAATTTTATTATTCCCGATGTAGCCTTTCCACTCATCTTTTTAAAAGTGTTTACGAATCTTGGCATAAATGATAGCAGTTAACGAATTCTGTTAAATTGGTATACATCCTTGGCCAGTATGCATAGGTCCTGGCGATAGACATCATTCGTCCGACAGAAGGATTCCCTCTGTGGAAGTGCTTCAGAATCGACGTATGTAGAGTTTCTGGAATAACAATACGTTATCCAAGTATCAGGCACCCATTAACTATACTGAGGCCGTGGCGGCGATGGGTTAGTTTCACAAGGCCTTGGTTTGTAACTGATGCTGGCCATGAACTGATAACAAACTTTAGAGCTTTTTGCAATATTGCATCTTTGCTGACAGTCTGCTTAATTTGTTATGCTGTTATGGGCAGTTGTTGGATGGCACATGTTGGGAGATTTCGGACATAGTCATCTGTTTTGACTGAAGAGGACTGTACAGCTTTGACTTTTTCAATTAGCTGTTCAAAAGAGTTTCAGCGAGACATGACTCTTCAGGCTAGTCTAGTCCACAAAAATCCAGATTTGATCGGAACATGGCAGGTCCCAACGAACTCGGTTCCATGGAAAATGACACTGCAGTTTAAATGAGCACTCCAATGAAGTCTCCCACCACACGTACAGTGGGTGATCTGTTCTATCTTTCCTAATGAGCAACATCCTAATTTCTTTCAAAGCTGCTTTGATATTGTAGTTATGTTGGATACCATGTCAAATTGAAGGCTTACACGTCGTATGTTGGCCATGTTGCAGGGGTACGGATGGGGTATCTGACTGTTATACTCGTAGATTTTGGCATATGACACCAAGGGGATGAGCTTATAGATGTTTGCTGGTTATTCTGCTTACAATACTTGTCTTCGTGATCCACGATATGATATTTTGCCCATTAATGATGTTTGGAAGGGCACGATTTTACATAATACTAGGCACAACAGTGTCAACGTGATTTGGATGATTCGCTTTATGGTCGATGTGGTGAGTCATATGTCGTTGGCACTGCATCCACTGCGTGTAATCCAGCCGTACTCTTTGCACTACCCTGGACCAGAGTTGTGTTTTCATGCAGGCTAGTTACCTGAGACTATTCTTTTCCAGTATCTTTCAATGTCATAAGTGGATAGTGTTCTGATATAGAGCTACCAACGTTGTCGTTGGCTGTAGAGAAATCTCCTGGAGAAGATATGCGTAGGCCAGCTGACAATTCCAACACTATAAGCTACTATAAATTGAAGACAAATACATTTTATCTCGTGTTGGCTGAAAGATTATTATTATTCCCGACAACAGCATTATAAGCTAATTTTTGCAAATATTGTTTGTCTTCCCCTGAATGAAAACAGTGACTGCTGTATGAGTGTAACTTCTTTCACTTTGAATTAAAAATCGATGGTTTTAAAAAAGAGCTGACACTGGATGAATGAGTGTGGGGAGGGGGAAAGAGGGACACAAGTGATGTTAAAAGGAGGGATAATACAATCTCTCAATTAATACGATGAAATTTGTTTCTCAAAAGCGGTAACAACAGCTTTCGAGTTCAAATATGGAAAATTATATGAAATTTTCAGTGTACAAAAGTTAATCTAATAATTTTTACTCACAACAATTATATCCTGCAGAAGAATATATATAAAGCTTAATATATGTGTAAAACTTGGGCACTGTGGTAGTAAGTAATTCCATATAACTAATATGGAATATATAAAGCTTGTTTGAATTTGACATCAAAAAATCAACAACTAATGTTACACACCATCTGAAATATTAAAAATAAGTTTCGACCATTAAGGAAAACGGATAGATTAATGCAGAATTGTGGAAGAAAGGCCATCAGTTTGAACCGTCAAAGAATGGTGGCTTAAGCCTACGTTAGAAGTATCACGGAATCTTGAAACCAAACATCATCCCGAAGAAATTAAAAGATGTTCTGGATACAAAACTCCACCCGAAACAAGATAAATTCAAGAAACGTAGATCGTATGCACAACGTTAGGCACCATCATCAAACAGAACATAGAACGATAGTCAACTGTCGACCTCATCTTTGTCGACTTTGAAAAGGCTGAGAGCAAAGTAACTTGGAAACTGCTGCAGCACTAAGGAAATACTCATAAACCCTATTCACCAGCTATACAAAAATGCGGCAAGTGAAGTAACTCATAACGTGAACCTTATAGAAGCGTTTAAAGTGAAAACAGGAATAAAACAAATCTGCATACTATAATTGATGATATCCCTGGATAATAAGGCATATGGAATTTGCACTGACAAAAAGAAACTTGAGAATCTAGATTTATGTCTTATATCTCACAAACTCGAATAGATACATGAGAAAACCAAAGAGTTGGCAGAAGTGGTAGCAAAAGACAGGACTTCAAATAAAATTACTCAACCAACAACAGTAAATACCGATCACCATCCCAAGCAAAATACTAAGCCGCATCATCCTGGAGAGAATCAAACATGCCCTGGATGAAAAACTTCGACCGGAACAGGCTGGATTCAGGAGAAACAAGTCATGCATTGATCAGATCGCCACATTACGGGTCATCATTGAACAAAGCCTGGAATGGCAGTCACCTCCCTATCTCAACTTCATCGACTTTAAAAAGGCTTTTGACAGCGTCGATCGAGAGGTGATTTGGAAACTACTTCGCTACTACGGGGTGCCACCGACAATTATACATCTCATCCAATAGCTGTACGACAATGCTGCACGCCAAGTAATCCACAACGAGAAACTTACGGAATGCTTCGAAGTGAGGAAAGCAGTAACACAAGGCTGCTTACTATCGCCAATGATTTTCCTGATTGCAGTAGACTGGATAATGCGACAAACAGCGGGCAATGAGGAAACAGGCATAAAATGGACTCACACAAAAAACTTGGAGGATCTAGACTTCGCCGATGATATATGTCTGATTTCCCACAAACTGGAAGATTTGCAAGCGGAAAGCAACAAGTTGGCAGAAGAAGCATCAATGATAGGACTTCAGGTGAACATAGAGACAACAGAGGTGATGAAAATTCCTGAGCAACACCACCACCAACAGCAACAACAACAACAGACAACAATCAGCATAAATGGGAGGAACCTGAAAGAAACAACCTCCTTTACCTACCTGGGAAGCATCGTTTCAACTACAGGCGGACAGCACTGACGAGGATATCAAAGCAAGAATCGGAAAAGCAAGACAAGCTTTCACTACTCTCAAGTCTGTGTGGAGGTCAACAGCACTCAGCATCAAAAATAAGATCCGGATTTTCAACTCCAATGTGAAGTCAGTGCTACTATACGGATGGATCAGAGACTTGGCCAGCGCGTCATAAAGAGCATCTCAAACAAACTACAGACCTTCATTAACAGTTGTCTTCGCTTAATACTCAAGATCAAATGGCCAGAAAAGATTAGCAACAGAGATCTCTAGGAGCGAATCAACCAGGAACCGATTTTGAAACAAATAGGCAGGAAGAAATGGAGATGGATTGGCCATACTCTGAGGAAACCATCAAGTGACATCACTAGACAAGCCCTTAAGTGGAACCCGAAAGGGAAGCGGCGAGTTGGTCGTCAGTGTGAGGGTGACTTGTAGGAGGTGATGTGAAGAGGAGATGAAAACGTGTGGGCAGACATGGAGCCAGGTGAAGACTCTAGCAGAGAACCGAACGCAATGGAGACGCACGGCTGAAGCCCTATGTTCCTGTAGGAATTAAAGGAAACAACAATCATAATAATAAATAATAATCAATTGGAGAAATCTAAAGGAAATCATCAATTGTATTTGCCTAGGCAACATAGTTTATAATATGTCACTGACGAGGATGTCAAAGGCAGTCAGGATTCAGAAAGCAATCAAGAGTGGAAGCCTAGAGCACTTATCAAAAGAAAAACGGTACTAACTTTCAATACTAATATCAAGACAGTGCTTCCAAGTGGTTCAGAGGCTTGGCGCGCCGTCAATATAGTTATCGACACGCTGCAGACATCCATCCACAGATACTTTCGCTCCGCACTGAAGATCAGATGGCCAACTGAAAAGCATAAGGAACGTGGGCAGTGAACTAAACAAGAGCTTACTGCCCAAAAATATGAGGAAGGAGATGGGTTGAATATATTTACTCAAGTACTCAGATAATTTTCAAATGACACCAAATACCGGGAACTTAAGTGGAACGCGAACGAGAAACGATGATTTGAATGTCTGGGGGTGACATGAGAAAGATCATGTAGGGTGGAAATAAAGTCGTGTTAGCAGTCGTGAAGTCAGCTAAAAACGATGGTACAGGGCAGAATATATTGGAGATGTGCCACTGATCCCTTATATTCCACTCAGAACCTATGGGATGAATAATCATTATATTGATTTGACTTATTTTAATTGACACAATTAAAATAACCTGCATATCATTGGGTGCCTTGAAAAAGTGGACTAATGTGTTCTGAGGTGAAGGAGGTTTGTACCTCATCTGGGTGTTTACGATGTTGAACTGTTCTGAGCTTGTTCACTTAATTACAATGTTTTCACCGTCTTTCTAGATGGCATCTTTAGCTCTTGTTTCAAGATATAGTGAGCTTTTTAAATTCTCCGTTAGCGTGATAATCATCTCTTCTGATGAACCTGAACATATTTGATTGTCTCAGGGTTTTTTATATCACTGTGTTCACTTGTAATATTAATGGTCATTTTATGGGTCTGATGTTTGACCTATTTCCACTTGATTTATTCTTTATTGCCTGTGAAATTTGACCTATTTCGATGTTTAAAAAAATGGTCTCATTTGACAAATTCAGATGAGATATTCAGAAGACAGATATTGCCAGATGATGGTATCATTTCGTAATTTCTCTACAACCCCACTATCACTACTATCGTTGACAATAATAAAATGTCTGATAGTAATACAGCTATATTAAATAAAAGTAAATGTTGATAAGCGAGTGGCTTTATCGCATATCCCCACTAACTGTAGCGTCATAGTCCGTTGCTGTGGGGATTCAACGTCAAGTTATATTTTTTGTTACCTTTTTAAGTGAAATTTCGCATTAACATTTTTTCTGGAGTACATGTAATCAGTGGCATCATATTCTTCAACTGCGTTACATCTGCTGCTTGATACCGATATCTGAGCAATGCAGTAGATTGAAGGATGCAGTAGGTTCAAAATTTAAACGCATATTATCAGATTTTCAAGAAGTAATGCTGGTATACTTTAGCCTATTTATTGAAACACCCTAATACTCACCGCATAAAGGTGGTGCCACTTCAAAAATGAGGGAAATACCATTTAATAATCGCCCTTCTGCTTATATGTGTCCCCGTAACTGCAGACGTACTTGGAGATAAAGTGTGAAGTCGAGTCCATAGAAATTCGTCATTCAGTCATGGTTACAGGAAGTGAGACTGAATTAGAGGTAAGGAAAATGGACGTGGCGTAGAATGTCTGCTTTTCGGTTGACCAAATTCTTTGAGCTATCAGCTTTATGATTCGACCACCCACCATGGAGATAATCATAGATCGGTTGAAGAATGAATTCACGTCAAAAGCATGCATAAAAGCGTTTCCATTTTAATGAGTAAAAGCATCATAAAATATATTATATTTTACCGAGTTCATGTCCTCAATTCTCATGGATACCAGAATAAAAATATGATAAACTTTAAATATTTTCAGCTGTCAGGATAAGCTTATAGTTTCGTAATTTAGTCTAACCCAATTTTATTTTCTTATTGAAAATATGTGGAAATAAAGTGCTTTCACTTCATTTATCGAATGACCTGTAATATTAACTGGGTATTTAATTGAACACGGCAAACAATGATACAGTATTAATCAAAGGCAGATGTGTAGAGGACAACTTATTATGCATAATCATATCAGGTTATCCAAATAATTTTATCACTTCCTTTACGAAGACTTATATGGCTATATTATTACTATAGCATCTACGACTGATTTTAAATGTTAAGTAAAACGCTAGTGATGATCGATGTTTGGATAGGTGGAAAAAACTAATCAGTTTCCTCACTGCCTGTGTTTCAACTTATGACAGCTAGCATTACAGTATTATTGTGTGTTAGTGTATCACTGCAATAGCTGAGCTTTTTCTCTTCACTATTTATCTATAATTATGACATTATTGGGTTTGTTGTAACTGTCTATCCTATTTGTGTCATCTATTTGTTCATGATGTTTACAACCTGCCAAATTTAATTTATAACTCTGACAGTCTTAATATATTCAAGCTTCTCACTTTCAACGATTATATATTTTATGCATGTTATTCCTTTCATAAATCCTGACGAACTAAGTAAAAAAATTTTGCAATTCAAACCAATATACATTATTACTACTATTTCAATAAACCAAAATGACAATTTGTGCAGAATAAAGTGGTACCATTATTTATTTTGTTGGCTTCTCATCAACTGATCACAGCCCATAAACGTTATTAAGTTTATGTACAGAAGCAATTTTAACATACTTACACAGAGAGTTCATTATTAAACAAGAATCAGTGTATGCTTTTAATGGTAACAATAATCACTTTGTCCCAAAAACACTAATAATCATAACGAATGAAATTTTTGGCGTTACGTAATCAAATGCTAGAGAGGATGAAGCACCCAGTTACCAAGGCAAGGAAAGACTGATAACTGATGCTTTTTGAACACATAAATCGTGTTCCAGGAGTTTGATAGATATTACTTTGGGAAACTTGAGCAGAACTGAGCTTTTTCGTCTATTGATAATTTTAAAGGATTTTATGATTTCCACCTCATGACCCATATCAACGAGATGCCTGGTAATGGCACTATTATAAGCTTTTCTTGTTCCCTTGAGACGTAAGCTTTCTGATACATGTTAAGAATACTGGAGGTGTATCCTTCTTCCTGGCCTTCCAATGTAACTGCTCCCACAGATAAACGTAAATTTGTATACACAGTTGGAGTTAACATGAGAAGGCTATCTGTTAACTTTTAACTGCACCAAAGAACACGTTGTCTGATAGACGGGAACCAACTTAGCTGCAGGATACTCTCTGGTTAGTGACGTATACAATCTTCTTTTGACTATTGCTACAATGTTTTCACCTTTAAAATCGAATTGAATGAAGACAGGCTTTTTTCGCACTGTTACCTGTTTGATATTTGAGCCTTCCCCTTTTTCCATACATGTTAATGAACCTCTGGGGACAACTGTTGTTTTTCGACATCTTTTAGACAATCACAAATTCTTCCTAGAATTTCTCTGTAGAGTATATTCTCCTAGCTTTATATTACAGAATCTTGACTAGTGTTCGATTGTAGCTATTTGGAAAAACTATTAAAATATAAGTGTTTCCCAGTGAGTGGAAAACAAAACTATTTTGTCTTCATATTGACATTTTATTATTTAACGCTGATAACCTTATCAAATTAAAGTAAACCAGAATTTACAAAATCTCATCTTATACACAACAACTGATATAATTATATAACTGAACGATAACTGAACACCTAGTTAATACTTATCATTCCATCTCAACAAACGCCTCCTTCGAAGTAATCCACAAAGGCAATACAGTTTCGTCTTCTTGGTATCGCTGAAGCTCTGGCCATTCACATAGAAAAACCGGAGCTGTGCATACAAAAGAGAATTACTCAACCACTTCTACTGTCATGGTAACAACTTTGTTGATTTTGATGACTTAATTTTGTTTGTTTGCCTGTTCTTTAATTGCTTATAATTTTTGTATTCATTTAGAACTCTCACGCAATTTCGTATTCTCTACTTTATTCCTATGTGTATCCTGAGTAAAACTCAGTCGTCAAATAATTCATATTATTACGTAACCCCTTTTTAACAACTGTTTGTGACAACTCATCACCTTTGTTACTACCCTAATTTCATTAACACCCAATTTTCTTGACCGTTTTTGTATTACGTAACTATATCCAAAACTTATTAATTTTCACCTGTTTAGTTAAAATAACCATAACCAATTGTATTTTTGTTTGACAAACTTAGTGTCCACATGCATACAAAATAACCCATATATATTTGCGATTGTACAGCTAAGAAAATGTATTCGCCGAAAAGAGACCCTTCTCTGAACTACGTGTTTTGTTTTAAGTAATTATATAATCCTGAAGTGCCAAAAGACTGGGTTAATTAAGACAACAGACTTGTGAGAAATACTTGATTTGACAAGTGCATTATAAAAACAGCATGCTTTCACGTAATAAAAGCAAAATACTTATTATATTTGTGTTGGCAGTGTTAATTTCATGAGAGGATTTTTCCACGAAGATTAAAATTCTTTCTTAACGCGTCATTCCTGTTCAAACGATGGGGAAGTGTTTCTGTGATGAAATGTTCATTGTCATTTTTAAATCTGTGACCGAAGATTTTTCATGCTTTTGGTAAGTTCGTCTGAAATTCTTGGTGGTCGAATAGAAGCTGTCCAATATCATTTTATTTTATGTGTTCTTATCGCTTTTAGAATACCTGGAATTAAAATGGTTACAGAAAAGATAAAAATAACACATTATGAATGTTGAAACAATAGCAGAGAAAAATGTTATGGAATCCAAAGTGTAAATATCAGGTGGGCTGGAGCGAATATAAACCTATGATATGAAGTGATATTGTTGTCTATCCCAAATCTGATCTTAACTACTACCCGCTTAACCCCATTTCATTAACAGGAAAACGTATTGGTACTAGATGAAACCTGTCATTAATTTAGGCTGATAATGGTAAAGGATTCTAAAAGACCTATGGTAGGTGAAATGGTCTCTTACAAATCGAACCCCAGTAACTCCACAGAAATGTCTGGAATATTCGGCAGAAGACTTTGAATATGTGTTAGATGTTAGATAGTGACAGAAAATCACACAGTATAATAATAATATTAAAGCTTTATTTCAGACAATATGTGAACATATATTGCAGAAATTTTCAGAGTATTTAGTTCTAAAATATTTCCGCTTCATACAGAATCTACATGTTAAACAATAATCTGAAGTACGTCATTTATCGTAGTGTTGCTGCATATGAGGAGAGAACCGATTCTGTACATTTTTTCTCCGATTCCTTCGAAAATTGCATAGAGTATATTGGGAAACGAATTAAATACGCACTCGAGTTCATGTATTGGTCGTCTGATATAATTGTACGATTAAAACAATAAGAAGTGCACAAGAGTTTAATCACTTTGATGGATGGAAATTCTGGTAGCCCAATGATTTAAGCAGGCCACCCAATATGAAACATCTTCACAATAAGCTTAACCAAACTCAGGTTTCATGAGATGAGAAACTTTATTCCCCTAGAATATAGTTCTCTAAATCGAGTAATAGTAACTTTTTTCCGTCTTTGTCGTTAGATTGAGCACATAGTAAAACTCCTGTCATACATTTGGTAATTTCACTACTCTACAATTCCTATAATTTTTATATTTCATGATTTTTATGTTTCTGAATCGGACATATGTGTTTAGTTTCATCATCACAAGTGGAAACAATAAAGTTTATGCCTAAGATTCTATGTAGTTTGAGTGACTTCAGTTTCAAACAATAGTCTCTTAATCATCTAGCTCTAAGAACACTTCCAACTATTCTCTACTTCAAAGTTTCTAAATACAAATCAGATTTTCTACAGTTTCAATTGTAAATAAGTTTGAATGTATGATGTATGGAATTCAAAGCAATGTTACGTGCAGAAGATTTAACAAATACTAAAAATCAAGCACCTACTGGTTGGCCATCAGTATGGCCACACTTAGTTTGTTTAAGAGATACTAAAAGGCTTAGGATTCTGAACTTATTTAATTTAGTTTGAGTCCTCTTGCTACTGAAATAGAGTTAAGGGTAAATGAAAATAAGGGATACTCCCTGTAATGAGAAAGGAATATATTATTCATTACTGACTTTTAAGTCCAAGGAAATACCTTCTTTCGTATATTCGACTGGACTTCTCTAAATTTGTTCAACTCATAGTTTTAAAGTGAAATTTCGGAAAAGGCAATTCAAGAAGCCTTGAAAACTGACTTTTGATAAACTGTCAATGACGAATTATTGCACAGCACAAATAAAATGTTTCTGTAATAATTACGTTCTATGGAAGATTCTTGTAGTTTCGATTCAAGGATTTCCGCATAACTTGCTTTCAGACATATAAACAGTTAGAGTAATTATGCTGGCTATCACCGCATATGCTTAGGATTGACTTAGACTGCTATCTGATTGTCTACTACTGCTGACGATGTTTTGTGTTCTTGCACCTATGAAAGTTTTGTTTGACCTGGTCTGGTCTTCATTCCACTGATGAATATGCACTTCGTAATAACAGTAGGTTTATTCTGAAAAGTAGATTTAGACGCATTACAGAATTTTCAGAGCGGGTTTGATAGCAAATATTTACCCCGTGTGGAGAGTCTTCAAGTAATAATAATAACCGATAATCTGTCACATGAAGAAATCTCGTTTTATCTGAATTGGGTTCCATTACTACTCCACAAAGTCGTTCCTCCGTTACCTCCAAAAAATTCCTAGTGATAGGTAGAAACTCATTTGGAATCGTGCGCCAGTACAGACTGCAACTTACTGTGATATATAAGTTGCTTACAACTACGGGAGACGAACTAAATATAACACATTTTGATAGACAAAAAATTTTGATAGCCCAGTCATTTAAACAGACCTCCTTTTTGTAGTGGTGGAGGTGGTTGGTGTAAACAACTCAGTTGAATAAAATTAGGCTTAACTTACGTATTATTCAGACTGTGAGTTATGCTTATCATCAATTATTTGAATCACATAACCTAACGTTTTATGACAGTAGAAAATGAAGCTATTATCTTCTAATCAGCCGGATGCATGGGCTAGAATGTTTCCAGCAATATTTCATAGATATTAATCAATTAATTATTCATTCATTTAGGAAGAAGAATATGATAGCTATAGTCTTGATTAAAAAATCCAGTACAGTCTGGTGGTGAGTGTCCTACTGTTCAGTCAGTTAAGTGCAGTTGTTCTTTTTACAATCAGAAAAGCCACAGTTCAATTTTAGTAAATCATTTAGCTTGTAATTTGGTCGCTATAATCACTGCTATTATAACTATGACGTTTTTTGTGTAGCTTACAAGTTTTTGCATAAGCCGAATAATACTATGTTTTCGCCAATGAGATTGAATAGGAAGTTATGGATAATGCTTACAATACTTTCAAACTCAACAGTTCTTAATTTATTTCCGCTATCGACATTCATTTATTTGAGTTTAAAGAAAAGTATGTTTTGAAAACTTCAAAAGTGATTTTTCAACAGAGTAACTGCATTCGCCTGAGTTTTGCATACTTTATACGTTCAAATGTTCAGGAAATAGATGCCATTAAGTGCAGCTACTAGTCTGACGACTAGTTTTACATATATTCTAGTGGATCTGGCTACTGGTTGTTTGATTATTCGCATATAAAACAATACTACCGTTATCTGGTTCTTTGTTGATTCTTCTCTGTCTTTTAGTGTCACCTCACTTCAGAGAGTCGACTGTGCACCTAAAATCTATAATAAAATTGCAAACCTTTGTCTACGCTAGCTTGTCAGCTTTTCTCCTTGTTTCTGGCATGTCTATCCATTTATTTGACTTCCATAGAATAACTATTAGTCTTCCTCACTCGCTCACGACAGTTTTATTGTTATCGTGTCTCCTTTATTTCCACCAATAGCCTCCAATGAAAGTTAGTGAAATGTGCAACATCTTTGTCACATTGACATTTTATTGTTTAAATTTGCAGGCAGCCGGAGGAAGTACGCCTTCGTGTAGTTGTTTTGGCTTCTTACTATCTTATATCTTTATGCATTAGGGAAATAATTTGTTTTAGATCGTGGTGTAAACTTTGGCTGCTGAATGATTTAACTTTAAAATAAGACACCGAAACAAATGATAAATAATTTTTATCAGGATCGTTGCTTAAACTGTTACAGTGTATATATATATATATATGCGTTGGTGGTTCAGGGGTAGAATGTTCGTCGACCACGCACGTCGTCCAGGGTTCCACCTCCGTAGCAAGACTGAAAAAGAGTGAAGGTCGGGCATGAGGCTAGCAACCCCACCCAGTCAAAGTAAATACTGCTACTGCTCAGTAAGCTTGAAGCCCTATGCTCCACTGGGAACATAGAGGAATAATGTATATATGCATATATATATACCTTTTTCTCATACATCCTACTAACTAATTAAAAGTTATGCTGTATAAGTTGAAACTCTTTTATTCTGATTTACCTACGACTTATTGATACACAACTAATTATCATGTGTAATTTCTACTACTTATAATTTATTTTGAAATTACTGACTAATCGTCCTTCTGAATACTAAATATTTCATTTACTTTTCTGCGAATTAGAAAGAACAGGTTTCGTTTCCTGCTGATTTTAAAAGACCTTAAAACAAGATACATTAAGAGACAGATAGCAGTAAAAAGAGTTAAGTCGTACTGAAAACAACAAGGGAATTTCTGGAAACATATATATTCGTAGCACTGCTAACATAACAATTACAAAAATATCGTTCATGAATGTATTTTACCACAAAGTGAATCACATAATTCAAAGCGAAAAATGAGGTTGAACTAAATGAAAGAGGACAACATAATAAGAATACACCGCTTAATGATTATACAAACAGTTGTACGATGGATTCGTGAAATATTTAACGGAGTTTATTTTTGTATTTTTGAGACATGACTTGACAGAATGTCATAAGGCTCTGTGTTTTACACATACTTTCGATACACATCCGTGGTGTGTCATAGTTTCTTTCAAGTTTCTATTTCCACATGCATGCGGGATGTTTAAAACGCCATTAAGAAATTACGCAGTCCATGTGAACTATATCGGGCTTAGACTTATTCGTCTTTCCACTTGACCTTCGACTAAGACGAAAACTATTACGGAAGATTGTTTGACGTGACTTCGTAGTTGCAGACTTTTGTTCGTTGACATTTGCATCAGATGACTCACTACTGTTGTGACTGTAAACATGTATATTACCAGGACTAGCCGAACTAGTATTTATAACAGTACCACTAAGTGCAGAAAAATCCGTCTCCTTCTGTGTAAATGCTGATGTACTACTGATTGCATTAGTGTTACTACTCGTAATACTAGAATGAGGTAATGCAGTCTGTTGACTGTTAGTTAGACTGGCTCGTCTGACACCATCCCATCTTGCTAGTTTTATTGCTTTACTAACGGAATTCTGTAACCAAAGGGATTCGAAGATTGCGATAATGGAATCATTGGATTTAGCGCTGGCATAAACAAATTGCGATGGCTTTAGGCCATTTGTTAATAACCACTCCATAATAGCGCCCTCACTAACTTGTGAATCTGAGTTTGGTAGATCGGATTTATTACAGACGACAACAATTGGCGGTGATGCCACGTTCATATTAAATATACAATCGTCATATTGATCGTTTAATGTATTTGAAACAAGCGGTGCATAATCTTTGCGTTGTGATTTAATTTGAGTTAATAACTGTCCAGCTTGTATTAAAGAATCAAGATTGTCGTGAGCAAATACTATAACAAAAGCATTTGCTTTATTTATACAAAGACGTAACATTGCAGGAAAATCATAACTACCAGCTGTATCCATTAGTACTAGTTTGACTAAATGGTCACGTACAATAAATTTCTTGAGGTGGATATCTTCAACTGTTGGAGTATACTTGGACTCAAAATGGTTATGAAGAAATCGTTGGATTATAGATGTTTTACCAACTTTAGCTGAACCTAAAAACACTATTCTAACTTCTTCGTCTGTTGTTGTCAAAGAGGAGGATGACGTAGATGTACTTTGTGGTGTTGTTGGTGAATTGTTTACAGAGTCATTCTCTTGTTGCATTGTTTGAGACATTTTTGTTTGAATTTGTGGAGGCTTACTATGACGTGATACTGATGGATTCATTTTTCAGTTTACCTTTCTTTTCATTTATTGATATCCTGGAAAAACAAAATATTTTCTTATTTTAGCATTCATCGCCAACAGGAAGTAATTAAAGCAGAATATAAACAAGTAAATCATCAAAGCGACCATGAAAATTATTTACTAAAATACTGTCAAAGCTTTAGGGAAGTGTTTCTTCCTGTGGTATATACGGGAATGATTCATGTGTTTGCCCAGTTTTTGCAAATTTTAATGTCAATTATTAAATATAATCAAAACCATAATCACAAATTTAATCTTTCAAATACAATAAAGTGAGGATTTAAATAATATTTTTGGTGTCTAAATAGGTCAGTCAGAGTAGAAGCGTATACTTGATACTATGGTATTCTGGATACAAAGACCACACCCACATAAAACATAAAGTGAAGCGTTTTACAAAATATGCTCTAATGGTGTTGATCACACTTAACTGTACACTGATACCGGATTTAGATTTGTTAAAAATACAGTATCATAGTCCCATGAGAATTGCATATATATCTTGCGGTAAAACAGTTGTTAGGGTGCTTGTTAGATAACATACTTTTCCATGAGTAAAATGATGATATTATTCAGATCATTTTATCTGTATGTATTCAATGAGAGTTTGATATTTCAGATTTCTTAGTGTCCTGCTAAATGACGTATTTCTCCTCAATGGAAACTTATTCAAAGTAACTGTTTTCACAAATAGTAGTAAACAGGCAAACCATAAGAACAGTGTGACATGATCCCGGAGAAGACAATGACTCATTTGTTGGCCTCTTTAATTTCGAAATGTACTTTAATGGTCACTGTGTAATAAGCTTATTGTACTCATTAAAGAATCAATTACTTCTGGTTTAATAATGCTCAAAAAAAGTGTAAATTAGTTTATCAGTTTAGAAGTCTTTACACTATATTTTATTTTCGTCTGGAGTTTCTTAGATACTACTTAAACGTATTCTAATGTAAACTGCGATTGTTTAACTGTTCAGTGCTGTCCTTTTTCTCTTTAGAAAACATATTTCAACGAAGAAATATTATGTGAGGCAACTTTATCCACAAAACTGATTCTTTGTACCTCCTAACAACTGAACATCCTAGGCACAGGATATTTTCTCCTATGCAGAAGAATAATTGTGTACTTTGCAAGCATACAATATACTCGACGGTCGCGATTAGGCTCCACTTTATCGGCAATACTTACTCTTCAACTCTTTCGAAGTTGAGATTGTAGAAAAAAAACTAACACACTTGATTTTTTTGCAAGCGTCCCAGTGTCCTAGTGTTTTTTGCACTTTTCTTGATTATTAGAAACTTGATTTTGTTATTGTTAGGACACATAAAAATGTTATGCTAGACAAGATTAAACCAGTTTGAATTTGAAAATAAATTTTATTCTAATTAAAATTAATGGTAACAACTAAAGAAGAAAAAAACACTATCTGAAAAATACAAATCTTAGCTTTCCAGACGTTCACTATCAAAATATTCAAACAAACTAATCCACCTAGCCTTATCTTTTGGTGGTCAACTCATACTTCGTATCGGTTTTCACTGTGATTGGGAAATACACGTTTCTAATAAGATTTCTTATCGTGTTAACAAACAATTACCAATATGACCCAATAAAAGTTAACTGAAAACAATAAAATTTTGATATTAACACATCTGGTACCTGTTAAATTAACAATAGCCATCAACGGCCAAATAGTCCAAACATCAAAAGCCATAACAGTTGGATTAAAAACCGTCAAAATTGTGTAAAGGGAAGAAACAAGTTCAGTCGCTGTTATTACCCGAAGCCTGTTACTGGAATCTACAAACTCTTGGCCTGGAATCCTTTAGATATACGTGTTTCTCCTCATTATTTTCTCAAATCAAATTTACCTCTTTTTCATGAATATACCTTCCAATGTTTTAAAAATATCTTCTCCATTGAATCTTAGATTCGCTTACATACTGACACACATACGCATACCTAAATTCTGTTTAGTTTAAAGCTGGTTTTAATCACCAAATTTTCCGTCATATGAATACAATAGTAAAAGATATTTATCTTATTTTATTTTTTTCATTTTGATTATGGCTTGAAACCATACAGTATTTTTGGTACAAGTATGGAATTTTCAGCAAGTGAAATCGGTAGCCCACGTTTTGCAGACCGAACATAGATATAAGGTGTGCGTCGGCAGGAGGTCGAAACCTGTGCCATATGCATGGTCGGCGAGAGTCCTAACCGCTGTGCCATCAACGCACATTATGGTGAAGTGTAATCCCATCATAAAGTAAGTTTTGTTCAAACCAAGTGTCGTTTAATGATTTTGATGTAGTTGTGTTCTCTGAGCTGGATGGTTTACTCGCAAAGCTTTCATTGCCCTCAAATCAAAGTATATGCCTAGTAAGGCAATGTAAGCTTCGCAAGCAAACCATCCAGCTCAGAGAATACAACTACATGAAATTCATCCATATAAGCTACAAATCTTGTCGATTAAGTTGTTAAATGAGCAATGAACACCCTAATGACGCACGACTACTGTGTATAGTCTCAATTATACGATAGGTATTACCCATGATTGCTCGAGAAGTAATTTTCAAACTGCCTCAATTCTTTATCAACGTCATCCAACAGGTGTATGACAGTGCCACGTTTCAGGCAATCCACAACGGAAAACTCCATGAAGTCTTTGAAGTGAAAACAGGAGTAAAACAAGCTGGCCGCCTATTATCACCGATGATATTTCTAATTGTGGTGGACTATATTATGCATCAGACTGTACGAAGGGAGTGAGAAGACAGGAATGCTCTGGACCATCAATAAGAAGACTCTAGAAGACGTCGATGTCGCAGATGTTTCATGTCTAATGTCACAAAAACTCGAAGAGTTGCAGGCAAAAACCAACAAACTGGCTAAATAGACTCACAGGGAAAACAGGACTCCAGGAGAACATGGAGAAAAAGGAGGTGATGAAAATAATCAACCAAACGAGGAAGGCAACAACCAGCACCAATTACCATCAACGTAAGAGACTTGAGTGAGGTCACTTCCTTCACTCATCTAGCCAGCATCGTTTCAACCACAGGAAGTCGGAATGGATGAAGGTGTCAAAGCCAGCCAGGCAACCAGCCAGCCAGCCATCTAACTAGCCAGTTGAAGACATTTATCAAGAGGTGTCTTCGTTGGCTGGCTGCATACTGAAGATGAAGCGGCCGACCAGGATGGATTAGCAACAAGAGACTCTGGCAACAAACTGATCAAGAAGCTATCGTTCAACAAATATGCAGAGAAAATGGAGATAAATCGGTTGCACTCTGAGGAGACCGTCGAATGATATCGTGAGTGGGGTCGTCGAGTGTAAGTTGAGTGTGGAACAACGAGTTTTGTGTCCGAGGGTGACATGTAGGAGATCGTGTGAGAAGATGAGTGTCTATGGGCAATTGTGGAAACAGATGAAGAAGACAATAGAAAATAGAGGAAAGTAGAGATGTGCTGTTGAAGCCCTACGTGCTACCTGTAACCCGAAAAAATACTAATAAAAATAATAATTACCAATGATTAGTGTTAATTTGATACATATTATCATATATATACAAATGGTATGATCTGTGTTTTGTTAACAGTTGGCTTGGATATCATTATTCGCATACAACTTTCTGGCGAAAAGCTCTCAAATCTGTTAGCCCTATTTATTCGATTATTGAAAAGACAGGCACTATTGTAGATAAACAATTAATAGTTCATGAATAGGAATTATTATAGAATTTATTGAAAATAATGTTTATTGTTCACAAACTAATGTTTTGATTATTTTTTGAGAATTGTTAGCACTAATTAGGTATATATATATGTATATATATATCAGAGATTTCTAACTTAACGGTAATACTGAGGTTATCGAAACTGGTAATTAACTTCCCAAACAAAAATTTACTTTGTGTATGTTAAATGGAACGTGAAAACATTTTCGTTTCGTTAGATTTAGGTTCTCTTTTTGTTATTCTTCAAGGTCATTGTTGAATGAAATCGTGGCAAACTTTTCTAATGGAAAACAACTTCTAAATCGTATTCCCAGATGCCTTTAGTTATATCAAGAAGTTCATTTCATGCAATCTTCATTAAATCGAATTTCATTCGCCTATGTCACACTCATTTTTTTGTAATTCATTGCCATTGAGAAGTGGTATGTAGTTTTGGGCAACTAATTCTTCTTTTTCTCCACACATCTGTTCGGATAATTGGTTTGTACAAAAAGCAAGTGAACTGTGAACATCATGATATGAATAATTTCCACTGATTTTCTTCTTGTTGTGAACATCCCTTTCGATACAGACAATTCTGACTAGTTTTTACATAGAATGATTAACTGTTTAGTAAGAGAATGAAGCCAAATAGTTTTCTAATTTCACTATCTGACACACAATACAAAGGTGTGATGTGATAAAGACTGGTGAACAGTTCATGTGCCCTTTTAAAATTGTTCTATGTTTATGGATTAAAACTTTATTATTAGTTAGGTAAATCTAACACAGAGAATCATAAAACAGAGAAGTATATTAAATTTCTAAATTCATTAACATATATCAGAAATTCTTTTTGATCAATTTACTGCTTAAAAAGTATGAATTATGAACAAAAAATCGAAAAAACCTTATGCTTTGCATCTAATATTTAAAAGCTCAATGACCTTTCTTAACCTAACAAAAAAATAAAATCAATATCTGGAAGACATATTTAAGATTATATGAATGAGTAATGTTATCATAACTTTCAAAAGCGAAAATATTACCTGATGCCTAATTCACTTCAGTCAATATTTTTTTTAGTAGACTTGATGAAAACTCATCTTTTGGTTACATTTTCCAAACGGTTTAGCTAGATGTATTTTAGTGGTGAACATTTTCGCTGGCCCTCATAAAGTAGGTTGTTTAAAGTATTAAGATCACAAAGTTTGCAAAGAAAACAACCGCCAAACTCAAAATTTCGACTGTCGTAGCAAATAAAATTCCAATTGGATGTATGCTAGAGCATGATACGTAGTTGCTTCATCGACGACAAAACAACGTAATCTGCCACAAGATAGTTTGACTAAATAACAAATTTTTTCTCATTTTTTAACAACTCAGAAAATTTTTCGCTTATTTCTGTGTATCTAAACACAGGATATGTATGGAGTAGTACATGAATCAAGATTTCTATACTTTAAGTCTACTGGACAAAACCGAGCCAATTTCAACTCTACTAGCTCCCGCGATAGACTCAAACAAACCAGTCACATGAATACATATATTAAATTCGAAAATGTATGTAGTCAAATAAGGGATGCAGTTCCACCCTCTAGCCTGGAACTAGAACGCTTCAAGTTCAGTCTGGCAATTCGATGTTATCAATATGAAAAAAGTAAGCATGATTGAAAACGTTTTCTGACAAACGGACACAGATTGACAAATGACAGAATACTGGTAATTACAAACTTGATAAGGAATGAGGAGTAGTCATCCTTGACAGAAATAATTATATTACAGAGATGAATGATATCGAGGGATAAACAGAAGTTTCGAAAACTGGAGAAGGGAAAATAATAATAAAATAGAGAATGAAGTAACTAGATTTGACAAGAGAAACTGAAGGAAGAGCATATGATTCCTGCAAGTTTGTATGATGCACTCCGACCCAAGGGGACACACACACACACTAAGACTATACCACCTACCGAAATTTCACAAACCTGAAGTGACGTTAAGATGCATTCTAGACATGCAAAACTGGATTTAATTAGATAGATGATATAATTATTCTAAGACGTTTACATCAACAGATAGTGAAATATGGGGTGAAAGAGGTGCTTTTGTATTCACAGATAGAATTAAAGATATAACCATTGAAGATAAAACTATTATATATTTTGATGTAACATCTGTATTCACAAATGTACCTCTCACTGAAACGGCTGAGAGCATTGGACAACAAATAAATAAGTCAGTAAAAGTTGCCATCTCAATAGAATTGCTTAGAGAATTGTTACTAAACTGTAATGATAATAATAATAATAACAGCTTTATTACACACAGTACTTTCTATACAAATATGGAATTTTCAGCTTGTAGTACAGCATCGCATCTAACTTTCTCATTACAAGGGCAATAATTACAACAGAGAATTCACAACAATGATAATGTTGTTCAGTCGGGAAATGAGTATAAAATTAAACCAAGTGAAAATATTTACAACAGTGTAACAATGAAAAAAGTAGGGCTGTTTACTTAGAATTCCACATTAAGTTGGTAATTTCCTGCCTCACACTTTTCTCACCTCATAAAATTTGTGCTAAGTAAGGTGTTGTAGAGATTATTTACTTAGTCGTTCGAGCATACAGTCTTCCATAGTTGCTTCTAGTTTTATCCGATGAGATGCCAGGAAAGAGTTGTGTATATGGAGAATGCTCAGAGTGTGACAAGATAATATTTGCTAATTTCTTGCAGGATCCGAGTGTCTACCTACAATAGTATTAACAAGTTGGTTTAGCAACATGCAGCTCGCCCACCTGATGGCTTTTAGTACACTTCGAAGTATAACGAAATCTTTCTCAAGTAGCCCAGGAAAGATTAAGGGGGAGCAGTAAAGAAGTATAGGCAGAATGCAAGATTTAACAAAGTTGGAAATTAGAGACGGAATGATGTCATGAAATTAGGCTTTAAATTTAGTGGTGAATTCCACTGACATCAATATGGGGTGACATCATTCCGTCCCTTGTTAGCAGGTTTCCTTCTAAATAAAGTAGAAAATGGTCTTTTAAACGATTTTATCACACACACACAGATGCTACATTCGTCTTTTGTGAATGTCACCTGGATAGGCTTGCGATAATAGCTAACTTCAATGAGGTTCATCAGATATCGAATTCACATGTGAAAAAGAATCTTAAAAGAAGATTGTCTTCTCAGATGCCCTTCTCATAAGAAGACCAAACGGTAATATAAAAAGAAATTTACCTACGGAATGTGCATCAACAGGACAGTATACACATTTCCATAGCTTTTTTCCACTCCAGTACAAGAGAAATTTGTTAAGGATTCTTAGCTATAGAGTCAGAGCTAAATGTTCAGAAGATGGGATTGAAGACTAACTTATGACTGTATATAATACCTTAAATGAGAATAGATATCCATAAAAGTTCATAGGGAAATACATGACAAAGAAGATCAAAAAGAAATGAACAAAGCATAAACGACAAATGTATCTGGATAATATGACCTCATTCTCTATTATTTTGAGGATATTTCTCAACTGCTTACAACCTGAACAATACAAAAATATTAATAACAATAAAGATTTGAATATACCCTTTCGTGATGACAAAGAGTAATTGATAGGAATTAACATTAACATAAATCGCAAATAACAGGTGTTAAATTATTAAGAGTTAAAAGGATTGACTATTTAACGAATAATAAGATCAATACCCCGTAAACAAGAAGCCTTATTATACGTAACCACAATCTAGAAGTTACATAGCGAAGTAATAACTGACAGGTTAGGGAGAATTAACTCAAAGAACTCTTAATACCAGTAAGCAGTAGGTCCTATCTAACAAACGCCGGGTTGTGATTCCGAAATTTAAAGACAATATTGTATCTGTCAATTTAGATGCTTCAGTGGAGCCAGTTATATTGACCATCATGGTAGGAACTTAGTTTCTCGTCCTCGGTAACAGTGTGGCTAAATAAAGGTCGTGTAAAAATCCTTAACAGTTCTGAATTAGATCACCTGGTCCAAACAGGCTGTTAGGCCAGAGTTGAACAGTTTTCTGTTTCCTATCATCTATCGAGTACAAAATAAATCGAAAGCGATCTAGATACTGAATACTGCAAACATTAAAAGCCATGGCGATTCGCTTAAAACAGCTGGAACTCTGAGTACAAAAAAATAGTTCCAGCCATTACTGCTACCTTGGTCCTCTGTGAAATCTATAAATTCATTAATTATGCATTGTTTTCCTTAGCTTATCCATGTTATCGCATATACACATGCTTTGAGCTGTAACCTGTTGATCTCATTGGTTCAATGTTATTTAAAACACTAGTGTAGTCAGTGACAATAATTATTTAACTACTATGAATATATCACTACAGAATCTGATGAAGTTACCGAAAATTATCGAGAAATTGTTGTTCAATAATCAGTCTACTGAAATTTGTAATAAGCATCTTTAATCAAATTAAAAAGATATATCGCTTACAGGATTTCATCACGAGCTGACATTGGTTAGAGAACCATTGGAAAACCATCTGGAAGTACTGGACAGCTGTTTCGTCCTAGTTTTCCAATGGTTCTCTAACCGATGTCAGCTCATGATGAAATCCTGTAACCAATCAATCAAATCTCTACAAACCGATAATTGATAATAGATATTTGCTATATACTGTGAACTAGTTGTTAACTACCTCACACAAAACTGCATAATCAGAAATATGGCATAACTTATTGTGTTAAACTCAGAGGAGAAGTATAAGGTATGGTATCATTGATTCAGTGACCACAGTAAACATTCGCATAAATTTTACCTCGGTGATTCATTTTAGTCAAGAAACTAATAAATATCCGTTTGTTTTAGATGAGCAGAATGAAAACTTTCTTATTCTCGCATGTGGAAGTATGAACAGTAAAGATAGCATACCTTTATCATTCGATTAACAAGAGTTATGTTCTTTTCTTCACCTTATCTTGTAGTTTTGAGAAGCAGTCATTATTTGACAGAATTTGGTCTCATTCTTTTACTAGGAACACTAGTTTTCTTCTTCTTAATTCAATCAATTAAATTTGTCGATTTTATATATTATACATTTTATCCTGTCATGTAATCCACTTGACACGTGAAAACTTGGCCTTCAACAGCCAGATATGCTCACTTATTATAACAAAATAAATTTGTTAACGAATTAAAAGTATTTATCAGCATTTCAAAGACAGATGTATTTTCATACAACTGAGTTGCAACTGTTGTCATGAGTAAGAATTAGATTTTTATCAGCTTACTTTAATACTGTCCTATTTGCATCATTGTAGGGGGAATGTGAAAACTTGTCAACTTGCCACAATTTAGAATTTTCTTTTACAGCGTTACTTTGTACCTGTAAATTATTTTATTGTTGTTATTGATTTATTTCTAAAACCCACATACAAGATCGAATTAATCTAACTGAATTTACTCAGTTTATTTTTCTGGGTAAAAAATGAAGATTAATTTGTCCATCAAGATAGATTTCTTTCATTAGTCAGGAAATTAGTAGAAATAACAAATTATAATTGATTTATGGAGGCAGTTTAAAAACTGCGCTAAAATGTTTTCTCACCAGTAACAGTTAAACAACACAACATTTTAAATCAGAACCTACTTTTATCTCAGCGAATAAAATCACAAATCACACGGAATTACAAGTTATACTGTTATTTTTTTCAATTTCTTAAATACAGCGAGTTTAAGACAGCTTATGGTATTCACAGTCTACAAAGCAAAGTGAAACGTAATTGCTCCTAAAATACAGTTAGCCATAATAAGATAAGTCATCATTCAGCTCATGTAGCCAATGATTTCTCTCAAAACAGATGCTTATTATTATTATTATTATTCAAAGTCCTTTCTGAATTCGCAAAGTTGTACTGATTGATTGCTCTAGTTCTAGATATTGATAGGACTAAAATTGATAAGCTTATTCCCACTTAGTTCTGTAAGGAAGTATATTGGATTGCCTTTGGTATAAGTAACCTATATACTACTTATTTAAAAATAAACATTCCTATATTCTTCACTTTTTCTAAATAGTATCTAGCAATGTGTCCTAAGAATTCATCCAACATAATGTGTAGCTAAAGGGCACACATATACATGTGTGATACCAGTAATTCAATACATTTCGAGTCTCAGAATGAGACAACATTCCTATTTCGGAACACAACCACCTTACAATATACGTACACAATTACATCTCCAAGACTTTTAAAAATCGAAAATCTTTCACATAATTTATGAGAACCAAAAGCTCAGTGCACCACTTGTGATTTGATGATAATGAGTAATATCCACTCATTTATATTAAAAAGTAACTCCAAAAATATATGTTGAGCACTATTATTCTTATTCAACTGTTTTCCAGCCGATAACATGAATGTACAGCAAACTGCACACCAAATGAGCACGACGAAGTTGACTGCATTCCCTGAAAATTGCATTTTTTACTAAAAGCATTCTCGACTTTACGTAAAACAGACAGAACGAAAGAAACTTCAACCAAAACTGTTATATGATCATACAACCAGTCGAATACTAGCTGAAAGTAGGCTTCTCTAAATTATTTCCAGCTATTTCAATACTATCATAAGAAGACAGAGATTATCTGAAAATGTGATGTGTTTGCGCAATACATTTCGCAACATATTTACTTGTCAATCCAATTTATATATGGAAAGTAAAGGCCAGCTGAAATACACAAAGTGACAAAAAGGATTTAGGAATAATTAACTATGGGAAATCGATAGACACAAGTAGTAGACTACCAACTTCGTCTATACTTTATTCGTTAACGTTCTCAGTAGAGCATTAGGCTTCAAGCTGGAGCTTTCGAAGTTTCAGCAGCAGTGGTATCTTTTTTACGGAGTTTGGCTGCCAGCCTATTGCCCAGCCTTCTTTTCTTGCCTGGCTTAGTACCGGCTAACGGAGCTAAAGGTATGCACCGACCGGGGATCGAACCCCGGACAACTAGGGTGGTTGTCCAGTGTTCTACAAGTGAACCACAGACATATGACTTTGTATACAGCTAAATATCTAATCGATATGAAGAAGACTGATGTTAAGACAGATTTGAATGTTACTTTTAAAAACAGTGATGGGCACTTATTGAAGTACGCTGACGCGATAACTGTTCGTAAACTTAAGACCCGCCCTCCAACCCGTGTGGATAAAAACAATTTGTTATTACTCTCAACCTACCTCGGTAATTAATCATTATCTGATTAAATAACCAAAGGTAGTTTTAATTGTTCTTATTATTCTTAAATCCTTTTTGTCGCTTTGTGTATTTTAATTGACCTTTATTTCTCAAAAGTGAATTAACTTGACAAGTAAATGTGTGAGAGATCACATGTATTGCGTAATTACATCACAACATTTTTCAGATAATCTCCATCTTCTAATATCACCATCCAAATTTATTAAAAGGACTAATTGTTTTAAATATTAGTTGTTTACCGAAAATTGCATAAGAATAAAACACCGCATTTATTTCCTCTTACAACTCATATATGAAAAAATTAAGACTATCAAACAAAAGTAAAGATAATGGACGACATTTCTACAAGTAGAATTTTGATATATACTCAAATGCAATCGTTTCTACAGATAAACGCAACAATTCGAAAGTTCTGCTTTTATTTTAAAAAACACTTGTAATCTCTTCTTAATCATTCGGTATTTTGAAAATTTTGTACGTCTCTGCTACTTTGTCAGAAGTTATTGGGAATTTCACCATGAGAAATGTAATCATATATACATATATATAGATCCGGTAAGAACAATACATAAAATCGACACTTCAGGTGGCATATTCGCTCCTTGATCTTTTCATCCGTATTATGAGTGATTATCACTGTGTCAGACTGAAATCAATCGAGTAATATGCATAAAAGTATTGGCCGTATCACTTCAAAGCTGGGCAATAATACAGTATCGATGGCTGACAGGCTTTTATATCAACAGACGGAAGACAGAACAAAAGATGTTTTGGCCTACAGTGTCATACAGAGATAAAGTATTATTTTCCAAGGTGGTGTATTTAGAACAAATTACTTTATTCATAAATATATCAGATTAGTTTCAATCGCTTAACATAACATGCTTATTTCATATACCAGATCCGCCTGATTAGTTTAAACAAAGCTAGAATGAATGTATTTATCATCATGAAAACAGCTCACATATTTTCTGTTTCACAGCTATTTTCATCATCGACTGCTGAAAGCATTTCATAATTCTTAGCGTAGTAATGAACCAAAAAGGTATGCATACAAGATACTTATTTATTGAACAGGCAGAGTTTATTTATGCAAAACGTGATGTAAAGTCTAACAGGAGAGGGTGAGAAGAATGGAAAGGCTGTTAGCAGGTGGAGGAAAGCCTTGAAGTAAAATGTGAGCTTCATTTATCTTGCAAATGTACTTATTTTTCTTTGTTTATGACACTCACGGTTCAAAACATTCTCACTGTCTGGTTTCAACAGCAGTAAGTTATAGGTAAGTAGAAGATATACAGAGTTATTTGGTGTTAAATTTGTCGCATATTTTACAGGTAAACAATAACGATTCTGCATCTTTCAAATCCCTTCATTTCATTTTTTGCATACTGGATGGCAAGCTCGTTTTTATGACTGATGTTAACTTACAGTCGATCACTCTAAAGTGAACCACATCTCTAGTTTCCATAAATGTTTTCTAACACAATAGCTTCTACAGGTAATAGACATGAACTTATTATCATTCAGCGGCTTTATGTAGACAATCATTTTTTATCGTCATTACATTCAGTATTTTTTACTATTCCTTTGGATACTGAGTGGAGAATAAGGCTTCAACAGTATATCCCGAATTCATCCTGTCCCCTAAAGTCCTATTTAGCTGGTCCCACGATTGCTCATAAGCTTTAATCTCCACCATGTCATCCTTAGACACTGAAATTGCCGTTATCCGTTCGCTTCACACATTCAACTGTCTGGTGTGTGATTCCACTCAGCAGTCTGCTCATTGCGTGTCCGATTAAACTCAAATTATCATTCAGTGGCATCATCTTATTTTGAAAAGAAACTATTTCTAAGTTAATTTTCTAGTATAAGTGCCTGTTTGTTAGTTTTGGTTTATATATATATTCTGATTTTCTGGTTTAATAAGTGGTGTAGTGTGACTAGTAAAAATTGTGTCAAAAAGTTGAATAAAAGTATACAAGCAGTTAAAGTTAACTACCTCAGTATTGCTCCTTTAGATACTAATAAGGTTACACTCTGATTACTCCCAACATTCGAGCGTTAGTTTTGTTCGCTTGTCAGTAACACTTTACAACTAAAAAGAGTTTGCATAAAAACTGACTCTAAATGACACTCAGTCATCAATGCATGTAATAAACATAAGCACTTACGATTACGAAACAGAAATAATAAAAAAATTGCCGTAAAGATCATTAGACCGTTCGTTGAATAGAATTAACACCTTTCATGTGTCACTGAAACCTATATTCTTCATTCACATTTGGTTATAGAAAAACATTATTCTTTAAAACAAAGCATTTATTTGCTTAATAATTAAAACAGTCACTGTTTTTTTAACATTCTCAAGATTTCAAACAACCTACTGATGTATGGTGTGTACTATAAATGTAGCGCCCTGAAATGTAAACCTTTTTCGTACAATTTTCTGGTGGCAGTCCTACTCAAATACCTCAAAGTTTTGACGTGCAAACCTGATTGAATATATAACTGTGTTAGATTGAGAATTAGAAATACTGTGCAACGCTTTTACACTAAACTAATTTTGTCAGTTTTGCTTACTTAAACAAAATTAGGTTGATTTTACTTGCAAAGCAGGCCATTTAATCTTGCTGTTTAGTGATAATAAATCTAGGCAACTACACTAACTTTTTTCAAAACATCCCACAGATTTTAAGCTACTTTATTTAAGAAATGCTTTTCTTCGAATTCCTCATTTTAAATCCAGAAAGTCTTTTATAGGATCGGTAAGTATCAACTGTAATTAATACTGCAGCGTCTAAACTGTCTTTTACATATCGACAGTAAAATTAGTAAGAATCGCTTATTTAAATGTTGGTGATAAGGCTGGTTAAAAAAATTACTGTATAGTGCAAAATGAAATTTAACACTACCAGAGTAAGCCACAGGAAAGACATTATTACACAATTGCAAGCATCCTACATAACGGGTTCAAACGCCATGTCTGGGGTTAATGTTAATGTGTAGTTAATGTGTACACAACAGTGAAGAAAACATTCAATTTTTACAGGTTTTTTAGACATTCGATAGTCCATTAGTCATTTTAAACACTGACCAAAACATAGGACACCGAAAAAGTTAGGTAACCATCTTGGAAAAATTAGCGCTGACTGGTAAAATTTCAGACAAAGTAAATAATATTGTATAGCTATCTGAAGATCTATTATCACTTTCTAAAATATTTGTGAACTGTACAGAGTCTAGATGAATTTTAACCAGATTAGTAAGTCTTTATGTGTTTCAGTAAGGCAGTAAACTTTATAGAAAAAACAAACAAGCAAACTAACCTAAAATTCCTTGAAATGTATTCATTTAATAATAACAAATAATTGTTTTTCCATTACACAGCTCCGATAGCTCTTCAATTTATTTGTCTGTGACCATGAGTCGTAATCATATGTACTGCAGCATGACCAATAATAATTTAGTAATCCATCAACCAATCACTAATAACAACTTCAAGGAATGTTGATTTGCTACTTTCTGAATATTCCTCATACATTTTCAAAAAAAAAAAAAAAACAAATGCTTAAGTACATACTACACTGTTTATTTGCTTATTCACATCAAATGGGGATGGTGTGCTTTTACCATTTCAGCTCAAAATATTTCCTGAACATGAGAAAATTCACATGTTACATAAATTTTGTTCTACACAAAGTTTGATAAATGTAACATCTATGTACGCAGATATTTTAACCTGTTGACTCTGAAGAAATTTGATTAATATTCAAGTATATTTTATCACAAACCTATCTCACTTAGAGAACAATAGAAAACCACAGAAAACTAGTCAGAATCTTTGAGCCATTTGCGTTCCAATCCACTGACTTAATGACAAAGTGCTCGCATAGTAACCCGAAAGTCTTGGGCTAGGTAGCCGGTGATATCATGGATGCCTAACATTGATTAGTCAAAAACTAAGACAAAACAGTCATGTAGAGCACCCTAGTTTTTAATAGTTATCTAAGTGATGTCTATTTGCGACGAAATATACCTTTTTTGAATGACAATGGAAATCACCAACCTTTGAAACTAATTGGATGTAAAAAGTTTGATTACTGTATAAATGTAGCTGTAGCAATGAAATGATCGTCCGGAAGCTGTGTAGAAGTAACAGATACTTGAATACTGAATCCCAGACAATCAACAGTATAAAAATACAGGATATTCAAACCTACTCGTAGATGTCATCCACTGCTGAAAGAGTTTGTATTGGCATACTGACATCATAAAACTATGTATCTTTCCTATTATTAGATATTAATTCCGGAGACGGCAGATAAAATTACATTACAATTTTATTTTATTTGTAAATAAACTGCATACTCATTCATAAGTTTTCGAATTCCATCAACTGTTGTACCTACAGTGTCCTAAACCACTTGTGTAAATTTTAAGTTGTCAGTTGTAGATCTTCTCAAAACCTTTAATCTTCTCAACCTTTTTAATCCTTTTATCGTAGATTTAGTTGAAAGATGGCTTTCCTTACATTCATTCATTGAGTTATCAATGATGGAAATCTGCGTATAGATCAAGTGTGCAGTTTGCAGAGCGATTAGTCATTATCGTTGTGGATTATTTCAATTTCAGTGACTCATGTTTCACGCTTGTAAGCTGTTCACCACTAATTACTGGACAAAGCCAACAGCATCTTAGGAATAAATTTGACTTAGGGGATGTACCGTTAGCTTTCTTAGTCAGCAACTTCTTATTTAAGTATAGTCCACTATGTTCTCATGACTGAAGCTGCAAGTTCACCACTGTGATGCATATAATAAAAACGAAATCCACTAAACATTTAGGCATGGTATACATGATGACATTGAAAACTGTAAATAAAATTAGTCAAAATGTCTCATTATGAAATGGAAACTAATTAAGATCAGGAAAACACTATTTGTCTCACTGTTTCTGTTGATGTATTTATTGTTTGTTAGCTATTTTTTAATTATTCGACTAATTGCATTCTATTTCCTTGTTTTTCTACCTTGTAATAGTTAACTACAAGCTTCGAACTTGTAAGCTAAATATTGCTTTTAACTACTGCTCCAGGCAAAAGCAGGCTTGATTACTTCCTCTTTCATAACATTGTCAATCAAATAGATGTTTTGTTAAAATATGTGATTAATCAAAACTGGAAACATAATTAAACTTCTTACGCAGCTTCTGTTATATGAAATAATATTATTGCGCGCATGACTGTTTATGCAGTCACACTCAATTGGGAAATATTTTAATGAAAGCTGAGGATTAGTAGATAGTTGTGAAAGAGAAAGAAATGATGGATTGCTTCCAAAAGTAAAGTGTCATTTTTTTCTGCAGGATGTTTTTTTACTTTCGAGTCAGTTTCCAGAATATTTCAACAAGTATTATTAGTAAATATGCTACAGATGACATTTATTTCAGCGTAAAATGGGACTCATTTTTATTGGACACTAGTGAGTAATGTGTCTAGTCTTATCTTTCTTGCAGACTGAATTCTATCAGTCATGTTTGCAATATGGCCACCATTCTAGGTAGCTCACCATCACGGTGCACTGTGGACTGTTGGTATTAGATGGTTGGAAGCAATTGGCAGGAAGCCTTGCACCCAGGTTTCGTACTAGTTGGCACTCGTCAGCAAGACAGTTTCTGCAATTAGCCAACCTAGGTCCAAAGCTTCCCGCTGATTGCTTCCAACCATCTGATACCAACAATTCACGCGACTCACTTTGTTAATCTACCTGACTATCAGATTACTGATTTTTGTAAACGTCAGTCGCACTGATTGGTGGAAATTATTTGTAACTTCACACAGTTTGAAGATTTAGAAATTTTACCTCTAAGCTTCACTTTTATAATATATTATATTATAAAGGGGAATCACTTCCGGTTTTGTACTTCCATTTTTCAGGTATAAGATTTGCGTTATCAGAAATTATAGGGGAGGATCATTTCCTACTTCAAATTTTCATTTTTCAGGTCATAATCAGATTTTCATAACCTCAAACGAATATCACAATCTTTTCTCTAGAGAAAATATCAAGCTTATTCTGTTTTCCATCATGTATATTATACTATTAGCTCAGTCGAATGTGTTATTTATGTACACTAAGTAGAGATAAAGTAACCAGTGGGATCGAAATAGGTCAGTGAACACGTAGTCACACTAACACTCTAATTTGTAATTCGTATTCCTAATTCCTCTGTCTGTTATATTGTTGAATGTTAGTTAAAAAACATCAAACTTCTGGCAGTCATGTCCAAAAATATCCTCATGTTTGTTTGAAAATAATTATACTTCGATAAATCTGTCTAACCGTAATGCTTATTTGCATATGTGAATACAAGTGTAAATTTCAATGTTGACACCAACGTACATGTAAGTCCATCATTTGATAGTATTCATTAAGAACATAAATTTACCATTTTGAATACTTAATATAAATCTATATTCTTGAAAACACCGGTGTCGTGGTTTTGTAAACAAACAAAAACCATGAATTTACAAGATTGCAATTGTTGAAATGGTCACTGTTGGAAATTTTGCGCACAGAAATTGACGTTTATTCATTTGCGTTCCCGAGAATTTGACAAGCTATATCAAATGTGAGATGCATTTCAAGTAAGACATCATAAAATTATCAGTCAGTCGTTTAAATCACTGGTACCTAGTGACATTCTCTTACAAAATACCCTTCAAGCTGGCTTGTCAAATATTGGATAATAACGGCGAAATAACCCGCCATATATGAGATTCGCAAAATTTGATAATTCAGTTGACATTACTGGTCAATATATGAGTCCATGGAACCTGAAATAATTTATGTTTCTGCATCGCTGTTCTATTAAATTATTATTATTCCCTTGGGTTCCGAGTGGAATATACGATCTCAACAAAACATCTCCACTTTCTTCTATTTTCTGATGTCCTTTGCAGCTGTATTCACAATTACTCATTGACACTCATCTCCTCACACGATCTCCTACATGTCACCCTCAGACACAAAACTCGTTGTTCCACACTCAACTTACACTCGAGGACCCCACTCACGATATCATTCGACGGTCTCCTCAGAGTGCAACCAATCCATGTGTTTATCGATCGATTGATTTCTGTTTAAAATGAACTCTGTGTAAGTATGATAAATTGTTATTGTAGATACATTTAATAATGTTTTTGCCCTGTAAGCAGCTGAAGAGAAGGCGACGAAATAAAATATGGTACCATTTTATTCTGCAAAATCTGTATTTGTTGCTTTGTTTAAAATCAATCCATCTCCATTCGCTCTGGCATATTTGTTGAACAATAGCTTCTTGATCAGCTTGTTGCCAGAGTCTCTTGTTGCTAATTCATCCTGGTCGGCCAATTCATTTTAAGTATGGAACCAATCAATGTCTAATACTGGCTAGTTAGGTGGCTGGTCGGTTTTGACACCTTCATCCATTCTGACTTCCTGTAGTTGAAAGGATGCTTGCTAGATGAGTGAAGGAAGTGACCTCACTCAAGTCTCTCCCATTGATGGTGATTGTTGCTGGTTGTTGTCGTCCTTGTTTGGTTGATTATCTTCATCACCTCCGTCTTCTTCTTGTTCACCTGGAGTCCTGTGAAAATTAGACATGAATCATCTCTGAAATACAGATCTCCAAGAGTCTTTTACCGGTTAATCGTCGAAATCCTGTCTCCTTGCTCACCACAGTCTGACGCATAATGCAGTCCACCACAATTAGGAACACCATCGGTGATGATAGGCAGTCAGCTTGTCCTACTGTTGTATTCACTTCGAACGCCTCTCTGAGTTTTCCGTTGTGGATCGTCTGACACGTAGCATTGTCACATAGCCAGCTGTTGAATGAGGTTGATAAAGACTTGGGCACTGTACTCCACAGTGTTGTAGTAGTGTACAAATTACTTCGCGGTCAACGCAGTCTTTCAAAGGCCTTTTCGAAGTCAATGAAGTTGAAGTAGAGGTTTGACTGCTATTCTATGCTCTGTTCAATGATGATGTGCAGAGCTTCAATTTGAATCGCCTTTCTTGAATCCAGCTCACTCCGGCTGGCGGAGTTCTGTATGTAGTGCACCTTTCATTCCCTCCAGTATGATGCGAATCAGTATTTTACTCAGTGTGGCCAAGAGCATGATAACACGTCAGTGCTTGCAGAGTGAAGTTGGAGTCGTCCTTCTTTGGTAGCTTAATGTGGTACCTAGCCTTTCTTCCAATCGCTACGCACCTTCCTTTCCTTCCAAACATCTTACAAAAATTGCGTGAGCACATGTGACACAGTCTCTGGGTCCGTTCACAGTGCTTCGAAGGAGTGCACTCTGTCTGGCCCTGCTGCCTTCACTGACTTCAGCAGCTTCTCTAAATTCAAGATTTCTTCGTTCGTTGGAGGATTGATGTCCACTGTCAGATCTGTGAGAGATGTTGGTGATATTTCTGGACTAGTTACAGATGATGGTCAATTCGAGAGTTCTTTGTGGTGATCAGTGCATTGTTTTATTTATCTCTGCACCATATTCTTCCAATATTTTATGATCTAATTTCTCTCAACAGCCTGCGTAAACAATCTCTGTAAACCATCCAAATCCTTAACGTTTCTACTCACGTCTTTGTGTTACAGAGAAGAAACATGAGCTGTTATAGGAAACGTGGGATGAGTTCATCATTCATTTGTAACCACATCTAAGATGATAATCGACAAATTTAACTTTCCAACTTAACGATAAAAAATGCAGAATTAACTTGAGATGTGTGAGTGGGTAAAAAACTAGCTAAATTTTTGGTCTATTTACTGCATCACAGTCCATCAACGATTCTCAATAATAACATGTGTATGTTTTAAAAATTGGTTTATGTGAATGAATTGCAGTCATGTCAACAATTCACGACTGAGCATAAAATGAAGACCAAGCAAAGCTCACCAGTGGAAAATGCACTAACTTGCATTGTAGGCGTACCACCTGACCATATGTTGATTGTAAAACTTGTTTAGACGACATCAAACAGTCGCCAGGTTTCTTATACATTACTTATAAAGTAACTTGAGATTTTACGATATAATACGTGTCTTGTATGTCAGGTGTTGTTTTCGCCACTATAATCGTAAGGAATCTTTTCTACACATTTCGCAAATCTATGTATTACAAACCGGAAACTAGTAGAGTGAAGTGATTTTACTACACATTGATAAATATATTTCACTGAAGTTGTAAACTATTAGACATTATTTTCTTAGTCTATTGAGGAGGAGATTTGCTCTCTAAAGAAAAACGGTTAATATTTAGTTGAAGCGCACAGCCCTTTTGGTCTTAACTTCTTAGGATCAACAATGTTTCACCTTCAGAGGGTTCTAGTGTTCTTCCACCCAGATTTCCTCAGTGATTCTGCGTACTGTACACGAATTTGCTCTGATATCTGCTCTGAAGGTATCTCCTGTGGTTTTGTCCTTCAACTTGTGAATGATGAACTTGAATTGTGGTCTGTCTCCAGTGGTTTTCGGGGATTTCAACTTCACCTAGAAGGTTCCTAGAACTAGATGATTGTCTGAACACACATCTGCTCCCCATCTCGACTCTCTGTCCAGCTGGGTGACTGCGTCTTCACTTTCTTGGGCAACATTGAGTTGAAATCAATGTGGATTTTGGTGTGTCCGTCTGGCGAAATCCATGTCACTGGCCTTGTGTATGTCCTTGTGCTTGTACACGCTGCCTCCGATCACCAAGTCACTGAAGCAAAGAAGTCTGTGAATAATGCTCCGTTGTCATTCATTTTGCCAAGTGAGGGCCTGTTGACCCATGATGAGTTCTCTTCCTGTGTTGGTGCCTGCTCGCAGTTTGGCATGCATTCATATTGCCTATGAGGAATTTGATGTCACCATGCTGAACGTTGTCGATTACTGTTTGTAGTTGTCTGCAAAAGACTTTCTACTTCCCTTGTTCCACGTTGTTCGTAGCACTGTGCGTAGCATTGGATAGTTGTACTCTTCCCTCCTTCCTTTTCAGTTGAACCTTGCAGTCATAATCTTGCATAAGATTGGTTCCCGTTGCATTAGAGCTTTGGTTGCCACTGGTCACATCATGATATCCACTCACTGTCTCATTGTGCTGGTGGATGGTTAGAGTAGATTACTGCATCTTTAGTTAACAAATCTGACAATCCACATCCATTATATCTGCTCTCGCAGATTCCCAGCACTTCTACGTCATATCTTCGCGTATATTTGGCTACCTGTACGGCCTTTCCAGATGGCTTCGTACATCGTATGGACATTCTACGTCACCATTCTTATTTTGCTTTCATTGAGAGAAGACGCATTGGCTGGGTGACTGGCTTCCCGAAGGCTTTCACCAGCCCGCTCCATTTCTCCTCTCGGATTCCAGTGAAGAATAAGATTGTTATTTGAAATTTTTGTGTTGTTAACATTTTTTCTGTACTTGTAAGTTTTTGTAGCAGCTTGATTGGTTTTGTAGTGTAGGGTGGCAAATTCGACTCCTAACTATTCCTCTTTTCCCGGGCTTGGGACCGAATAAAAAATTAGCGAGCCAGTAAACTAGTCGAGGTTGACGGTTGCGAATGGAACTAAATAATAATTTGCTTTATCCGAAAACAGGACAGAATTTGCTACAGTATTGCACCTAATTGAATTGACAACAGCAGTCAAGTCAAAAATTTATAGAAGTGTAAATTGATAATTATATTTATAGCTGAAATTATAAGTTTATTGAAATAGTGTTACCATAGATTACAAATAGAAGAGAATAAGAGAGACAATGATTTTGTTGATAAAATAGTAAGTCTTACGTTTCACGCTTAACATTATCTGTGTCGCATAGAACGTGGACCAAGCATGACATCGTTGAGTTCCTGTACCTGGCTTTACAAGTATTTAATCTTTTATAATGACTTATAGTCCTTCTTCAGATGATGCAAGGGGAGAATTGAGGATAGAGGGGGTTTGTGAGTCAGTCAATATGGATTTGGACCATTTCTCACAAGAGTTCAGTTAATTAGTAGCTAACTGACTAAGTGGCATGCCACTTGCTCTACTGAAAACCTTTAATAACCTGCGCAGTCTAACATAGTCCTTTTTGAGTAGCCCAGGAAAGACTGAGGGGGAGCAGTAAGGTACAATAGGTAAGACACAAGAGATAAAAAACTGTGAAAGTAGAGGTTGAAAGATTCAAGACTGTCTTAACTTCCTAATGTAGTGTGTCAGATAGAATATTTTCTTTTAAACTGAAAGTATGGGATGGCCAAGAAAGGTCTGAGGATAGAACTACTCCAAGATGTTTAATGCTTGACTTATTTTCTATTTCAGTACCCCCTATGCTGCAAACATCATGTGAACAGACCAGTTCTTGTGGATCACGTTTGTACCTAAAGGTGAAGTCAACTGTCTGACATTTAGAGGGATTTAGGGTAAGAGCACGCAGCCTAGACAAATTGCTGATATCCGACAAGAAGCTTTTCAATTTGGAACAGTCAGAACAGGAAATAAGTGGCAGGGGGACAGTTACATAATCAGCGCATTTAACGAATTTGATCTCATTCAGTGATTCACTTCTCTCTTCACCTCTTCATTTCAAAACATTAAAAATAATATAAAGTGCTGTAGGTCACATTAGGTAAAGTTGACAATAGTCACATTCTAATTGCGTCTACTAAATAAAATGCAAAGACTGTGGGCGATGGCGTTAATGAGATCAAATCCTCGTGATACAAAATCAATAAAGATGGAGGTCTGTGTGATCCTCTAGAGGTTTAACAGCATCTAAGTATTAGAAATGCTACTGCTTGCACTCTATATTACCAGGTCACAAAATCATTTCGGTAAAATTGAAATGAGTCCTAATATCTGAGAAATTAAAATGAAATGCAACTTGGGAGAATCCCTTCCAATAAAAAATATAGTGACACTGAGTTAATATCAATGAAGAAATTAAACACCAGTGGACAACACGACGCAGAACACAACTCACTACACATGCACTTGCCACATCCAGAAGCCTCATTTACAAGCATTCGGATTCTTTTCAGTTATAAGACACTACAAGTACAGAAGAGTGTCGATTGATTTAGCATATGTATAACTGATCATTCTTTGGGAAATAAGATGTTCAAAGTAATGTTTAACTGCTTGATTTGTGTTTTCTCTCTGATAATTGAGTTTTCGAAATGATAGAGTATCTGAATGTAGGAATAAGTACCATGATTTCTAATCTAGAGGAAACCGTGTAATTTCTCAGTGTCATAGATATATGTTGTCATTGCTGGTGAACATTGAATCGTTTGTTTCTTCGAACTGGTCTACATATTACCGGAAGACAAGAAGGCTGTCATCGCTTAATCGTATACTGGCTGGCAGAAGATTGGAGAAACACAATCAGAAGTATTGTTATACATCGTATCAACGTTCATTTACAGACTTTGACACTCACTAACCATTGTAAATCTGTTTTATTATCGCTTAAAGAATAAATAATCGTGTTACCCAACCGTTTCCTGTTCTTCTGTGTCGGTTACACTTCATAGTGTTCTGCGTATTAGGCTTAGTCTTCTGAAACAAGAGATTGGTCAAGGATCTCTGCAATTTGGATATTTGACATATGCCTTTTATTAACTAGTGACAAGCATGAAATCTCGGCTCATAGATTTCCAGTTTTGCGATCACCTGAATGTATCATTTATTCATCAAAAAGATTCTATGTCTTTTGTTCACTGAAGTTGTCAGCATCGCAAAATTCAACATTTACACTTCATGTACTTGTGATTAATTCTGATTGAGTGTTTTTTTTCCAGAAAGTATTATGTTTTATAATTGTTTCTATAGTATTATTTCACAGATTTGTTCTAAAATTGTGAACACTGTATAATTTTAAAAAAAGAAGACTTATTTTCTCTATGATGAGGTAAACTAAAAAGGCATTCTTACACACATTTTGGTGTGTTTGCTTATAATGAACTGTCGGCAATTCATATTTGAGAGTTACTACTTACTACTCGTATAATAATTTTAGCTTATTCGCATGGAACAAATCGATTAATGTAAGCGCAAAATATTTTCAGTATTTTTATTATTTTTTTTATAATTTCATGCGGTGAGAAACCATTGTAGCATAAGACAGTGATTATTTAATCCATTTGTGCGTCCATGTTTTCTTCTTGAATGAGTCGACTCACTTGCCTTATTCTGCAAGTATTCTGTGTCTTTCCTCTCCTTCTTAACTAAATATGTCAGTTTTCCCTCCTTTTTCAACACATACAAAAGGAAACGGAAGTAGGACACTTACACCACTGTAGGAAAAGCATTCAAGTGGAGCATCTACCTATGTAGATAAGTAGTTTATGACCCAGCTTCAGTCAACAGGTATCATAGTAAGCTTTTTTTAATAAGAATAAGCTGTAATTAGTTAGCATCAGGAGTTCAATCTAAGGGGGAAAACGGAACATACTTGGCGCTTTTGTTAAGATCGGAAATGATACTGACCTTCCAATACAGTTATTTTCCATCACTTAATGGTCTTTAAGAAAGGTTTAGAAATAAATAATAACAGTTTATTTTTTATTCTTTTCAACAAATTCGGGATGATACCATTAGGTCGAAAATTTTAACTTTATCCAGAAGTGACAACTGCCGAATAGGAAACGTTTTTAGCATACCTTCAAGAGGCGTGTACTGTTTTTGTAAAATGGCGTGTCAGAGATTGATTTTCTGAATGGAGACTTAGTAAGAGGTATACACATACTTTGCGACTTCGATTCCAATGACATTATCCCATGTATGTACGAAAATTAATCAAAATGTAAGACAAATATTCCTAACTGCTATTCCGTTCAAATTTTATACGTGAAGACTGTTCTTAGTCACTCATTAATAAGTCTGTTTTCAAAAAAATTCAAAGCAAAAGTTTACAGCTCTTCAAGAAATCCCACTCTTAGTGCATATCTCAGCAGAAGAAATAATAAACTGCTGTTCTTATCTAGATTAATGAAGTATGGTCCACTCATCTTTGCCTAGTGTGATATCTTATCATTCACCAGTGGTAAATAAAATTAAATAAAGTATGTATCTAAGGTTATTTAGTGAATTTAGTTCTCAGTAGTTTTAAATAAACACTCCATCGAAAATAAATGCTTTGCAAAGGTGTTTTCAATTTATCAGTGACATCACTCTATGCTTAAATATCACTGAAAAAGGTACTGTTACAAGATAAAAGTCAGCTTCTAACTGAAAACGTAACTAAGTTTTAGTTTGTAATTTTGATCATTTTCATGAAGAAAGCAGAGTATAATGCGTTGGGCTGATACTGAGTTATGGAACATAAGTTGCATCAGTTTCTGGGTGAAGCTGACTTTCTGGCGGCGTTCTCTTCTGAAAACTCACGTGAATGAATGTTTCAGCAATATTCATTTTGTGTCTTTTTGCCAGAACAAAAGTTGAAGATAACTTCTATGTAATAATCTTGAGAATTATTTACATACAATGAATGCAATCTGACAAAGAAAGAAACTGTGACTTCGAATAACGAATTTATATCGTTTAATTTAAACAGAAATTCTAACACCTATCACTTATTCACCGAAAACGAATAAATGTTTTCCAAATACAGCGAATCTATTTGCTTGACATCAAGTTATACAGGTGACTGAATAAAGCCAAATTAAATAATAATAACAAAGTGACGTAAAAATGAAAGAAAGTCAGCATCTATGTTTGATGAAGGCTCTGCGTAAGTGGATGAAAATTTTAACATTCTGAAAATTCTAGACAAAGTTAACTTGTTACCTGTCTAAAAATTCGTCAACTAGAAAAGTGGATTTTACAGCAGAATAAATAAGATGCGAAGTACTTTTCCAATGATTCTCGTTAAAAAACAACAAATGATCATCTCTTACAGCGTCCAAATAATCAATTAAACACCTATATATACATATATATAAAATAATTTAACTGTCTAGTAATCGAAATACTCATTGTACACATCCAAAGGTTGATTGATTCTTTGTCATCATTCAGCATTGAGGAAGGTAGATTTCCTTTATTTTATCAGTCTAGATACTGAAATTGTCTTGTTCATGCATTGTGACTTTCATTGACTTTCGGAAAGGAAATATGAAAAAAATTAAACTGATTTTTGTATGCAGCCTGTGAGATAACGATGCTGATAGACCAGTAATTATACGTCTTTTTGAAAGATGAATATGAAGTCGTCAAGTATGAAAATTTCCAGGGTAAAAAAAAAATTGGAGACAGACTGGGGAAGTGAATAAACACATTATTGTTCATGAATCAAAACAATGTTTTAAAATTCTCTTGAAACTTTATGACGTCTGCGAAAATATTTTTTTCACAGAAATTTTATTTAAATAATCTCTCATCAAACTGTAGATTGGCTAGGATTTATTCATTGTTGAAACACATAAATATCTCTATTCGAATGTAATTATTTGAGAGGATGCTAATATTATTTCTTCTAAAAAAGTATTAAATATCATGATACTTGTATCAGTTATTTGAATTTACCATGGTTACTTTGAGTGAACTGCTAACTAGCCAGATAAAAGTTGCCTGTTTGATAGTATTACTAGAAACCCAATTACTCGTTTTACCTACTGACCCTTGAGAGTCATTTTGATTCAATAAATCGCTGACAAATACTTACGACTTAGAATTGCTATTCAAATTATTTTTATTATTTTCTTCTTGCATTCCGAGTGAAACATAAGGCCTCAGTGGAACAGCCCTATTCCAATGAGTTGTCTGGCATTCCTTTCAGGTGTCTGTGCGACTGCTCACAAGCTTCTATGCCTTCCATCACACGATCTTCATAGTACTTTCGAATGCCAAACTTATTGCTGTCGTTTATATGTAATGAGATACGAAGGTCATCTCAGCGTATGTCTAATCCTTCTCGAATTCTTTCCGCATATTTGTTAATAAATAGGTTGTTGATTGGTTCTTTGCCACTCTATTGTCTGCCGTCTGATCTGTATGCAGTGAAGGCAGCTGTTTATGAAAATCTGCAGTAGGCTGTTGGAAGTGATTTTGATGGCGAATGAATAAAGTTCCTGAACTACACGGAAACAATGAGTTGAAACTAGCGTTAAAAAATTCAGATCTTGTTTGGTGTGCTTAATGGTGCAAATCTCCATATTTATTTCAAAGTAATGATGCTGACTGGCTCCTACATCCTGAGCAATTCAAGGGACCTTTGATTTTTCAGGCCGAGGTTTCGTCTGTTCGACCTCTTTGGTTTTCTTTACTATTCTTTAATGGCTTCAACTACGTTGTTCTCTTGCGGCAGCTGGACCCGGTTGTTTGATACGGCATCTGGAGGGTTCTCCTACCTGCAACACTCTTCTTGACTCTTCTGTTTGTCCCGTTGCAGATTATATTCAGCTTTCACTCTCGTTGACTATCTCTTTACTGGTTTATTTTCTGCTAAACCATCCTTCTCCCCTCTATTGGTTTCGAGCTATCAATAGTAATGCATTACTTGTCCTGCCTCTGTTTCCTGTCTAGGTTGCATGTGCAAGTCTCCTTTCATGCAACTTAAAAACAGTTCCTGTACTCTAAAGCACAGTCTTCCCAGGTAGTGATCCTATATGGCTCCAAGCCTTCCCCCATGACTGTAGTGCTGTAGTTCTATCTTTCAGCTTCTGAGTGATGAACTCTAATTGTGTTCTGTCTTCAGCTTCTTTGAATGATTTCAATCTGATCTTGAAGGTTCCTTGCAGTAGATATTGATATGAGCTTAAATCTGCTCCTATTCTTAATCTTGTGTCTGGTAAGTTGTGTCCCCACTTTTTGAGACTGAGATGATGTGTGTCTGATTTTCAGTGAATCCATCTTTGTGGAACCAACTTTTCCTTGTCTATGTTCTGGTTCTTTTAAACGCTGCCACCGATTATTAAATCACCAAACGCACAGAAGTCTGCAAAGAATTTTCATTCATACGCCGAGTGTTTCTGTATCCCGGATGAGTTCTCCTCCTATGTTGTCGTCTTGCATTTTGGTTGCTATTTATCTCGCCCACTGAAATATTGTTGTCACTGTCTGACTGAGTTCTTGCCCAGTACTTCCTTCAGTTGTCTCTCAAAACCCTTCCCCTTCTCCACTAACTTTATGTCGTTTGTTGGCGCGTAGGACTGTAAACTTATAACAAATAAATACATTTGTCTGTTTATATTTCATGAGGTTGATTCTCAAAGCACATCAATCTAACTGTAACGATATTTCATAGCATCCACCATTTTAGACACTAGCAATTCAATGAAACATATCGACAGAAAAAAAGCCGCTCATATGTTGTAAACAAGAGGAAATGTAATGCAAAGTAAAGTACAAGTCTTGTCAGTCACTTCAAAAGTAAATTAGGCTTTCATTACAGCAGTCAGGTTGATGGAATACTTCTCTATTATTTAAGTGAAATAAAAGTGCATGGTGCCATATACTACTGAATGACTGATTGATTGATTGATTAATTGGTTGATCGACTGATATGAGAAGTTGTATATCACTCATATCAATTAACATTGCTTGACAGTCAGATCAAATTAACATAAACAGTTGACGAAAGTTTGGCTCTCTTAGGTACAAGTTTATCAACGGAGTACTCCGTTTAACTGAGCTCTCATAGCCGATTAAGTTCATGCCACCCAAATTTAGTCTAACTATTTGAGCAAACTCGTAATACACTAAATCAGATTTGCAGTCTGTATTTTACACAGTTTCGTCTGGAGACCGAAATTGTTCTGCTGGTTCGATCATGCAAGTACTACTGGCTTATGTAAGTCGAGTTAAGCTGCTCATATCAATCAGTTACTGGTACATAGCATCATGTAATCACGCTTACTTTCTTGATCACAATTTATGTCATCAAGCAGATTATTTATTGTGATCTGACTAATTTTGTTGTTCGAATGGAACTTTGGTGAGATTTCACCTTAACTGTATAAACTGCAAATTTGATTGCAATAAAGTGACGTCATACAAAAAATTCTGAACTGATATAGTCATATAGCTACTGGTGGTATATTACACTGGGTGAATTTGGTGTTATCGATGGCAGATTTCTTCATTATTATTAGAAGATGTTCTTCTCGGATGATCTTTCCCTACATCATTCTTTTTAAAAAATTGCAGTCTTACGTGTTAACAAGACTTTTTAAATCATTGATATAAGAATCATTTTAGGAGTTTAATCTTTATGACTAAAAATGTGGAGAAAATTGGTTAGCGAAAGTCAAAACAACACAGTTTTCAACTGTATATAAAAGGCATACCATGATAGTGATGCAAACTGAATAATGTATTAAATATATTTAATAGCTGCCCTCCATTGATAAGACTCACATTCAAAACAGAGAGTCTAACATTCTTCTTCTAAGCATAAATCCATCAAGGAGTACGGGTGGAACGTCGAAGAGATCGATTAACGATTAATGATGGGATGGTTAGGTGACGAATTTCTACACCTAGGTGCCTATCGTTCGAAAACGACATCAGATCTGACTACATGCTACTAGCTTTCGGAGTGTATGTAGATCAGATGCTGTGGAAGGACGGTTAAATCTTTTAAGAAAATCCTTTATTAAAAATGGATCTCATTGTTTCGTGGAGAGAAAATATATCACCAAAATTTATGAAGTCTGATTTGTCGTTTGTATCTGAGAAAATGCTATATCTTAGTCTTGAATTCAAAAGTGACCTAGCTGCGATATCTCTAGAAGTAGAAAATCATAACTCCTGACAAAGAGTCGTAGTGTCCTCCAGTCCATTAATGATTTTCAATAACCTGGAAGAAAAGATCTTGTAGTTTTCCAGCCCTATGTGTATTTACCGATTCACATTTTCCAGTGGACCTATATATATATATATATATATATCAGCTTGGTCTAGCCCGAAAGGAAACAAAAATAATGCATTTTGTGAAAACAAAAACGTGAAAGCAGACCTATAAGAAGAGCATCAGCCGAACATCTGGTCAACATTTACCATCTATCCACACAACCTCTTCCATTAAAGTTATTTATACAACGGAAAATAACCCGTAGAGATCATTGTGTTGATGGTTCATCTTTATTGCTGTTGCTTTAGCAGTCGAAACAGAGATGCAAGAGCAATGTATAAAGATTAAGCTTGTTCAACCACTTCCTTCGTGTTTAGTTATTAAAGCGATAAATGGAAACGAGAATTATATTTCTACTTTTATGAAATATCAGCTCTTTCCATCTTTTATGCTGTTACTGATAATTCTTTTTTTAATGAATGTGCTATCCTATATAATTTATCTTTACTATGCCTTCATCATATTTTAACTAACACTCACTAATCTTCTCCACCTTGTATTTAAGCAAAGAAAATCCTCTTTGCGACGATTTAATTTTCGTAGTTGTTCAATCGTGGATTTGTATATAGGAGTGTATAATGATGAAAAGAGAATTTTTTTCACTGAAATCTTTCTTTTATGTTTCAATGAGGATTATTAATTTAACTTGGTATTTATTTTAGTAGTTTCTGTGTATTTTAAGTGCAAAATCTACCAGATAAATTTATGAGAACTTGTTATTGTGAAGGTGTAGTGAATCAAATCGCTAAGAAGGGTCTCTTCTGAATCAGGCGTTTTCTTGTTCTATCATATATTTTTGGTTTAACATGTAATGAGGTTTGATCATAGGTGCCTGTGTTTTATCTCCCATGTTCGGTCGTATAATAAGGTTACATTTATTGAGGTGGTCGAGTGATAGGTAAGGAGGGGAAATCAATCAACGAGGTTGTGAAGTAGCTGCACGGATAGAGACGGTTAGAACATGTGTTACGCATGCGTAGCCATTTATCGTCTTCCTTGACGGGCAATGTTAACTGAGTGACATAGGATCAGGTTGGAAAAGAGTTGGTTAGTTAGTGGTGGCCTAGCCAAAACATGGCTTCATCAGTAAATGAAATTCACAACAGGTAGTTCAGGCTAGCCACGTTGGGAGGTGTATACTACCTGGTTGTTCCACTCGGGGTGGTAAATACCAATGGCTGGAGAAAATCGGTGATATGGCTTAAAACCGTCGTTGTCAATGGTGGTGCAGATGCATTCACTCTTTGTGATTTATAATATCCCAGAAAACTCTATTGTTGTCCCATATAGCTAATAATTTTCTCTCACTCACACTTCTGTTTGTTACTTGTCTTTTGAACTTCTTCGTACTCTCTGCTCTTGTTTTGCATGCTACATAGAGAGAGTGTTGTAACTCAATCTGCTGCACTTCTGTGGAAAGTTCTATTTTGAAACCAGTCAGTCAATGAGGTTTTTTATTAGTTTCTATTATTGCAGTACACCACAGAAAAGGTTATAAGTTTGGAATTTTAAAATAAAGTTCAATGGCAGCCAAACTAATTGGTGCAAGAAGTAAGCCTGTGAAAACGTTAGCTTAATTCACTCAATTTTACGTTTTCACTGAAGTAATATAAATGATTTTCCAGGTGCTGATTGATATATATCATGACTTTAATTTAAAAAGCTCCGATTATGAACTGCCATCAAAATGGATGTGATTTATGATTCTACTCTCCACTTAATACCATTCAAATGTTTATGTTTACCTGCATTTAGAGTTTTTTTAGAAAATTAAAGCATTTACTCAGATTGAGTTCACCTTTTGATCTAAAATTGTTGATTTTTCCTGTCTCTTTAAAATGGGTGTTGTTTTGATTTCATCGCCTGCTCATTTTCAATCAAGTAAGAAATAACTCAGTAAAAAAGGATATGACTGAGTAAACGTTAACTACGTATAACATTTCTTTAAATACTGCTTTTGATACAGTCATAGTGTAAGTAGTGTATGTGGAAAATGCAGATAAGTCTGCTGTAAAAATAACTATTTCTTCTAATATGGAAACGTTGCTTCTTTGGGATTCGACTGATTTAGAGGTAGGTTTCGTCAGATACTTAAAGTCATCACCTGAGAATTAATTCAATGCTCATTAGTAATTGACTGTGGGATGGACCTCGGAACGTTCTAGTGAGATGACGTTCGCTAAGTCAAGTGTGGAGATAGGTATTGTCTGACAACAGTGGATTATGGATTCATAGGCTATCGGCTCCTTATCGAATGGCTGAACAATTACGTTCTCACCTGGTAACCAGAAGATTTTTCCCTTGTGATCATGCATGCTGCTGAATATTACCACGGAGTCAATCTCTCACAGTTCAAACAACATGATAGTCTGTCATTCTATGCAAAAACACTAATGGAATTTATTTAAAATAATAAAATTAATGTCGTAGTTCAGTGCATTACAGACGTCTTGTTCATTTTTCTGAAAACTTGAAAAATTTCGGTTGAATCTTGAAAGCAATTTACTGAAAATTAAATCTGTTTCGCTTTAAGTGTTTTTGTTTTACAGTGAAGACATAGTATCGGTAGTGTATTTATAGGTTTTACTTTGAAGTCCTACAAGCTTATCAATCTATCTGAAAACATTTTATGATATCCCAAAAGAATGAAGTTAAAATGTGCCTTAATAATCCGTAAACTAGAAAAGCACAAAATAAAATATTTCATTGTTTTATAAAATCTTACAGTACTAAAAGAAGTCTGAAAGTTTTCTGCTAATTAATTATTTTTATTATTATTGTTCCTTCGAGTTCCGAGTAGAACAAAGGGATTCAACAACACATCTCCGCTTTCTTCTATTTTCTGTGGTCCTCTTCAGCTGAACCCATGATTGCCCATAGACACTTATCTCCTCCTCAAGACACGATATCCTACATGCCATTCCTCGAAATAGCCACTCAAGCGATGGCCTCGCATGCGATGTCATTCGATGGTCTCCTCAGAGTGCAACCGATCAATCTCCATTTTGTTCTGGCATATTTGTTGAATGATAGATTCTTGGTCAGTTTGTTGTCAGAGTCTCTTGTTGCTAATCCATCCTGGTCGGCCGCTTCATCTTCAGTACGTAGCCAGCCAACGAAGACACCTCTTAATAAATGTCTACAACTGGTTAGTTAGCTGGCTGGCTGGCCGGCTAGCTGGTTGGCTTTGACACCTTCATCCATTCCGCCTTCTGTGGTTGAAACGATGCTGGCTAGATGAGTGAATGAAGTGACCTCACTCAAGTCTCTCCCGTAGATGGTGACTGGTGCTGGTTGATGTCATCCTTGTTTGGTTGATTATCTTCATCACCCCCGTCTTCTGTTAATTACTAGAGTATTATTTGTTATTAATACAGTCATTGTTTAGTGAGGTAGTTAAGTTGTAATAAATCTATTACTGATCTTTGGTTCTCACTTTGCATAACACTTACATCCTTATTTTAGATGAAACTAAAGTAGATTCATGCTATATCACTCAAAGTGGCCTCTTAAATAATTAATTCATCGTCTGAGAAAGGAGTTGGAATTCTCGAATTCTATATACCACTTATGAATGTTTATTGAATGACTTTGTTTCGAAGCTAACAAAACTTACTTTTTAAATTCAAATACTTGGCGAGGAAGTTGTTTTTGCAGATGGATAACTATGATACTAAAAAACACAACAAAATTTTGCCTGTCAGTCAACTTCGCTTAAATAACACCATTTAACACAATATAACATTAGAACAATGGAATGATGAATTTACCCTTTGCTTTAGCACTTCAAAGCAGGAATAAAAATTAATTTGAGATTCACTTCCTGAATACGATTTTATACAGAATCACAGCCATTTAAGTAACTGACCCATAAAAATATATTGAAGTAATAGCTTCAATGTTTTGCTTAAAGGTTATCATTTACCGTCTGGTCATTTGATTACCTACCAGGTGATATACATGTTTCATCTGAATGTTCACTAAGTTAAAGAAATACTTAAAATAATATTTAACGATTTAATCTAGTCTGTGATACTACCTGCACTGACTTGATTAGCAATTATTGAGTATGACAATTAGTAAGTCTGGTGGCAATACATTCATAACCAGATATCAAAAAACACCAAACTGATTTTCACCCTTATTCTAAACTGAATTAAAATACTCATAGACTATTTATGCAGATGTCAAATGAATAGTAGGTTTGATAGTGTGCGAAATTCCCATATTATGAATTAAAAGTCAATCTGAACGAAGAATATTCTTTTCAATAATTTCTCTTTAGGTTCTTACAATTATAAAATATAATATTTGTTGTCATTACAATAAAGGCCAGTTATGCGGCAGATACATTTTTAACGTAGAATAACAGATTAGTTATAGGGTGTCAAAATAAATAGTCGTATTTGTGTGACAAACGTGCTAGGCTGAATTCGATTACAAAATATTGTAAAACGGGAGACAATGGTGATTAATCATAATAGATTTGTAGAGTGTGGGGTAGGAAAATTGACAAGTCAGTTCAAGGTTATAAAAGGTGTCAGGTGAGTGGCTAGCACAAAGTGGTCTGTGTTAAACAGGAGATAGTAAAACTGCAATGAGAGGTTCATAATGAACTAAGGAATATGTGAAATGAAACAGGTGGAGGCATATATTGAGAAAAGAGATAATATCACTAATAATAAGTCCGGATAGTATAAATGGAAAAATTCGATAGTATTGAGAGGATGTTTGCATGAAGGGCATAAATTATGACGAATAATAATAATATTAACAATAATTATAATTGTAATAATAATATTTGTAATAATAAGCAAAGGAAAAAAATGCCAAGAGTGTTAAGGGGAAGGAGCACTCTTGGTGAGAAGAAGAATCATCAGTCTAAGTTTGGCCATGGTAGGAACAGAGTCTGGACGTGTTATTTTGGATACAAAGTTCCGGTTTAGTCGATCTTATTGCAACAGCTTCAGCTATGTGTAGAAGACGTAAGCGAACTGTACGTGATAACGACTTCGGAATTCGGTATATAACCCTGAAAGCTGTGTTGACATCGATATGATGTCCAGTATCGACCAAGTGTGACAGGATCGAGCTTTTTGTGCACTTAATTTCCCCCCTGCTGAACCAAGCTGGTAAATGTTCTCGAACCCGTAGACGAACCTGCCTAATCGTGCGCCCTATATAACTTGAACCACAGGAACAGTTGAAATGGTATATTCATGAAGAAGAGCTAAGCTTAGGTAAGACATCTTTGAGTTGCTGGGTGAACATTGGACGGCTACTGAAGGATAGACACAGACGTGCAGAGTAGAAAGTTTTCTTGATCGCCCTGGTTAAACGTCGCGATAGAATCTCCGCAGGAGTATCTCCCTTGAATTGGAGATGTAAAAACAGAGGCTTTTTCTCCACCGTTGCCAGTTCATGTTTACGACTATTGTAACCTATTTTGGCTTTAATGAACTTCTCTGGGTATCCGTTCTCGCTTAGAATGTCTCGGATAACCTGGAGTTCTTTCTCTACACAGTCTTCGGAACAAATAGACCTCGCTCTAAATGCTAAGCATCTGATCAGATTACGTTTGTATTTCATCGGTACAAAGCTAAGGAAGTGTGTATACTGAGCTTTGGTCTCTAGCTTTCTAAATATGGTTCTTTTGACGGAACTATCCTCTCTTCTCGTTAGTAGGACGTCGAGGAAGTGTAGAGAGTCGTTGCATTCTCCTTCGTAGGTGAAATGGACCGCTGGGTGAGCATTATTGAAGTTGCTCAAAATCAAATCACTACTTAACCCTTCATCGTACACTACAAAAGTGTCATCCATGTAACGACAATACATTTCCATATTTGCTATTTCCTCTTTCAACGGACTATTTTCTAGTTTTGCTAGAAATATATTCGCGAAAATAGGTCCCAGTGGGGATCCCATGGCCACTCCATCAATCTGTCTGTATATTTCATTATTAAACAGGAACTGAACATTTGCTGTACATTTAACAAGTAGTTGTTTCAGATTACTAGTCGGAATATCAGTGCACAATTTCTTTTCTATAATCTATTCGCAGATATAATCGATGGCTTCCACTAGAGTCACATTAGTGAATAGAGATGAAACATCAAGTGATGCCATGTATTTGCCAGTTGCGTTCAAGTTTTTGATCTTATCAATAAATTGAAAGGTATCCTTGACGCTATGCTTTACTAACTCGTCATGCAAGGGTTGAAGTAGCTGTACGAGCCACTTCGCCGTCTCGTGATAGGGTAAATGAGACATGTCTAGTATGGGGCGTAGGGGTACGTTAAAAATGTATCTGCCGCATAACTGGCCTTTATTGTAATGACAACAAATATTATATTTTATAATTGTAAGAACCTGAAGAGAAATTATTGAAAAGAATATTCTTCGTTCAGACTGACTTTTAAATGAATAGTATACGACTAAAAGAAGTAGTTTATTAGGCTCGTGGGTAAACGGTTTAAATAAAGTCTGTGTTTTTTCTAGAAAGAAATACAAATCATTGTTTGGATAGCATTATTAGAAGACGGAGATTATATGAAAAATGTGATGTATTTGCGCTATATATATTTCGAACAATCTAATCACACATTTACTTGGTTTCAAAAACCGTTAAAAATGAAAATCAATAAATGATAAGAGTTCTTGTTAAAGAAAATGCTATCAATTAAGTAAAAGGCAGCAAATTGTTCTCAAGAGCAATTGCCAGACACCTAATTGCCAAGGAACATACATTGGAAACTAAGGCGGCTTTCAAAATAATCAATACACAGAAAAAGTCATGGTTACTTCGGCTTTCAGAAGCCATTGCCATCAAAAGATTTCGACTCAACCTCCATATACAGAAAGATAATGTGACTAATCACTCACTACCCTGGTAACCGTAATTGTTTTGGTCGTGTGTTTTGTTCTGTTGCATAACATTCAACTCAGTTTTGATTTTGATTTTCACTCACTGAGTTGAACTCACTATTAGGTTTCAAAATCTACCAAATTAAATTATTTTACCTACTTTATAATTTTACTTCACTACTCACCCCTACCCTCATGAATTCTCTACCAAAATACGTATAAATTAACTCTGTTGATCTATCTTGTATTCTGTCTCTAGTGCATCCTTGTGTCCAAGAGAAATCAGAACTACACCCCTTCGTCTAATTACTATGCAAATAGTTACTCTTTTAACACTAAGTAATTGTCTGCTTACATCACCTGTGAAATTTTATTGCCTGTGCTTCCTATCTATGACAAGAAATCATTGTAAAAAGTGTGTTCAGATACCATTTTGTAACATATAATTGATTCATTTAGGATGTATACAGTTGAAGAGAATCCACGAAATAAAGCGAGCTCGTCGTATTAGCCTGCAACTATGTTCGTTCGTTCCTTATTCAAAATAAAAGACAACTTTTTATCACCGGAGTGTTTTTGATATTCTGCATTGTAACATATTTAGTTCCACTGTTACTGTTATTATTAATAATAATTATTATTATTATTAATATCATAATCACTTATATAAGCATTTTGACAGGTTATAATTTAATTTAAATGTAATCAATCACTAAATAAATACTCATCCTAAAGATAAGTTCGTTGATAAATTTCTCCCCATTAGTTTCCTTATTTTATTTTACACAATAAGAAACAGTAGGATTCTAAGAGTATCACGCTGATTTAGAATATACCATTTCATACAGTGTATATTCAGGCATGAGATTTGATAGTTTATAGTAAATCATCCTACATGTTTTTGTTTCACTCAGAAATGACGTGTGCGTTTGGAATTGTAACGCAAAATGATTCATTGTTTCGCATTCAATACATGGTAAAAGATGAATTCGATAAATATACAGCATAACCATGTGAACAGAATTATAAATAAGCATTGACAGACAGTTTACTACGACCACTTGATGTGAATGAAATTATAACACATTAACAATCCCAGCTATTTTTAGCACGAGGAAATGTAGTTTAAAAATAATAATAATAATTAGAGACTAAATGCAAGGGAACAAAATTCTTGGGAATAATCTACGCTTTTATAAATATAAACTGTATTCATATTAGAAGTTAATTGGTGGATGGTGACTAGCAGTGGAATCCAGGATGCGCATTTCATATTGGATAAGTTTTCCTCATATAATGCACAGTGATAGAGTGTTAATAACTGGATGATATTTCGAACACAATTTATTCCCAGTAATCATATCAATGTATTCAGACGGCTGGATAACATCTTTTTTCCGGACAGCCTTTGTACAGAATTTCCAGAGGAGTTTATTGCATGATATTTTTCCATCGTACAATATTTTCAAGTAAAATATTAATTGACAGTATATCCTGTGACACAATGATCTCTGAGCTGAAGCACAAACCATTCCATTATGATATATCTGCTTTGTCTTCTGAAACAAATCAGCGATATCTGGCTGAAAGCCAATTGTAAGATGTTCAGGAGTACATTTTGATACCCAAGGACTTAATTGAAGAACAGTTATCTCATGTATTGGAACACACTGCCACCTACAATCAGGCCTTTCCTCAAGTTTAGTAGGAACTTGCGAATCACAAGCTTGTAAACATTTTAAATACACACGAGAGTAGATAATACTGTGGTGAGAGATGGTTGCTAGCCAAATTGGTTGGCAGCAATTGACGTCAATGTTAGTCATGTGAAAACAAGGTCAAGATGGACAGGCGGATACAGTTAACATATAGATGAACCGACACAGCCACAAGAGATGCAACGTTAACTTTGTGTGAGAAACAACCAATCAACAGACTGTATTTTCTACTAACATTAACCTACAATAATGTACATCAAAATCTATAAATATGCGTTGATTTTCCGTAATAAACGTTCTGTTGCCTGGCCCTTGTCTTCTGTTGTTACAATACCATTAGAGGTCATACCTCAATCGATTAAAACAAACCGAACGAGAGAAAATATATGCAATATAGAGATGGAAGTTTTCGGTAGCCCAAGTTTGAATTAGGCCGCCTTACTGCTTTCAGTTTTCATTCTACCTGTCCCGTATATGTATTTGAGGAGAACTTCAAAGAAAATAGGGACAAGTATGACTGTGTAAAGTAAGTTATCAAATTGTGTGAATACGCTAATACAGTTATGAGCAATACGTTGTGCTTAAAAAGTCCATCTAATGCCACTCTGTCAGTGTATTATGCCGAAACAACCTATCTACGATAGTGACTGAAATTCTACACCTACAATAATAAACCTTGTTCAGCCTAATGGCAAAAGAAATTATCACAGTGAAAATACATTTCATAAATTTCCTACTATATAATGATAGTAAGAATAAAACTCTCTGCACACTACTCATCCTGAATTTATTTATTACTAAATGCTGCATTAAAAAGTGGGTTTTAGCAACACTGATGCAATTGCCCACTTAATTTGATGATTTTACTTAATCCTAAGTGGAGAAGAAAAAAAAGCTTGAACACTTCAGTCTCACAATAATTTCTACGGATTAATAAAGTTTGGAACAAAACAGAAAACAAAATAACTAGATATAACGCTAATGCAGCATTTAATTTCTTAACGAATAGTATTCCAAAACTATTCATGAGTTTCTGTTATGACGTGTCTGTCTGATATCTTCAGTATGCATTCGACTCAACACAACAGATGTCATTAGCATTAGCATAGTAGACCGAAATTAATTATTGTGCACTCGGTGTATTATATCTCGAATTATACATATACTGATTTGTTATTCAGAGAGTTATCAATACTATTAGAAATACTATAAGCATGATTAAAAAATGAAATCAATTGACAGCAGAATACACAATCTAACTAATGGAACTATTATCTCATCTCACTAATTTTATACCCCAGATTAAGCAAATACTTCATGATTGCCTTAATTCTTCAGTGATTCTCATCTCATTCACTAATTCAGCTGAAAACTTTACACTACTCTTCATTAACAAAGTCTCATAACTGATATAATCTGCATCAATTATTGGATGAACAAACAATCCATGCAACAAGGTCATCACACTCGCGAAATAAATTATGTCTAGGTAAACTTCTCGCTGTGTATGGACACCTGGACCAATACGCATCTTACACATTTATTTGTGCAAAGATTCTAACACAACCTACCATAGAGTTAATCACTTAACACAATACAAGGTGAGACCTCAAGCTATTGGAATTTAACCATATTCGATTTCTTCACCAACTCCAGTGACTAGTAATAAAATGTTTGCCAGCTTCAGTTATACCACCAAATTCGTGGGTGGGTTGGAGAAAATTTAGATAGAAATTCTTCAGACTGAGTAAATCGGTGAAATGATCTCTTTCAACGTCAAAACATCCGCCTTCTGTTCTGGTTTTTGAAAACCTCATTGTTCTGACTCGTAGCTATTTTCCTCAGTCACTGAATTATCTTGAAGCGACTGACGGTTACTTATTCACGAAGACCTTGACGTTACACGCAAATTCCATCTATCCTTCTTGATGGCCTTAATTTCACAGCATTGTTTGACAGTCAATACAGAAGAATTCGATATTAGCTTCAAATGAGTATATCCTTCATTAGTAGTAGTCTTCGGCATGAGTGTATTTCAGGGATGTTTCAAAATATCTGTGCCACACACTGATTGTTGCAGAAATCTATGCTTAATGCATGAGCCCATGTGCACATGTGACAATAATAGTAGGAGAGGAAAGTAACGAGGGAATGTGGCTAGACATACTTGTGATGACTAATGGTGTATAATCTCGGTGTCTCATTTCCAAGTCGTTGACTTTCATGTGAAGTATGTATATATCATGAAGACAATTCCTACTTTGAAATCCATTCCGCATTTTTGACATAAAAGACCACGTGAAGACTTTTATATGAAATGCTAGAACATGTAATGTTGGCAAAAACAGTTTCCTTAGTTACCTGACTTCTACATACATCTTGTGGCTACCTGCTCACTGCTTTCATTCAGTTCTGTGGCCAGTATATCAGCAGCGGCAGCAGTAATCTTCTTTGAAAATACCGTTTCAGTGATAAGTATGTCAACTTTCAGGTCAAGCTATGTGTACCGTGGAGCCGGATGAAGATCAGTTTTCTGTAAGTCATCATTCAAACTAATCACATAGTTTATACTCCACGATTTCTAACCACAAAACAGCTTTGTCTGGGTTCCTTAAGTAATACGTGATAATGCTTCTGACTAGCCATGAAATTCAAGTTCATTTCCTTCCATGGCTTCTCTGCATACAACCCTGAACATCTAATACAATGGGTTATAATGCAATCCGAACATTCTGTCTACCAATAGTATGTAGTCCTGCTGCGAAGAATTTTGTAGCAACGTCTTAGTTAAGGAAAACATGGGAATAGCAAGCTACCTTATAGCATCACTATGTATGTATGTATGTATGTATGTGTGGGCGATATGTCGCGTAAAAAGGTATAGTTAGCGTTAAAAACATTAAAAATAAGACATACCGTTCATACTCTCTGATACTTCAGTAACAATTATGTAACGAAGCCCAGTATAATACAATGAATAGAACTGCAATGTTTACAGCAAAGATATGCGATTCCTGTTGATTAGTAATCATTGTATGTTAAGATTACATTATAACTTGGTTCAATAAATGTTGCAGGCTGTACACAGCTGTAGATCACCTACGATACAAAATGGATCCATGTTGTGTGTCACACTAATTGTTATTCCTTCTCTGTTCAAATCAGTCATTCTACTTCCAATGTATTTGAGTGTTGATATTGTAAAATTGAACTTGCATTTATCATCCAAATTGTGTTTGAAAAATGAAACTGCACAAAGTCCGTTTTCATCAATTTACGAAAATGAGTGGATGTCTGACGTGCTCTAACTCACAAGTTCCAATTCATTGTCTCTCTTTTCTTTACCTGTAAAACATTCAGTCCGCTTCTTGTAAACAGATCAGTTACTATATCTTATAAGAGTTTTCCAAATTTGTCATCTTGTCTACTATATATACACAAACCCATAACTAATCACGATGTAGGAATCTAAGTGCCTCTATCAGATATTTTATCGGCTGTTTATATGAACAGTCTACCAGGTTTGTGGAAATACCGGTTGCTGTCAACCATCCACCTAGCGTCCTAAGCATCTAATTATTCCCGTTTTGAACTAAGCAGAATGGAATAATTCACAAAAGTGTTTGTTTTGCTGAAGTATTACAACAGAAAAGCTAAGGAATACCCTAACTGTTGATACTTTTTCTCTTTCTCTCTCAGATGTTTTTTATTCCTCGGTTATGTTCAGTAATATATGCCTGGGAGAAATAGGCGAATCATGGCGGAAATAATTCCACATTTAGTTCAACGATCAATCATTGGGATATCACACTTATATGCCAAGAATATTAGGCATTTATGTTCAAAGGTAACTTGACGTTTATTCAAAATTTTCTAAGCGGTGTAATAACACCTTAGGATCGCTAGTGAAAACATATAAAATTATAACTACTTTTTGTTACAACGTAATCGTTGACTGTACCTCACAAGTACAAGTGGATAACATGTAGTGTAGCAAAATAGTAATAATCATCATATTCGTTTGATTACTTTAACTCAAATTTATTGCCTTATATGAGAACATTTACCTCCTCATACTTTCCTGTCTTAGCAATATTTCTCAAATAGTTACTATTCACACTAAAAGCATTTTGAAAAACAACAGACTGAGCGAAGAAATATATTCCTTTTCAATTAGTTCCTCATCATCGGCTCTACACTTGTGTACACTCTTTTATATCAAAATTGTTTACTAATTAAGTGGTTATTTTAGTTAATCAGTTAAAGGTATAGGCGGGGTTGAAACTAAGGGATTAAAGGTCATCAATACGATTAACTAATAAATGTTAGTAACACGACATCTAAGTTTTAAAAGAGGAGTGAAAATTAACTACGGAATTCAAGATGAGTTGATTCTCAGGCGTTGGCAACGTGTTATTACATAATCAAGGAATTTGCAAAATGGTGACTAAGAAGAATAGGATGACTCGGAAGAGTTACGTAAAATACAAGCAAGTTAATAGAATTAGCTAGAATTGTAGAAATTAACAAAGTAAAAAGATAGCCACATGAATTTCTCAAAATATCTAATAATGGTGAAGGTGGTAAACAACCATAATATTTCGTAAGTACACAGGAGTACTAAATAAAATGTTGTAGTTTGAATAGCGTGAACTGAATCCTGTGAGCAGAAGGAAAGCACTCACTGCCTAACTTTAACCATTTAAAATGTTTCTTTTCATTTTCTCATTTAACTTTCTGACCCAACTGTGCTTTTCACGTACATCTATGCTTGTATTAACACTAATGTTTAAGTAATACTGTTTTCTATCATTTACCATGATCTTTTGTTGAATTAAGTAACCACTTCTACTTATGTTTGAATTCAGTTTTCAATGACAGATATTATCCACTCTTTATAATATAAGAATTTATTTATTTTCGTCATGATTTTATTATTCCAAATGTCTACATAACTTGGATATTACTTTGATATAAGAAAAAACGGGCACTGTGGTAGAGTATAATTCCACCCCTTCCAAAACTTACCCATAGGACAAAGTTACCCATTGAGGAAATTGTTTTTGGAATTCAATTAAGCCACATGTCTACTATCTTTTAATTCCATAGCCAAATATGTAGACAGACAGAAGGTGTGACAATATGATTACCAATATCCCCAATCGTAGCAGATATCTTTATGGATAACTGTGGAAATACAGCTCTTAAAACATTTAATACTTCTCCAAAGATATGGTGGAGATATGTGGATGACATTTTTCCAGTGTTAAAACATGACATATCTCTAGCTTCTTGATGCACTAATGAAGGGAATAAAATGCACATTTGAACCGGAAAATGAACAAGGAGAATTATCTATGTTAGATTGTTAAATAAAAGAGATGGAAGAAGGTAAACTGCAGACTAGCGTTTATAAAAAGCCAACGCATTCTGCTAATAGATATTTAGACTTTAATTCATTTCATCCGTTATCTGTCTGTGAAGACAGATTTAGTTGAGTATCTAACAAACCGATCAATAGCACTAAGTAGTACAACCAAAACCTAAAGGATGAAATGAAACAGATAGAAGAAGCGTTGGTGTTAAATAATTATCCTAAAAAAATCATTAGGAAGCTCAGAAAAGGCCAAAAGCAAATTAAAAATAATGGTCAAACTAACAATGATAACATAAATAAGAAAGAACACAAGGCGTCTACAGTAGTTTTACCATATAAGGAGGGGATGTCTGAGACCCTCCCTACCCAGGATTATTAATTAAGCAGGAATTCAAGTGGCATTTAAACCTACAAACTCACTCAGGTGAGACAAGCTCTATAGGTTAAAGGACTCTGCTGTCTCAATTAAACAAAATAACATAATTTACAAAATACCTTGCAATGACTGTGAGGTCAACTACATATGTCAAACTAGTAGGTCAGGGGTAGTCAGATTGTCAGAACATAAGAATTTAGCTAAGGTTAGAATGGTTGACCCCGAGGAGATAAGTAATTTAGAAAAAAGCTCAGCAAATGCACTGCATGCATCAACACACAACAACACAATAGGGTGGGAGACGATTAAAATTCTAAGAAGTGATATAGGTAAATTGGAGACAGGTTGATTACTAACATTTTTCATAGAAATGACTCACCACTAAAACCAGAAAAAAAAGAAAATATTACTACCAATCAAATCAAGAGGTCAGAATTAGTGGAATCAGATAAACGACGTTAGAAAGTTGTGTGAGTAACTTGATGTGATTATGAGCAATAAATTATGCTCGAAAGGTGGTCATCAATACATATTACTGTATTATAACACTGTGGAACTTTATCAAAATAAATTTTATCCATAATGGAATTGGACATGGCTTTTTGTCCTAATCTCCGCAAATAAATTGGCTGTTCATTTAAACGTATGCAGAAAATTATGTGGATATGTTACTTACTTATTTCATTATTCAAGTTGTACTTAGCTGAAAAAACTCCTGAAAAAGCTGTCAAAATTGATTTCTCTCTTTATTTTTATCGAGGGAACTGATTGCGTAACATACATAATAATTTATTATTTTTTTCAAAACATGTTTCCCTTTCGTGTGTAACCTGTTTAGAGAATACCTATAGAATTTCATGACATAACATTAATCCACCAAGTATTCTCCTGCAAAAGTCAGTTAGTTCTGAAAATATTTAGAACGAGGGAGAATCGGATAGCCACCAGCCTGCTTTTGGACAGAGTTGTGCGAAATATTGTTTTTCCTAAGACGTTAAGACCAAAACGGCTGTGAGCTTCAACTAAATATTAACCGCTTTTCTTTACAGAACAAATTACGTTCTCAATAGACGAAGAAAATAATGTCTAATAGTTTACAACTCCAGTGAAATATATTTATCAATGTGTAGTAAAACAACTTCACTTTACTAGTTTCCGTTTGTAATACATAGATTTGCGAAATGTGTAGAAAAGATTCCTTACGATTATAGTGGCGAAAACAACACCTGACATACAAGACACGTATTATATCGTAAAATCTCAAGTTATTTTACAAGTAATGTATAAGAAACCTGGCGACTGTTTGATGTCGTCTAAACAAGTTTTACAATCAACATATGGTCAGGTGGTACGCCTACAATGCAAGTTAGTGCATTTTCCACTGGTGAGCTTTCCTTGGTCTTCATTTTATGCTCAGTCGTGAATTGTTGACATGACTACAATTCATTCACATAAACCAATTTTTAACAACATAGACATGTTATTATTGAGAATCGCTGATGGACTGTGATGCAGTAAATAGACCAAAAATTCAGCTATATTTTTACCCACTCACACATCTCAAGTTAATTCTACATCTTTTATCGTTAAGTTGGAAAGTTAAACTTGTCGACTATCATCTAAGATGTGGTTACAAATGAATGATGAACTCATCCCACGTTTCCTATAACAGCTCACATTTCTTCTCTGTAACACAAAGACGTGAGTGGAAACGTTAAGGATTTGGATGGTTTACAGAGATTGTTTACGTAGACTGTTGAGTGATATTAGATCATAAAATATTGGAAGAATATGGTGCAGAGATAAATGAAACAATTCGCTGATCACCACAAAGAACTCTCGAATTGACCATCATCTGTAACTAGTCGAGAAATATCACCAACATCTCTCACAGATCTGACAGTGGACACCAATCCTCCAACGAAAGAAGAAATTTTGAATTCAGAGAAGCTGCTGAAGTCCAGGAAGGCAGCAGGGCCAGTCGGAGTGCGCTCCTTCGAAGCACTGTGAACGGACCCAGTGGCTGTGGCACATGTGCTCACGCAATTTTTGTAAGATGTTTGGAAGGAAAGGAAGGTGCGTAGCGATTGGAAGAAAGGCTAGCTACGTCATTAAGCTATCAAAGAAGGATGACTCCAACTTCACTCTGCAAGCACTGACGTGTTATCATGCTCTTGGCCACACTGAGTAAAATACTGATTCGCATCATACTGGAGGGAATGAAAGGTGCAATGGATACAGAACTCCGCCAGCCGGAGTGAGCTGGATTCAAGAAAGGCGATTCAAATTGAAGCTCTGCACATCATCATTGAACAGAGCATAGAATAGCAGTCAAACCTCTACTTCAACTTCAGTGACTTCGAAAAGGCCTTTGACAGACTGCGTTGACCGCGAAGTAATTTGGACACTACTACAACACTGTGGAGTACAGTGCCCAAGTCTTTATCAACCTCATTCAACAGCTGGCTATGTGACAATGCTACGTGTCAGACGATCCACACGGGAAAAATCAGAGAGGCGTTCGAAGTGAATACAACAGTAGGACAAGCTAACTGCCTATCATCACCGATGGTGTTCCTAATTGTGGTGGACTACATTATGCGTCAGACTGTGGTGAGCAAGGAGACGGAAATTCGCTGGATCACCGGTAAGAAGACTCTTGGAGATCTGGATTTCAGAGATGATTCATGTCTAATTCCACATAAACTGGAAAGCGTGCAGGCGAAAACCAACAAACTGGCTGAATAGATTCACACCGAATTCAGGACTCCAGGTGAACAGGAAGAAGACGGAGGTGATGAAAATAATCAACCAAACATGGACGACAACAACCATCACCAATCACCATCAATGGGAGAGACTTGAGTGAGGTCACTTCCTTCACTCATCTAGCAAGCATCCTTTCAACTACAGGAAGTCAGAATGGATGAAGGTGTCAAAACCGACCAGCCACCTAACTAGCCAGTATTAGACATTGACTGGTTCCATACTTAAAATGAATTGGCCGACCAGGATGTATAAGCAACAAGAGACTCTGACAACAAACTGACCAAGAAGCTATCGTTCAGCAAATATGCAGAGCGAATGGAGATGGATTGGTTGCACTCTGAGGAGACCGTCGAATGATATCGTGAGCGGGGTCCTCGAGTGGAAGTTCAGGCATTTTGAGATGTATAACTAAGACTTTTGGAACTCCGTTAGATTAAATGCCAAATCCTAATAAAACAAACCTGAACCCTAATTTAATGTCCTAATAAGGTATTTTAATACACCAAAGCTCCACATTACATAAGTTTGCTTAACAAAGCACTCATTGGTACGATAATATCACATATAACTAAAATACAGATAAATTAGTTGTTCATAATCATTTCATGAGCAAGTAATTTACATGAGCGGCTATCTAACCACATTTTTTCACATGTTTGCGTTTCGTACTGCAAGGATTAGTATTCAGTAACATAGTTAAGTGAAGAAAGTTTGATTATCGAACATCTACTTAATTAACGCAATCAAGATAATGAAGAGTGTATGGTGATCAAGTTATTTCTCATCCTAAAACTATTTAACTTTCTCACGACTAACAACAAATAAAGAAACGTAAGTATTTCCATTGAAGTAATGTGAAGCAATATCTATGATACACGTGAATAATCCAATTATATACACTTACCTATCTGCCAAAGCATCATTGTGATTATTAAAAATCCTCAGTTTCACAATCCTGTAGAAGTCATTTAAACAACAACAACAACAACAGCAACCATTTCGGTAGCAATTTCCATGTGATACACAAACTGGAAAGAAAATATCACCAGATTGAAGCTCTTGTGAATCGATTTTGCTGTGCAATATAAGCGAAGCTCGTTTTTAGATGATATTTGGTGAAAAGTACTATCCTCATTACAAAATCTAGTCTAAAATTAAATTTTATCTTATTTTTCATACTTTGAGCTCTGTGTATAGACTATAGAGCCTATGCGATACATCTCCATTGAGTTGGTCCTCTGAATTACTTAAGAGTACTGAGTTGACATCAGAGTTACAGACTGGCATGTTTTTTCCTTATTCTAAGCTCTGGTCGGAGAGAGATCTCACAATAATGCAATGGCATTATTCGATATTAATTTCTACTGTTATTTTTCGTAAGAGATTTGATTGAATTAAACGGTGGTATTATAGCTACTCAACTTCTGTAGTTTATGTTCACTTTCCTCAAGACATCTCAGTACTATTGATACGAACATCATGACAATCGACTTTAACTTTCAATGCTATGAGTATTTTAATCCATTATTTATTAGTTTAAATATTTCAAATCTGAAAGTCATAAATGATATCTGTAGAGCATTTAGTGCTTTGTAGTGTGCTTTTCACAACTACCACGGGAACTGTAAACACAGAAATATCTTCATGTTTGATTGCGTGTTATGAATATTTTGCTGAAGTTTAAATATTACTACTAATCCTCAAATAAACTGTTCATTGCTGAATTTCAGGAAATGTTACAAATTAGCTTTGCTGTTCGAATCTGAAAACTATTTTCCTATTTTTTAAGTAAGTGAAAGCACCATTTCTGAGGTCAACAATGTTGTTTCCTAAGACTCCAGTGTGTGAAATATGCAGTCATGTTCTGACCGGCTGAATTTTCTTGATTCTGCTGATAAAAGTTATGATGAGAGATAACAAGATACCATTGTGAATCTCTGCACAAAATTACCATAGAAATCTTTTGAAGAGGAGTGAGTCTTCAGAGGACGCAAATTATTAACCCAATTATAAACTAATTATGTTTATAGAATTGTATAGATAATATATATATATATTCATAAAATGGAAACTTCTACTTCCATTTATTTATCTGTCAATAATCTCATGAATCCTTTTACTAAATAGAATTTAAAAAGAGGTCAAGCGAATTCTGTACTTGATTGAATTCATTTTAAAATACATAAGGCACGATGAGTGAAGTCAATTTTCAATTTCTATTCATAGGATTTGTATTAAATGCTTGTATCGCCTGCAATTATATTGTTATAAATAATAATAGTAATAATAAGAGTGGGTCATCCCCAATATTTAAAATATATGATTTATACTAGATTGATATTAACAAGGTCAACTGATATTTTAGCTATGCAGTTAGTTATAAGTTTTTAGAAAAGCATGCGACTCTGTACTTTGCTAACGAAACAAAAATTCGGGTTTTTGCTCATCACGGGCAGTAAGTTCATCAAAATTTTAATGATCTCATTTTTAAAAATAAACACTAGAAAGGTCACACTAAAGGATTTACACTAATTTCTTTGTAAAGTAAAACTATATGCATATCTGGAGTAACTAACTCTACTTTATCGATGGGGTTTAGATAAGCAGCTTTATTTTAACGTTATTTCACTGTATGAAACAACTATAGTTGTACAGTTTGTTTTCAGGTAAATCCTGGCTGCTCATATGTTCTTCTGACTGAAATTGTAGAAGTACTACTGCAAACTCCTTTCATTTATTCAAAAAACTAGAAAATGGAATTGGTGAAGAAATGCATTCTCAAGTTTGCCCATGGGTTGATATCAGTTAGAGAAGCGCTGAAAACTACCAGGGAGTACTGGACAGTTGTTTCGTCCTAGTTTAGCAATCACTGGCAGTGTGTACCCACCGCCAGGGTTCGAGCCCAGGCAAGCTCGTAGACCATGCAGCCGACTCAGTGGCTCATGAATTACATAACTTCTACCAGACAAATGATCGCCAATGATATTTTTTATTTTTGATTATAGCTTGAAACCATACAGTATTTTTCAAGAACCAATCGCTCAACAAATATGCAGGAGAAAGTGGAGATGGATTGGACACTCGCTGAGGAGGCCATTGGGTGACATCGCGCGTCAAGCCCTCGAGTGGAACCCGAAGGGGAAGCGGCGAGTGGGACGTTCAAGAGTGACATGGAGGAGATCGTGTGAACAGGAACTGAAACAGTATGGATTAACATGGATGCAAGTGAAAAATACAGCAGAAGAGAGAAGCAAGTGGAGGCGTGCAGTTGAAGCCCAATGTTCCACTAGGAACCCAAGGGAACAATAATAATAATACAGTATTTTTGGTACAAGTATGGAATTTTCAGCATGTGATATCGGTAGCCCAAATTTTGCAGGCCGACCATAGATATCAGGTGTGCGTCGGCAGGGGGTTGAACCCCGGACCATGTGCGTTGTCGTCGAGAGTCCTAACCGCTGTACCACCGGCTGGCTGAAATCATTAATTGGTAGAAGCGAGAATTCATGGGTTGGTTATTGAATCGGGTCCCAGTAGCTAAATAGTCTATGCGCTTGCCTTGCAACCAGAAAGTCCTGGATCCCAACGCTGGTGGTGGGTGTGTACCGCCGATGAGTTTCAAACTAGAAAGAAACATCTGTCCAGTACTTCCTCGTGGTTTTCAATGCTTCTCTAACTGATATCAGTCCGCTGTCATGCTTGAAAAACAAATCAAACTTTTACAAATCAACTCTTGAAAAAAAACATAAAAGTATCAATGCCTTATTTTCAGACTAGATTTTGTAATGAGGATAGTACTTTTCACCAAATATCATCTAAAAACGAGCTTCGCTTATATTGCACAGCAAAATCGATTCACAAGAGCTTCAATCTGGTGATATTTTCTTTCCAGTTTGTGTATCACATGGAAATTGCTACCGAAATGGTTGCTGTTGTTGTTGTTGTTGTTTAAATGACTTCTACAGGATTGTGAAACTGAGGATTTTTAATAATCACAATGATGCTTTGGCAGATAGGTAAGTGTATATAATTGGATTATTCACGTGTATCATAGATATTGCTTCACATTAATTTGCATTCTTTATGGTCTACATTGTGATGGAAATTCAGTAGTGAAGCAAATAGCTTCAGTAATCTTGTATTCAGGTTCATCTTTCGTAACTTCACCTTATTATATTTTACTCTGAAACAATTATAAAGGCGAAAGATATCTTCTTTCTTCAGATGAGTCGTCTGTTTATTCTGCTTCTACTTTATTTCCTGAGGATGAATCATTTCCATGTCTTTATCAAAAAGCAAACAAGTGTAATATCCTAGGAATTTCTAAGACCTAAAATTCTTGTTTTAGTCCTTTATTTAGTTATCTAACCACACAGTAAACCAGAGTACTTTAAAAAAGATTCCAAATTATTCTCATTTCAAATTATCGGTGCTGTTTAAAGCAATTAGTCCTTTTAATAAATTTGGATGGTGTTATTAGAAGACGGAGATTATCTGAAAAATGTTGTAATGTATTTACGCAATACATGTCGAACGATGTGATCTCTCACACATTTACTTGTCAAGTTAATTCACTTTTGAGAAATAAAGGTCAATTAAAATACACAAAGAGACAAAAAGGATTTAAGAATAATAAGAACAATTAAAACTACCTTTGGTTATTTAATCAGATAAGGATTATTTACCGAGGTAGGTTGTTTTTATCCACGCAGATTGGAGGGAGGGCGGGTCTTAAGTTTACGAACAGTTATCGCGTCAGCGTATTTCAATAAGCGCCGATCACTGTTTTTAAAAATAACCTTCAAATGTGTTTTAACATCAGTCTTCTTTATATCGATTAGGTGTTTAGCTATAGACGAAGTTCGTAGTGTGCCACCTGTATCTGTCGATTTGCTAAAGTTTATTATTCTTATATCCTTTTAGCCACTTTGTGTATTTTAATTAGCCCTTATTTTCCATATATCAACTGGCTTGACAAGTAAATGTGTGAGGGATCAGACTGTTTGAAATGTATTGCGCAAATTTTAGATAGTCTCCGCCTTCTAATAACGCTATCCAAATACTGGTACTATCAACAGTCAAAGTATTATTAGTTAATTAGGTTTGAAAGCAAAGTGATTCAGTTTCTTGGAGAAAACGTGGTGGCGATATGTTATGATCCTTCATGGAAGTCAATCTCATGAAACACTAGCTGAAACAAACCATTCCTTATCACAACAGAATGAAATTTGTTCGGTGCCTGCAAATCTTCATCAGCGATTCAGTCACTTCCAGTCACTATCTTCAGTTTCTTTAAAATACTTTATAATTTTGCATTATGTAATATTTCTGAATTTCCTTTCACTTCCTTGTTTTCTTTAGCATGTGCTACAGATTCAATGTCATAGAATAATAGATTTGTCCTTACAGTCAAAAATATGTAAGGAAGGTTTTATTTTTCAGTAACTGTATCATGGAGATTATAAATTTTCACTTCTTGAAATAATACTGTGTTTTAATGAAAACATGGAGAATATAGCAGTTCTACCGTTTATTTAGCACCATTAATCTGTATACTTCCAGCATCGACGCATTCGACTGAAGAATTATTTCCAATACTTTAGCTTTCTTCCAGTTTAATCTAACGAAGACGAGCAAGGGTACTGAGTGCTTTTTATCCTGGTATTCAGAAATATCGATAATAGCCACGAAACTATTGTTCTACATATCTGAATCCACTTAAATCAATATTATCGTCGCTAAGGTATTCATGCTGCAACTTGATTTGACCTAATTCGACAATTAGCCACTAAATATACAGACATATAAATGTGCCCAGGTATCAGGTCAATTTTAACACACTGATACTACTGAACTTAGCCATTACTGGTTGACAAATGCTACTTTAAGTAACGTATTTGCACTGTCATCTCAAAAGTTATTCACCTCGTTGAACACTGAATACCTCTGCGTACATATACACCTCCTATAAGCCCTGAAGTAGAGGAATTTTGTGAAATAGTATGTTTGAACTGAAAAAGTAAAGTAAATTGAACTGTATTCAGCCAGAAAGTGATTCTTTCTGTCATCAACTAAGAGTACTCGAAAACAGTTACCCTGAAAGCTTTGGTTAAGAAATTCAAAAACGCATTTCAATCAGATTGCCAACTGTTCAGAATTAAATTTTAATCTGCATCTAAACAATTAAATCACAGACTTCGCTTTAAGGAAATCAAAACATTGTGTGATTATTATTACTACTAATAAATTATTTTTATGAAGATATTTTAATTAACTTCAAGGCGAAGATTTATCAGTCAAACAATAACAAAATTCTAACTAATAATCATAAACTGTAAATTAAGTGGAAACTTGCATATCTTTTTTGAAAATACTAAATTGTTATGACAGTGTTAATTTATTTGCGCACTAAAGTTCTATGTTTTCTTCATTTTTTTCTTTGAATTATCAATAAAATTATTTCCTGTAACAATGTTTAAATACTTCAAAGCATGTTAGATAATTAACATTTGTCCAAAATGCTACATCGGCAGTGCTTTTAATTAAAGCAAACAGATTCTTATATATTTTCCTATTTTATTTCCTCATGGGTAAGTATATTGGTGTTAAGCCAAGTCCGAGTTAAATTAAATGCCTATAGAGACTCAAATACAATTATTATAAACTGAATGTAAGAAATTGCGCCCATTGGTTCTGTGGTAGAATGTCTGCCAACCACTCAGGTGGTCCGGTTTCGTGTCCCGGTGGAGGCAATCACTTGATTGGTTATAACCCTGGAAATAATGGAAAGTCGGGAGTGAGGCTGGTAACTCCACCACCCTGTAAAAAACACTGCTACGGAAATTTGAAGGATCCAGCTTGTAGCCCTTTGTTCTAATGAGAACGCAGAGAAATCATGCATAAATTTATTACGTTCCTACACTCACACACACACATGATAATTATCGATTCACTCGATGTTTCTGCCAATATAAAAATAGAACTTGTCACTGTGGTAGAGTACAATTCCACTGTAGGTGAAATTTGTTTTGATAGAGTCTCACAGTATTATGGAGTAATATTTACTGATGATGATTCGAACACAATTTATTGCTCATAATCATATCGAGGTACTCACACAACTTTCTAACTTCGTTTATATATATATATATAATTTATAATTATATAAACGAAGTTAGAAAGTTGTGTGAGTACCATTGTGGTGATATGATACAGACAATGTCTGCCAATGGAATATTATGCTTGCATATTCCCAAAGTTTAGTACTGCATACAATAGATCTATTTGAACATTCGATTGGATGTTAGACAGAATGCATTTCCCATGGTTATATACTGCATTCACAAAAGAATACTATGTATATTGAACATTCTAAACCAGGTTATTTGATGTAAACTGAAATCACACGCTCGTTGATTGGTTAACGAATATAAACAGTAGATGTATAAACAGCGAATGAAAAATATACCTTGGCTCCCGTGTCTTACCTTCTGTTGTTACACCATGGTACGATTTTGAGCAATGAAATGTGCTCAAAACGTCGTCAGCAAATATTATTGTTTAACACTGTGAGACTTTATCAAAATAAATTTTACCCACAATGTAGTTTCTGCCAATAATTTGTATTTTATGCAAAAGTAATTGTTTTGCATCTTGGAGCTACTTCAATAATAACTCAGACCGCATATATGTGAATTCTTCATTCGTCAACCTCCATTCTACATTCGCCAAGAATCGTCATGATTTTGATCTTCTTGCTTTCACAATGAAAATTTTAATCAATCAGCTAATTAACACGACTATGCTGTTTCATTAAAAAACAAAGATTTTTTGCCATACTAAACAGCTGATAAAGCCATTTGGCCAGTTTCCCGAAAGTTCTTCAGCTGTGTTGTTTACTTAGCAATTTCTCATTTATTTTGCTTGGAGCTTGATAAAAATATATCGATACTGTACCAGGTGAATTACATTCTAGGTTTGTGAATCATCTCAGGGGTGTTACTCACAAACATGTGGAAACGCACAATGTTCGTCTAATGATGACAGTGGAAAAACAATCACTAAGAGGTCCATTTCCAATACATCGTGAAATTTATGCTCATATCTTTTCCAGTGTTCCACTGACTACATTAGGACTGCTGCTGTTATCACTTGGTTTAGAGTACTTTGGTGTAGTAAACCTTTCTACCTTTTCGGCTGTTGGCCAGAATTACAGTTTGAAAATGTTTTCCGTCAAACAAACTAACTTATTTTCATCCTCTCAATTACAATGAGAAGGATGAAAAGCTGCTCGTGCTGAACATTGTTACGAATGTTAATTAGTAAGGTCTATTGGTAAAAGTATTCTCGACAAAATAGGAAGACAAAATTTATCTGCGAAATGTAATATATTTGCGCAACATATTTCCAACATTCTGATGGAACAAATAATAGTCAAACAGTGGGACTCCAAATCGACCAATGACACATAAATTAACAACCGGATAATTACATTACAAAATGACATACAGCTAACATACGTAGAAGGAAATAACGACTACTTACCACTTTTAGATGTGCTCATAACCCACTGACAGGATGGATCAGTAAGATAGTCTGTCTGCAGACATGCCACTTGGATAAGACAGTATCTAAATTATCATTTTCTGTCAACTCCAGTGCAAAAAGGCGTTAGTCAAGTGGTTGTTCAGACGTGTATATATTTCGGATAGAGTTGAGGAAATATAAAACCTCACTAGGGTAATATTAGTTAACAACTATCCCCTGAAAATCACTAAACTCTATAGAAGTGTCAAAGAAATAGCTCTAGCAATCCAATCAGCTCCCGAAAATGACGTTTAAATATTTCAACGTTCAAGGGTGATCACTAAAGTCTGGTCACTACACAAACACTCGCAGCTGAAATTAATAGATCCTGCTATGCAGCTGAACTCATTTTCACAAAGAGGAGAAAATTCACATTGTCCTTCAAACCTCACAACACCTAAAAGACATTGTCATATCCCACTGCGCTTACAGATTTACACTTTTTTGTGTAGTCACACATACACAGAGAAGTCCCGTCAATCTTTGCAAGCCAGAGCTTTAGAACACATTCCTAAGTGTCTGCAAGTACAAATGAAATCACCTGATACAATTAATCCCAGAAATAGACGCTCAATGTTATCTATCATCATCATAAAGGAGACACGTCATAAAGTTGATTTCAACAGTGCCTTTAAACTCTTGTACAAAACACACTAACGTCTCATACTTAAATTCGTTGAAGACTTAACCATTAATTGGCTTAAACCTGTTTTATGTGTTCGAAACGAATTTGTCATTACTCTGAACGTGAATTAGTAATCATAATTCAAAACAAAGGTTCCTTTTACTTAACAATAATTTCAGCCTCCTTTCTTCCCACCTCATTTTCCTATCTCATATTTTATTTTTTAAGTTTTACTGTAGCTTGATTCCACACCGTATTTTTGGTACAAGTATGGAATTTTCAGCATGTGATATCGGTAGCCCAAATTTTGCAGGCCGACTATTGATATTGGGTGTGCGTCGGCAGGGGATCGAACCCCGGACCATGGGAATTGTCGGCGAGAGTCCTAACGGCTGTGCCACCGACACACAAAATCACCAGTAAAAACATTCACCAATATTGATAAAATTTGTAATCTCTTATGCTCTGTTGCTTTCTATATAAATATGTGCAAAATATTTATATCATCTATTTCTTATTTATTTATTTGAAACATTTATCTAAAATATGTATATATGTACTACAAATAAGAGTGTGACATCCAAAATGTGTTCAGCAAATACATTACACGTTTTAAATGAATTACTTTTCAAGAGTTAATTTGATTTTTGAGTATGACTGTGGATTGACATCAGTTAGAGAAGCACTGAAAATCAGCTGGCTGTACTGGACAGCTGTTCCCTCCCCCTAGATTGGTACTCATCAAAGTGTGCACTCACCGGAGTTCAAATCCAGAACCATCGTGTTACAAGGCGAGCTCGTAGACCATTCAGTCACTAGGACCCAAATTAATCGCCCATGAGTTCCCACTCCTACCAATCGATATGTTAGGATTATTTTCCTTAATTATGCTAAGGATTCTTTGAAATTCCCTACTTCATCGCCATCTGTACACGACTATGGTGGAAGTCAAGAAGGAAGCGGTAAGCGAAGTTGACTGTTTCCGAAAGCGAAGAATACTCAAGTTTTCAGAACAAAGAAGAAAAGATATCCCAGAGGTAGGTGAGATTACTTGGTACTCACGTTTGTGGAACTCAGAATTCATCCCTTACTCATTTGCCCATTCATCTGCTTTTTTTATCTCCATGTATGTCGAAGAAGAGAAAAGTTGAATCCAGTTAACACTTTACAACATAGAATGCACAGGTAGGCACATGTATGTGTTTAGGAAGCAATTAAAGATATTGTGAACTAATAAATATGAGTAGGATTTAATAGGCAGTAGAATGAGTTAGATTGTTGAACACACCAGTGATTCACTTGAATATCCACTGAATTTTATATTCCAGTTATCATCATTCTGTTGTTGTTGTTGTTGCTGCTGGTGCTATTGTTATTCCCGTTGACGATGACTGTGATGATAGGAGAGATCATCATGTATTCTAGTTACCATCCAGATCATTATCGCTTTGATAATTTATGCTGTCTCCTATCTTTTATAAGCTCTCAACAAGTTCTTAGCATATTCTCTGCTTCCTATTGTTTGCTTTCTGCAACACTTGAGTATCCTCTAACCCATTCATTGTTATTATTATCATTACTATTATCGTTATTGTTATTGTCTGAAGTGGTTTCATTCCAGGAGTCAGTAGAGAGGGATTGTTAGTGACAAGTGTATTTCACACAGACTCTGCTAGTTTTCTTGCTATTGCTCGTGTTGTCCTCGATTATTGTCAATGTGATTACTAACTAGTCTCCATCGGACAGTAGGATTTATGTAATCACCGATTGAAATGAACACACTGGTGAGGTGTGATGGTGTAGGGTGACAAATAGAAAAGCATGATTCATCATTCGCTTATTCACCTCTTCTGTCTATTTGATGAAATGATCAAGTTGATGTAAAGTTAGTTGTAAATAATATTCAATAGAATGAGATCACATGGGATGAATTGAATTGAGTTCAGTTGGATTGTGTTGAATTGAATAATGATAAAAATAATGGTAATGATAATCACTTTATTTATTCCAAATAATTGAATCGAGTTGAGTTGAAGTGAAGTGATGTGAAGCAAAGTGAGTTGAGGTGAAGCGAAGTGAGGAGAAATGTAGCGGAGAAGTGAGAGCCAGCTTCTCATGTTCGCACGTTTGACCTTATTATGTGTACGTACAACATGTGATGTCACTGCTATTCTTCTTTTCAATTCCACTTTCCTATCGTTCTCAATAGGAGAAATACGGTTTCCGGATAGCAACAAGAATAGGTGATGGTCTTTCCCATCATCACAGTCATCATCAACGGGAATAGTACCAGCAGCAGCAACAACAACAACAACAACAGAATGATGATAACTGGAATATAAAACTCTGTGGATATCCAAGTGAATCACTGGTGTGTTCAACAATCTAACTCATTCTACTGCCTATGAAATCCTACTCATATGGATTCAATTCTGACCATAGTTAACATTCCCACCATCACAACCACCTTGTTTTCAGTAATCTTATTTTGTAACTATTCAATAGAATCACGTCATGGCATACAGTTTTTCTCTCCATTTTATACAATTTATTCTGAGTTATCAATGACTCTTCCCGTTCTCACCCTGCAATTCGATATTACACGTCCAATTTGTGATGTCACTGTCTTTCTCTTCGTTCGTTTGTTTGCTTTCGAAATTTCATTTCCCTCTCCACTGTCGACTCTGATGTCATTGGAAGCATTAACTTCTCGATGTGTATGTACTGAGCTAGTAGAACTCAGTGAAGATGATGTGGTTTGTGCATGTCATAGCTGACATCAGAGTTCTGGTGGTTGTGGTGGTGGTGGTGGTGGAAATAACAGACAAAACAAACATTGATTCACAGAATGCATGGTAATTTTAGCTGTTCATTCGATACAATCATGCACCAGATTTCTCATCTGGACATACCGACATATGTGTTGACGCTGAAATGAGACTACAACTCAACGTCTCTAGATGGTGATTCTCAAGCATTCTTCACTGCGCTATCTATCGTGTATTTGTGCACCATGAAGGCCAATGACAACTGGGAACTCGTGTCTCAGATTTGGTCATTGTTTCTGGAGTTGTGGGTTCCGGACTGAAGTCTCAGTTGCAGCATCAATACTTGACAACTGGTGATGTGTGCGTTTTTAGTACTAATATGTTAATCATAATCTACTTCATTCCAAATAAATTATTCATAATACAGAATGGAATTCTTATCATTAGTCACAATTCTGCATATGAGTTACTCAAAATATAAATAAAATTAGGCTGAGAACAATAAATATAAGGATAGTAATAACAGTGAGTTTGTTTCAAACAGTATTGTCGATTCAGTTTGGAAATTTTAGCATGATATAGATTATTGAATCTAATGTTCTGTTGATATAGTGTAGTGAGTGGAAAGACAAAATTAACAGTCATAACACAGCTTAAATGATGTTTACGCTTTTGAGAAAATCAACCAATAAAAACCAAAAATTGCGAGGATTATAAATATAAGAAGAACAATAACAAGAAAGCTTGATGTTATGAGGGTGGAGAAAATGGTTTATTTACTAGTGCAAAGAATGTTAGTTTGTTCATGCCTAATACTGTTTTGATCACATAAAGTAGTGCTAAATATGGCATATTGGAATCTTTATACTTAGATGTATGTGCATAAAGTCTTCTGAAAAGACTTCTGTTTTACCTGAGGAGGCACAATGTTGGAGCTGCGGGTAAAGTGGATGCTCACAGTCTGACAAAATTCCTTTAGCAAATTTGTTGCATGAAATCAAGTGCCTATCAATTACGATTGCAACGATATGAACCAATGGGACACCACTCCCCTTGCTAACAATCTTCAGAATTCTACGAAGTATGAGGGTTAACTGTAAAGAAGAATAGGTAAAATACACGAGTTGAAAAACTGTAAGAGGACGGGTTGAGTTATCTCTGAGTACCTTAACTTCTTAATGTAAAAAGTCAAACGAAATATTCTCTTAGAAATCGCTAAGACATGAGAAGACCATGATAGGTCAGAAGAAATAATTGATCCAAAATACTCAACTTCAGACTTGATTTCTGTATCACTATCATCAATTTCGCAAAAGTCATAGGAATCAACAGCTTCATTTAACTTTCTTTTACATCGGAAACTGAAATCACCAGTCTGACATTTGGAAGCATTTAGTTTAAGACCATTAGACGAAGACCATTTGCTAACTCCTGATAGAAAGCTGTTCATCTTAGTACAGTCTAGCTGGGAGTTAACGCACACTGAAATAGTTAGATCATCGGTATAATTAACAAAGTTCATTTCATCAGAGCGAGGCAAGTCATGCAAGAAGAAAGAAAACAGAAAAGGAGAAAGGACAGCGCCTTTACGGACACCAGCCTCAGTAAGCAATGAAGTGGACGACTTCCCCTGACATACAGTGTACTGCTTTCTTCCTGAGAAACAAGAATGCAGCCATTTGACAACCCAACAGTCAGTTTGAGTTTCAGCAAGCTTGTTTAACAGAATGTCCCTAGGTACTGAGTCGAAAGCACATGTGTAATCTAGGAAGGTGCAGCGAACAAATTTAGCCCCCTTGTCTGAACTGGAGACAATGTTATGATGCAAGACTGCAGCTGCATCTGAAGTACTTCTACTATGTTTGTAGGAGAGTTGTTCGGGATCGTTAAAGGCTGTAAGCGAAGGTTCAAGATTAAGTAAGAGTAACTTTTACACAGTTTTTAGAAAAGGAGAGGTAACAGCAATAGGTCTAAATTTAAAACATGTTCCAGTAGCTGATTTAGGTATAGGTACAATTGTAATGTCCTTCCAAACGGCTGGCACGACATTTCTGGAAGAAGATTCATTAAATATGTCCATGAGAGGATAACACAGTATATCTGCACATATTTTTAAGAATAATGCTAGGCAAATCATCTGGACCCAGGCTACAAGAAGGGTTCAGCGACTGGAGACATTTTAGAACGTCATTTGTTTTGAAACCAGGGAAGCAGGTTTCTTTAACACTTGTGACACTAGAAAGTTTGCCATTTATGGGAGGATGTATAAAAGACTTGTTTAGTGCACACACATCAAATGAATAATGAGTACTATTCATCTGCTTACCACCAGTAATTTCTTTGAAATGTTTCCATATATTACAGGTGTTTTTACAAGATATAAACTTCTGGTCATAAATTGAATTCAACCTGTGCATTTCAGACTTGATGAGGATATTAGTTCTTTTCAAACCAATGTTATCCTTCGTTTTATATAACTTTCACTTTTCTCTGAGAAGCTTTTTAAGTTGAGGGGAGAAACGGTCAAATCTAGCGAAAAGTGTTTCTCTGGGATAACAGGTGTCAAGACAAAATTTGGGATAACATGTAATATTAGAGATACTGTCATCAAGACAGTCTTGATTAAACAAGTGCCACCTTGTATCTTTGGGTTTGCTCCTAAGATTTCGAGCATTCTCCTTAGAGTATCATCTAGGTACAATTTTCTTGGACAGCTGTGGAAAGGTTCTCTTGTGTAACTTTCCATAAATTTTCGGTAAAACCCGTACAATACAATGATCGGAGTTAAACAGTAGGGCTCTTTTACGAGCTTCATATATTCCACAGTCATTTATAAAAACAAGATCGAGCGAAGTATCCAGTCGGGTGGGAATGTCAACGACATTTTCATGACCTACCACTGTAAGAAAACTACAATCACAAGAATTATAATCGCCTGTCACTATGAACAATGAGTTACCAATAGAGGTGGCAGCGAAAACAGTGAATTCATCAACAAACATAGATAGTCCTGAAGTACTACAACAAGGTGTGACATAAATGTTCGCGATAAAAATGAAGTTGTACTTAGACAGGTGTTTAGGTCTAACAGTAAGAATGCAAGCGTACACTCGGCTTGGTCTGTGTTGAATAATTGGCAGGTGTTAGGCAGCATTATTTCGTCCTTTAGCATAGTATTTTTAGAATCGCTTACCCACAGTCAACAATTCAAAATCGATATTTTCTGTGAACCGCATTCACGAAATCTTTGGATATACTGTTTTTGAATTTTATTTCACTTTCAGAAATGAATATGTCATTATTTCGAAATAACATTATAAATCGTTAATTATTTGTGAATGCAGAGACAGATATTTGCGCAATCTTTACGAATGTATTTCAGTATACTTGGCAGTTCACTAATGGTAAGTTTCCCCCAATAAAACAGCACACACCAGTCTCAATAAGCCTCTGATTCTGTGATTAGCAGATTAGCTTGTTTAACCTATGTATATCTTTAAAATCTCTTGCTATATTTTCAAATAAATCATATCGGTATTCTAATTCCTTTATTGATTCACCAATGAAACGCATAAAATGACTGAAACATTTAATTGTTACATTCATTTTCCCTGAGCATTTTAAACAAAGCTGGAAGGCAGATAGTTCTAAGATGAAGGCAGCATATTTTATTTTCATACAGCCGGTTCTCTTTATTAGTTTGAATAAAGAAAGAACAAACATAGTTGCAGGCTAATACGACGAGCTCGCTTTGTTTCGTGGATTCTCCTCAACTGCGTACATCCTAAATGAATCAATTATATGTTACAAAATGGTATCTGAACACACTTTTTACAATGATTTCTTGTCAAAGATAGGAAGCATAGGCAATATAATTTCATAGATGATGTAAGCAGACAATTACTTAGTGTTAAAAGAGTAACTATTTGTATAGTAATTAGACGAAGGGGTGTAGTTCTGATTTCTCTTGGACACAAGGATGCACTAGAGGCGGAATACAAGAAAGAACAACAGAGTTAATTTATACATATTTTGGTAGAGAATTCATGAGGGTAAGGGTGAGTAGTGAAGTAAAATTATAAAGTAGGTAAAATAATTAAATTTATCAGATTTTAAACCTTAACATTTTATTTTACGGGCTACTTCAGGTGTTAACTGTCTCAGAATGATTTCAACTAGAAGGGTATTTAACGGCTTTCTACGCAGTAGTGAAACAAGAATCACAGTTAGTATTGAAATAATCGAACAGTCAGAGTTTATTGTTGATAAATGATATGCTAGTGCCTTGAAAAGTTAAAAGGAAACTAAGGGCGTTCGAATATGTGGAGACGATAGGTAATTAAGTCAGCATGCAAATAATTTCACGGGGAGACCTCCTGTTGCATCACTGTTCAAAAAGTCATTAAATGAACTTCCAAATGAAATAATTTTGAAGCATGTTATTTGTTTGCATTTAGTTATAATAACATATGTGATTTTAGGCAGTTCGTAGCAGTTGAAGTGAAGGTGTAAAATAAAATGAGCTTATTTACTAAATGAGGTGAAAATGCTACTGTCTCTCTAAAAGTGATGTGAATACTCACAGTTTTTCTATTAAATAAATATGAGTGTGCACAACTGGTGAATCCTGGTCGGAATTAAGATTCGTACTGTTAAAGAAATCATTAAAATTGTGGAGTTTGGAACAAATGATTGTACAGTTGTTTGTTAGATGTTAAAAATGGAAACATTGTACACAGCTTTTATTTACAACGATTCATTGTAAAATATACATAATTTCGGAGTAGATTCTAAAATACAGTGTGCTTTCCAATGCTTCGTCTTCTCACCACTCCACACTGTCTGCTTGCTTCCCTACTAACTATGCTGTATCCTATGCATCTTTCCAGGAACCTCTCATCTTTATCCGAAAACTATTCTACAACCGGTGCACAGTTTCTACAACTAGGCTAAGGAAAGTCTATTAAACTAGAACAGGTTTTACGTGCAATTAATCATTTGAAATTCACCCATTAAAGCTATTCAAAAATAAGAGATGAAAATAGTAACGACTTACCGTCGAACTAGATAACTGCGACCAGGTGCCTGGAACTGAATGAATACTAGTTAGGTGTGTTACAATTCTCCTCCAAGAGAGCGAGAATACCATCTTTGAAAAATATCTGATTGTAGTCGATGCAGTATACTTCAGGGCTCGTTTCAAGTGCCTTTAACATTCCAGTAGTAGAATTTAGACCATCTATAAAGCCTTTTGGATTAACATTGAATCGTACTGTAATAATATACAGTATGATGTTTGAATAGATAGAAATAATTTATACGATCAAAATGAGATCTGAGGAGAGGGAAAAATGAAATATATGTATATAAACCAGTGTTTTATTTGCATCAACCATTAAGAGGTTTCAGGTGCGCTGAACTGACTGCCTTCATCATCACTTAATAGTTCCCAGTAACCTGATGGTACATCGAAAGCTAACTGTACGCGTTCACTCGTAGCGTCAGGTTCACTATTATTATCATTATTCTTGTTGTTTCTGTTCTCTTTAGAAGTAGTACTAGAAGAGATATGTGACCTATTTTCGCCATTCTTCTGCATCTGAAATTCGATATGGCGGATTTGATAGCAACTTCCGGCCATATACGTAACCATAAAATTACTTATGTATTTTATTCAAGGAAGTAGATGAGTCGCTCAGCAGATCATGGACTTGTGATGTATGCCATACGTGCCAGTACGGATTGGTGCTCTGTGCACTTAATAAACAGTTTGAGATACATTTCTCAACTCATTTCGAAGACCAATCACATTTCTGGTGTGAATAGCAGTGTGTCAAACTTTTGACCTTGCATTTCTTGCACTAGTAGAGTGGCTCAAACTGTTGGCGTAAAGGAACAGGTTAAGCGTTTGGATTCTGCTCAATGCATAAAAGACTCAAAACCGCAAGTCACTGAGTGCATATGTCATACCAGTCTTAAATAGCAACAGTGACATATTTTGCAACAGGTCAAAAGACTTCCCAAAAATTTCGATTAATTTGACTTTGAGTTGTACTGTATGCGATCCACCAAATGGCCTCCTTCATCCAAGCATCTCTACAACAGGTAAGAGAATGTCAACTAGGTTCATCTGAACTCGGAATTAATCATGATGTGCAAAATTGAACGTGTGCTTATGCACAATGAATACAACGGTAACATCAGACCACCTGTATCTTTCGTCACACCTGATACAGGTTTTGATCACGTCGAGCTGAAAACAGTTTGTCCAACCTCATACTTCAATGGCCATTGGTATATCCCCATACTGGTAAATCGTTTTGTTCATCGGAAACAAGTCATTCTTATAGCTATTGCTTTGCAGCTAAACTTATCTTCATAGAGAAAACGAGAACTATGCTGTCCTGTGAACTCTCACAGTATCCGAACTATAGTGTCACATCCCATTGTATTTATCCATTTACATGTATGTGTGGATACAGGTACATAGGGAGGACTTATCGGTCTCTGCAGGTTAGGGCTTCAGAAAATATTCCAAAGTGGCTCCAACAACAAATAAAATCGCCAGATATAACTCGTCTTGGAAACAGATGTCCAGCATCACCTATAGCGAAGCACATTATAGAGACGGGTCATAAGGTTGATTTCAACAATGCCTTTAAGCCCATGTATAAAACAAGGTTGGGTTACATACTTGGGTTCGTTGAAACCTTGGTCATAAAAAGACTTAAACCTATCTTACGTGTCCGAAGGTTATTTGTTATTGCTTGAGACCTGCCTTGGTAATCCAATTTAGAAGCAAGGATCAATTTACATCATAATATTTTCAACCCCTCTTTTGTTTGCTTTTTCTTTTTTCTTCCTTACCCACACCTTTGCGTCATCTCCCTACCCATCATTTGTGACCTTGAACCGTACACAATCTGACCTGTACTGTAATTATTCATGCCTTTCTGCCTTCTATAAAACTGTTTATGACAGGTACTTGTGTGATCAGAATGTCCGAAATGTGTTGCGCAAATACATTACACGTTTCAGATAAACTACGTCTTCCTATTGTGTTGTAAAAATTCATAAAGGGAACGAATTGCTTTAAATTTCCGAACAGGAGACTCCCTCCTTGCACCATCAGGAAGCTAGATGATCCACAGAATATACCAACTTTCAGGTATCAAAGGTAAAAAGCCCATTGCAACTTTATTCCGAAAGTCCAGGTCCTCTGAATATAATAATCTGCTTGTTTTTGAAGTTTTGAAGTTTTTCTTTATACAACATTTCGCATTTTGTGTTAGTTAGACCGTTTGTTGTTCATTGAACTGCAGCACATTTTTGTCTGAATGCATGTGTTTGTTAACTGAGAACCATTATGTGTTCAGCCATGGTATTCTAGGTGTTTGCATGCTGGATAACCTCGTATTTGAGGGTTCACTACATGTTTATCTGACACATTTTGTTTGACAGTGCAATAATTTTGCAGTTCATCAACAGTCTGTTATCAATATGTTTGGATTTAGTCGAAGACTGTGAGTCCGTTTCTTCAGAGAGTTATTTGTGCAGAGGCTGTAACAGCGAAGATATACTAGAGTGATTCCTCGAAAATTCAGAAATATACGTTTGACCTATGACCTTAATACCCCCCACCTATTCTGTTACATTGGGGAGGTATCAGTGTCAAGCTAAGACAGTCGATTACCAACTAATTTCCCTACGTTTTTCTCAAGACGCTGTAATAGATAAGGCATGGCATATGGTCTCGTGAAAACAATCGTTGGCACCATGAATTTCAGTGTGGTAATAAACGAATGTAAAATGAGAGTTTATGGTACAGACAGTCACATAATGAGAAATAAGACAAACATTTCGCCAGGGCCTTGCATAATAAAAGTTGGGATGGTAGTGACTTCTGTTCAGAGGATCTGATGGTGGGGAAAAATGAGAAGCATGCTTGTCTGTGGGACAACTCTCTACTGCTAAGTCCCCTGAGCTTTAATGACTTCTACATGAAAATTTAAAGCTGCTTGAAATACCGCGCTTAAATATAAGATCTTTTGCTTTTCTCCTGTGTATTTCTTGCACTCTGATTCTTGGATTTAACTGCTCTCCCACCACTTGTTCTTACCATTATCCCAAGTAGGGAGAGATTACCATCGCTTTTCACTACCATAAATCTTGACTAATCGTGCTAACATAAGTGTCAAACATTATAAAATTCCTTGGCTTTATCTTTTGATGAAAAATCAACCCTACATTTATAAAATAATACTTTGGATTCTGAACGTCTGCTAGCTACTTCTGCATTTCTCTCGCAGTTTTCCTCCGTCTTTCCCCCTTTCCACGGATATTGCCTTGAGTCATGACATTGAGGCAGTGACCCCATCCTCAACACTAGTATAACTCGGACGCAGGAAATGGTTGGCACATCTACTAAGGATGTGAACAACCTCCGTCACGCAATCTGCCGATCATTTAGGGGGCTCGTCCCATATAAGTTTCGTTATTCTAGACTCTAGCGAACAAATAGAACGACTGTCCCAGCGCTTTATAAATGAAATTTCTCAATAAAAATTCTTTTCTGACGCAAATACTATCAGTGGCTTTACATTCCTGAATTGCGTTACATTTGCTGCATTTTGTCGGAAAATGTCTCTTGATACTGAAATCTGAGTGATGTAATGGATTAAGGGAGACATTAGGTCCAAAATTTAGACATATGTTTTCGAATTTTAATGGAATCATGCTAGTACATCTAAGCTAGTACTAGTAACCACCGGATAAAGAAAGCAATATACCATATAATCACCCGTGATGTACACATGTTCATTAAATATTTAAATATTTTAAATATTTTATTATAGCTTGATTCCACACAGTATTTCGGCACAAGTATGAAATTTTCAGCATGTGATATCGATATCCCAAATTTAGCAGGCCGACCATAGATATCGGGTGTCCGTCGGTGGGGGGTCGAACCTCGGACCATGTGCGTGGTCGGCGAGAGTCCTAACCACTGTGCCACCGACACACCTGTGTGTGAAAATGCCTTCTTTATGCTCAAGATTAAAATAAATTCGTTATATCACCGAGCTTTGCCCCTTCTTAGATTTACGCGCATTTACAACACTGTGTATCATCCACATCTCACATCAGTTCTTCGTGGATTTGCTCCTACATCAAGTTCACACACAACATGCTTCAACACAACTGATTTACAGAACTTGGAAAACTAGTTAGCCAGATGCTTCCAATATACATAGTCACGAGAGAAACCCTATAATTCTCATACGTCAAATTCTGCGAACACCCGAAAGATGCACACAAGAGGCTATGATGACCAAAGCCTGAGCACACGTTTTGTGAGTCATTGTGATGTCCCAAAACCTCCACCATCCCTCTGTGATGCATTCTTCGGTGGATGAGGTTGGAAAAACACCCTAGGTAATCATCGCTTGAAGTGAGTATAAGTAGATGCTGATCCATTTCACTGTAAATTGATATATCAGGAGAATTTCTTACACAAGCCCGATACTTTTTGGTGACTATGTGTCTATTGGCGGCTTATAAAGTACTTTCCGAGTGTGGTATGGGGCATGCGCATTAGCACCTACTGACTCAGCAGCGACTATTTGCTCCATTACGTCCTTCTGTCGCGTTCCCTTGACTGGCCTTGTGTGTATTCTACTCTGCACACCTAAACTTATATCAAGGTGATGTCGTCAGAATCATTCTGCGGCCCCGTCTGTACGAGTTCACCATCACGCAATTTCCTGTTAGTGGCTGAAAATTGAGTCACTCCGTAACTGTGGATCTGGTAGGACCTACATGCCACATAATCCACCGTCATCGTGGGAAGGTAGCACGAGTAGACCCACACCACCTCCCTTGACCGAAGGGTTCCCCGTTGGACTTGCATTCCATGGACTGCTTATACGGAGTTCCTGATCACCTGCACCTATTGATAACCACTAAGTGACTTCTCAACTGCTATACAAGCAGTTAAATCAGACATGCCCTTCTCGCCCAAGTAGTATCGTAGGGACTTGGTGAATATCAGACATAATAAAATAATCCTCTGATGCCACTTAACCATGATCGTGGTAACAATTACACCAGGTTATAGGACAACTTTTCTGAGTTGATTAGGTTGTAGTCGTTGGCTAGTACGGAAAATGGACATATCCGAGGTCCCACAGAAGAATAGACACAAAACCTATGTCACTGGCTCACATATGCATTCTTTGCTTCCTGTAAATATTATTGTTTCATCTACTGGATGTCTCTTTTCGCCTCATCTCGTCAGTTGTCGCTTGAGTAGCAGTCTGGGAAATCAGATAGCCTTGTCTGACATTGTTCGAGTAGACAAAAGATATTCATGATCACTGCGTCTATTACTGTCTCGGCATCCATATCAAATTCGGAAAATATAACAGCTTGGATATTGCGGGTGTGATGTAGGCTGGGGAACCAGTTGGATATGCTGTCTGAACGACTCCAAACTCACTTCTGGTCGGCTTCAATTAAAAATAACGCTCATGATTTCTGTGTGACGGTCTTCTCTTCAAGACCTGAGCTTTGGCAATACCACCTTCTGAATTTTCAGCCTGACACACTTAGCCCTATAGCCATACTGCTCTTGACAACGTTCAACTGCTGAAAGGGACAATATGACACTTACGGCTCTTCAAGGATGTGTTTATTAACAATGATATATGTAGAGAGTACAGAGATATACACAGTCACACCACAACGCACAGCAAACATACTGACTTTTGAAATCAGAATAGCTAAGATTCAAGTGAATGGACGAACTTCTTTTATCCCCTACACTAGTATGGCTTATGAAAACAAAGAGGTGGGCAAAAGTGCCCCTGCTTCGTATCATAGTATACGAATAAAAATCTTTTAACTAAAATCACAGTCACTGTGTCTGTGAAAACTTTTGCTGATTTAAAAATTGAGCAGGGCCAGTAAATGTGGTAGTCGGTTATCAATAAACAGTAATATAGAGGATTTAAGAGGCGAATATGGAGAACCTAATGGTTGATGTATCAGGATGAGTAGAACAGAGAAATAGTTTACTGGGGCATGCAAGACACAAATGATGCAAATCAAATTGAACACATTTATTTTGACATACGGGAATAGCTTAGCAGTATGTTTTAAACCTTAGGAGAAATTCAAAATGGCGACGGATTCTGATGGAGGGATACCTCGTCACTGACTTAACTGACAATGAGGAATATACCTTGGAAAAATGATTTCGCAGGATAATTTGGAGGGAGTTTTGATTTATATTGAAAGTGTAGAACATAAAGTGTCATCGAAATTTCGCCAACACTGGCAAGTGAAACAAAATCCCCTATGAAGTATTTCCCTGATGTGTTGCTGTTTTTGGGGTGCGCAAGATAAATAAACTAAAGATTGATCGTCAATAATGTCTCGGGGCCATGATTTAGGTGAGTATCTTGGAAATAAGGGGTGATCAGTGTTCTCATTGTTGTTCACTTAGGATGCCATTCTAGATTACACACCAATATTACAAAATGGTGTGGGAAACTAGCCGTGGTTCTTTGCCATCGGAGGTTTCTACCTCTGCTCGTATTCATAGTTACCTTAGCATGACATTAGACCCTTCTGACTTGTTCCTTATCGGTTATTGATTTTATTATATACCGATATCTATAGGCTTTCAGGAATAATCTGAGATGTCTTTTTAAAATTTCTGGATTTTCCGGCTCAAACTACCATCTGCAGTTGTCCACATTATTGATATTAAGGAATACATCGCGTCTTTTGCACGGCTATTTATGCTTTCGGATGTGCAGGCAAAACGAAAGTCTGCTTTCACATCAGGGAGATAAGGCAAACACCATGTATAACATAGATTATATCAACACTTACTGCGAGTGGAATCAAGAATACTACTGAGGGGGAATTAGTTACTCTTGTGGTAAACACTGTTATCCGAAGAGCTGTGCTATACAACATTTCCAGATTTCTTTGGCCGTGACAAATCCAGTAAATAATTTTATGTAGACATAAAGAGTAGGACTCACAAAACTGCAACTGTCTGTATGATGACACCATCATTTGGGTAGGGACATTTAAATTTAAAAGTAAGAAGGACAGATAATTGTGAATCTAGTTCCAAAGAAGGATTAAGTCAGAAAAAGTTGTTTGTCCAACGTAAAGAAAGTTAAATTCTCCGATAAATATGCAAGTAGTTATGAATATCTGCATATAAGCAGAAATTAAAGCGAATGATATAGAAAATATGAATGACCGTATTGCAGTTGAAACTTTAGCTTAGGCTTGGAGAACTACAATTCATCTCAGAATTCGGGAGGAAATCTGAGTTGAACAGCTCGCTAGTCTGTATGATTGCGGCTGAAGCAACTTGTTGGGAAATGCTGAAGTTACTAGTGTTATTTACATGCATAAGTAGCTGTGTTTGAAGTATCTTCCGCTGCCCACAGCCCTCGAAAAGCCATAAGACGAAATTGGTCTGTACCACTGAGAACACCAGCCTTGCTAGACAAATAACACATTATAAATGCAGATATGTAACCAGTAAATGATTTGATATCTGCACCAAGGGCTATGCAATCAAGTTATAGCAACCGTCGAATGGCCTAAATTGTCAGTTATAATTTAAACCGGTTTGAGCCACTTCTGCGCTGCTTCAGAATGTCTAAGTCTCCAGTTAGCACGCACGAATCCTGTTTTAACCCTGAATATCTAGTACGAATTGAATTCTGTTGAAAAACTCGACTGCTTGAAAAGACAATCAAAAGCACTTTGTCAAGCGCTAAAGCAAAACAAAGTGGTGGGTTACATAACTACATGGTAAGCTCTAAGGACAAAGTCGTACGTCATTGTAGTTCATAATTTTTAGAAATTGCCAGGAAAATTGCAGTGAAAGACATACTTTTCATTTACGCCTACACAAGTTTAACAAATGAACGAGTACTGTCAACGGGCAGAGTATTCTTCAAGCACAAAAACAGAACCAAATAAAGTTAATTGCTATTAATACCCCATTGAATTATTGTTCTCCAGGCGGAGTGTTAAGTCACACTCGGAAGATGAGGTTATCTTGAAATTCTCTTCAATAATGATGTATTTGGGGACGTTTCACTGTGCATTTAGTTCCCTCGAAGGGCAATAATAACCAATCTGCTGCATACCAGCCGTGAAATCTTTGTGCAGTACTGCTAGTTATTGCAGTATTTCAACCGATTTTGTGATCACTATCCCTTGTTCTAACATGCTCACGCAGCATTCTGACTCAGTCACCATAACTGGTCTTAATCCTTTTTTTGTTATCGTATTCTGATTGAATTGTTGCTAATAAGGCTGGACTTATCCGGCATGTTGGTTGAAATTTCGCTCGGCAAATTTGTTTTGTCTATAGTTTTTAATAAAATTTTGTTGTATGTTTGCCGGATTGATAGGAATTCTCATTTCCTGGCTAGTTGTGTTGGTGTCTGCGTCATTTAATCTAACTGCGACACACTTAGCATATTGGTTGTAATGATTAGTGTTTCATGCTGAATGCGTCAAAACATCTCTACAATGAAGAAGATGGGGTAGTTGGGGAGTAATGTCATCTACACAAATAGTTTATTTCTTGTAAAAGCTGCAGCTTTCGACATAGCCACATTTTGACGTAGTCTTCATTGAATGACACTATTTTCGTGTGAAGAACAGTACTATTTTACAAAAGAATGCTATCAGTACATGGGAATCACCTATAAATGCCAACAGAACATAAAACCAATGTGTAAACGAACGACTATGGAACTGCAATCCAACATAACCGACTAACATGGACGAAAATGACCTTTGAGCGTCTCACTCCATCAATGACCTTGAGCATGCGGGATAATTTCAGCCGCTAATAATGCTATAATTTACTGCTGATATTTTTTTGAGTGAATTGAAGGTCACGTCCGCTAGTGAGTGCTTGAACTTTGGCTTTATGCGGGAAAAGTGTTTTGATCTGCATGGTTCCAGCTAACAAATTTGTGGTCTCATTTTGTTGGGAACACCCCTCTTTGTTTCTGGTGTGTGTTATGTTTGCGTGTGGCTAATTATCTTTACTACATGGCAGGTTTTTGTACAAGAGGAAACTTTGAACTGGATATTTGCTCAACTGAAACGTATAGGTACTTTTGACTTTCGCTGTTACTTGTTACTGCCTTCAAGTGCCACCGATTCCCCCATGTTAAATGGTATGTTTATGTTGATGAGATATAATGTGTGTCCGTGTGACCCACAAACGTTTGTTACTGATCGTATTATTTTGGATTCGCCAAGACATTTGCCACACCAACACCGAGGTATTTTGATTTCGGTCATCGCAGAGCTTCAAGTGATTTATCTGCTAGATATCCGAACAACAAGCCAGTGTAAAAATTCAGTTATTGACTTATGTTGTGTGGTGAATATTTCGAATAGCTTTCAGTGGACTCAAATATGGTCTTTCCGCTAAGATGTGGATTCTCTTTTGCGCCTTTCGTATTCTCTGAGCTGGATGTTTTTATAATGTCGCTTTCTTTGTCCCCTGAGAAAAACAATGTATTAATGAGGCGAATGCCAATACCAAAGATTTTCAACCAGTACAATGATAAAACAGGTCAAAAACTATGTTAACACATGTAACGCTTAGATACGGTACCTAGTCACGGCTGATATTCCCAGCATTTAACACTTATTAAAAAGTTTAATCAGGACCACTCCAGAGAGACAGGCGCCATAGTGATGCTTCCATTTTAACGAAAAGTGCAAACAGACATTTCCATTCAAAGCTCAGCTGCTGGAATATTTCATATTATCTCTTAAATATACCTGTAGGTATCGCACTGATGGAAGTACGCCATTTGTTTTTACAGACGGAATTCGCCAACTGGATCAAGATAATACACTCAGTCATCACATAGGTACGTGCGTAAAAAGCTTGAGTCGCCGACATATGAATTCCTTAAATCTTTGAATTTTGTAGAAGTCAGAGTAAACCCACATCCGTTCCATAACTCGTTTCACTTATCCTGTAGGATTTTGAAACTTTTTGAATGTGACAGAATGAGTTGATGAACAGAAAGAGAATAATCACCATCATGATAGCTACCTTTCTGAAACTTAACACATCTGGACCTCTAAACAATTCCCACCCTATATTTTGTTTTCTTGGTATTTCTTGGTGTAATAATATGAATTCAGTTAGACACTAACCTTGTAGTTTTTGTTGCAGTAAAAATTTCCATAGTTTTTTCGATATTATATAGAAGCTTTAAATGGATGCTGGTTAATGATAATGGTGAAATTAGTGCTTGTGAATACCCCTACCTGGCCTCAGGAATTCTCCTTAAAATACGACTGAAAGTCTGATTAGAAACTAAAAATTTCGGGACAGCTAAGAAGTGTGGGGCTTGCAATCACTACCTAACCAGTGGCCAGCAAGGAAAGGTTAGGAGAATAAATAAAGTATGACAATGGCCATGAAGATTTGTTTAACTCCAATAATACAGCTATCTGTATTTCTTAAGTTTAAATGCAACAGGTCGATACACATTCGGTGAATGAGTGAGGAGGTAAGACGACCTGTCTTAACAGACTACATTTTTTGAGGTGTTTGGCTGAATCTTCCACTTCAGTAACAATAGGTGGTCTGCTTGAATCGCCTGACTATCGAAATCACCTAAAATAATTCTTAATTCTATCTGGATTTATCATTGTTGTAATCGTCCACTTATATCCGATGACCTAAACATGAACTTGTGCGCTGATTTCACTTGCATCCCAACAATGGATAAAGGCACACACAGAGTGTCGTTATGTATTATCGCGATGTTGCGTTTAGGTTGTTCTACGTTGTTTTCAGGTTTTTTCAACTGAAATACATTGTAAATACCATATTTCAACGAAAAAACTTAGAAAAATGGTGTGAAGTAGACGTTTTTCAGCATTTTGAGTGAACATGTATCTGTCATGGAATTTCGTTGTTTCTTTGCATGTGGAATGTTAAAATTCTGTGTAAATTGTTGATTACGTTAAGAAAAACGAAATAAATTACGTGAATGAAGTATATTTTGCGAAATTCTTAAGTGGTGTTTTGAATCTCTGAGTCCTGAAAACTTGGTAACAGTCAGAAGAGTTTACAGCTATAAAGGAGTGTTAGCTGCTTATTCGGAACATAACACAGAAGACACAAAGTTTTTACTAAGGTTTCCTTTGCTTTATAACAATTTTGTATTGGTAATTATTTGCTAACAGAAGCATCACTAATAACAATAAATTAATAATAATTTATATTTTCATATAAACATAAATTTACATGGAAATGCATGCCATTTTTACAGGCACGATCAAGTATGATATAATGTCAAATAGAAGACTGTCTATAAGTTAGTAATGTTTGAACAGCTAAATATTTGATATATGTATAAATACACTCTTTGTCTGACCCATGTCGTATCATTATTGAATTAAACAGCAGTCCCCCAGGTTGCGCAGGAAAATCGACTTCGTTTCGTTTTCAATCCGTAGTTGTAGGCATACGATAACCAACCAATATTGAGGTAAGTACAACGTTAACAAGGGATAGTAAGCTGTTTTAGAAAAGTAAAGGTGCAAAGGTGAATCATTAAAGTATGATGAAATAGGTAAATGAAATGTATCATTAATATATGCATTCATAAAGGAAATACAATGGGAGACTATAATTCCTAGGCTGACAAAGCTCATTTGCAATGTATAATGCTACCCTATAGGTCTTACTATCATGATGTCCACTTTTGGTTTGATACAATTATCCACAAGCCGGTTGTTTTAATTTCATACCTTTTTGTGTATTTGGTGCACAACCGTACCCTACAGAGAATAGGAATTAAATAAGTCAAATCAAATTCATAAAGAGCTATAAAATGTTAGGTTTAGTGGAATATAATGAGCAAGTGAAGACGTAATTAGAAAATGAATGAGATGAGACATTGTGAAGTGATATTCGAAGATACGACAAAGGAAAGCATGTTAATTTATAAGATGCCCCATAAATCTGAGCAGAGCCCACGTGGTCGCATCTCAGCAATAGGCTGACCGAATGGTATATGTTTAAAGGTAGAATCATGATCTGTCTAGGCGATCATTATTATCTTTTTCAAGATAAAGATTCAAGCCCTCATAGGAATCTCGAGCCGTCAAACTGCTGTTCCTGCTGAATAGGGCGATTCACCTTAGTGTCCGCCACCATATCTACTGATCAGCATGCGCCACCCTTTTATGATGTTAGGCTCTGATTGTTATGGCTACAGCAAATATATTGCTTGGTTCCAGACACGTTCGTACCTCACATTCCACTTCCCTAGCTTTCTTAGTGAGTGCTTCCAATAGATCTCCACATACAGATTTATGAATACATTATATATGTGTGCATGCGTCCTAATGAACAGATTAGTTTATAAGATGTTAAACCCTTAAAGAGTAAAAAGAATAGGTTTTGTGAATAGTGGAGCAAGATTCATCAGAACACTATAGTTAGAGTTCAATGTAGGTAGTAAGAACTGAAGGTAAAGTCGGTTGGCAGGACTTATTGTACTAAATTATCATGAAAGTCTTTTACATAGTAAACATTTGACACTGCGAAGTAACCTGTCTACACATGTTATAACAAGATATTAGCACAGAACCAACAGAATTTTAACATTTGGTTAACAGTACTGCAGTGTGTATACTGAAGAAGCGTAGTTAGCCTTACAAGGAGCCGTAAAGTAAATCAAACTATATATGATAATAGTGTAATCAATATTATAATTCGTATCGTTTTCAGGTTACAATTGTAATTTACGTAATGGTTCACTTGATATGGAAGCTTTGATGAAGTGTAATTGAAGAATTTTCGTGTTAACGTTGGAATCGTTGTGATGTTATGAAATCGTTCTTTAAAATAAATATTTCCTAAAAGTTTTCACAGTATTCTTGTACTACTACTTCGTTTTGCTTGTCGAAGGAATTTGATATAGCTATTTTTGGAATGCGCAATGATTTACTTCGAAAGAATGATAGTTTGCGCAGTAAAAGAATACTAGGATAATTACCTTTAATAGGATATACCTATAATACGTTATTTTCGATGTACGTAGTCGTCCTACATTTGTTATTATGCATATGTAGTGATCGCATAACAAACATAAGCTCAACGTATAATATTTCGGTAGCCCTGATGAATTTAGTAAAAATCAACCTTCGCATGCACATAAGGACTAATAATAAGGAAATAATAACGGCTTACGACTATGACGCATTTCGCACAAGTATTACTACGTTGCCCATCAATTTCGTTAACTATGCAATGTCCTCAAAACGATAAATAAGAGAGTTACAAGTAGTCGACATAAATGCATATATTTACAAAAGAACAACAGTCAAGCAGTACATTTTCACATTAAAAGGGGTTTATAACATTTCAGTGAATAAAATCACATCGTAGTCAAATTAAAGTCCACTAATCGTTTTATCCACAATATGTGGATCATTTTCCCCACATGATAGAGACACGACCCATCTTCACAGCTTCCAGCACCACCCGATCCTTCAGAAGAAACTGGTTATGATCTTTCCATGCAACCCAGCCAGCAATTTTTTTGGGGCAGACCTAGGGCGCATTGCAGATCTTTTGGGGCACTTCGGGGGCATTGAAGACTTTTTGGGGCAGACTTAGGGTGCATTGCAGACTTTTTGGGGCAGTCTTCGGGGCGAATACTCAAGAACGGCAATGCGCCCAAAGTTTTTTGCCCCGAAGAAATGCTAGCTGGGAATGATCGAGATTGTAATCCTTCGATCACCTCCGGCTGCACTGAGAAATATCTAAGGATTTATACATATCAGGTGAATTAACCTTACCTCAGGCGAACAATTCCTTATCTTTGCCACAATGAATATGTGAACAACGGAGGGAACAATACTAGAATCAGTAAGATAAGTACATATATTCTATGACACATTTGAAGAATTACAGAACTTCCGATTTATCTTTCACAGTTTGTTTTCTGCAAAATGTAAATATTACACAACTGACTCTCCTATCCGCCCGTTACAACCAGCTGAAAAAAGAATAATCTTCGAACTTTATACCTCTTTGATTAAGTTACAGAATAATATTCTTTTCGTTAATGGATCCAATGCATGTCACATCTGTAAAATTTTACATATGTTAACTTGTCCCATTAAGCTGAAAAATGTAATGTTTATGTACATTTTTATTATTATCATTACAAAGCCCGCCTCAGTAACGTCCGCTACGTATTAGCCGCAGCGTTTACGCACAGGAAAATCCACCAATCACAATATGCATAAGTGACCTTGATGTGCTCAGCCTCTCCATAAGGTCGTGTGTGCCTTTATCCATTGCCCAAACACCGTGCTATTCCTCAAGGAAATGAAGATATACTGCGTCGGTGGCACAGTGGTTAGGACTCTCGCCGACCATGCACATGGTCCAAGGTTCGATCCCCTGCCGGCGCACACCCGATATCTATGGTCGGCCTGAATTTGGGCTACCGATATCCATGCTGAAAATTCCACACTTGTACTGAAAATACGGTGTGGAATCGAGCTGTAAATCAAAATAAAAAATAAATAAATAACATTTAAATCCTGTACGAAGGAAAGTGGGCAATGGCGTCCCAGGGATGTGGGCACACGATTGATCTCCAGCCGACCAATCATAAAATGGAGTAATTTTTGCACAAAAGTTGGCGTATAATTTCAAGAAAATGCATGAAAACGCATTAAACAGGGTATCCTTCCCTGATATGACCTAAAAATACCTCGCAGTTATAGTGAGGAATATAAGTTTCTAAGTCAGACTAGTTTCTCTACATGTATTCGCCGACGTGACTGAAGATGAGCTGTTTTATGGATCGTTTATCTCTCTTATCCCCATGTGCAGTCTTCCCCGAAAGTCCTCGGTTGAATTACTACGGCTTGCAGAAAGACGACAGACGGCCACTTACCAGAAAAAAGTGTGTGTCGTTAAACAAATATAAATAAATGACATCAACTCTAAATCCATCCCTAATCGTAACCCTGAAATTAATCCTGAACCTAACATTAACCCTAACCTTAATTCTAATCCTAATTACAACCCTTACCTTATCCCTAATCCTAACCATAATGAGCTACTAACACATTGTTGCCAATGACAGGAGCAGTCAGCCAAAGACTAATGTGCCAGCAAGGTCATTCGAGTGTTCGCACACCTGGGACGCCATTCTTGAACTTGGCCGAAAAATATATTTTGGAACTAAATACGTTACAAATTTTATGTACCATATGTTCACGTATTATCTGAAATAAAGCTTTATTAATACATTGCTATCATCGGTCATCAATTCAGTTGAGGTTATGCACCGTAAATAGTTGCTTGGCAGCTTAGTCTTGGGAACAAACTACAGAAATTTCACCTGAACTGTATAAGGTCGTTAGAGAGGCAACTTATGCAAAGCTCATTTAGAAATCCTGCGACCCTTTTAGTTTCATTCACATTTTTGACGCTTGATGCCTTCACTTTTATTTCTCGTGCTATCAGTGTTTTAACCCTCACTGCGTTCTTTCTATCTTACACAGGCGTTGAGCATGACTTCAAAAAAGTGACGGAATTGGAAGTGAACATCCTAATGAGCATGAAAGCCAGAATGCTAGAACCCGGGTTTGATATAGAACACTTAGGCACTAAACAAGCTCGTAAAATAAATAGTATATGGACTCGGATTCGTTAGAGATTAGATGGTAAATTGCACTATTTGAGCAAGGTGTTGATGCTTTCGGTGTGATGCTGTGAATTCTTGAGACTTAGCACACTATTCCGGTAGCGAACTGCAGACGCCCTGTGGAGTACGTAACAATATGATTGTATACCTCTTGTTAGATGTTGAAATTAGAGACATTGTACATGACTTTTGTTTAAAATGATTTATGTTTAAATACATATAACTTCGGAGTGCAATTAGAAGTACACTATACTGTTGGTAGCTTCGCCTTCTCACTGGTCATTACTGTCTACTTGCTCCACTCAAACCGTGTTGTACGCTTGGGATTTATTGCAGGAACCTATTATCCTTATCCGAAGACAGCTCTACAACCGGAACACAGCTTCTACCAGTAGACACGATTCCAACAGTGAACGCTTCGGTGGATTATATTAACAATTTGTAGCAATGGACTTTAGCAATATATCCAAGTAACCTTTTTAATAAATATAACTCATTACTGTAATTTTGATAATATATTGTTGTACTATCATCTCATTGACTTGAATTTTTATTCGCATATTTGTTGTTATGGAGCTCGCAAGACAGTCCCATACAGCCCTTCTTCCTGTCTTATTCGACTTCGCTACTTCATTTGCCCACTGGTGTGCTCACTGAATACACGTGCAACAATGTTCGCTGCCTTCTTCCTCTATATGCGAATTATCCAGAGGTATGACGGCTATTTTGATACAAAAACCGGTTACCGAAATGGTCAACTCCAAGAAGAGAGCAGAGGTCAAAATGCTATCACTCGCGTACTTTTTAAATGGCAGACCTCGTGAGAATAACAACAATTATCTAAAGAATGCCAGTTATGTAGAAAATTTGCTTAGGAAACATCTTTTAAATCACTCATTGTGCTACAGTGCATACTGTATAAATCTCCTCATGATGTCCAGAAACTCCCATAGTAATATCCAGTTCAAGAAAGTCAACCTAAGTAGCTCCTGTATAATGAGGAAACAATTTACTATTACATGCATTTGTTTCCCTTAATGAATTTAGACAAAGCAACAACTACAGATTTAGCAGAATAAAATATGGTAAATAAAATAAAATATGGCAAATAAATAAAATAAAATAAATAAAATATGGTACCATTTTATTCTGCTAAATCTGTAGTTGTTGCTTTGTTTAAATTTACTATTAGCAAACCCGAGGAGGAGAAATAGGTATTCTTTTCCCCACAACACCAAGTACATGCACCACAGACTCGTATTAGCCTCGCCTAGTTTACTAGCTCGATAATTTTTTAGCCGGACCCAAGCCCGGGAAAAGAGGGATGATTAGGAGTCGAACTACAGACCCTACACCACAAAGCCAATCAAGCTGCTACAAAAACTTAAACAAGACAGAAAATATGTCAACAATACAACAAATTCAAATAACAATCTTATTCTTCACCGGAATCCGAGAGGGGAAATAATAATAATATATTCTCATTTTGTACATGAGGGACGCCAGTTTACAGGCATCATCAATATGATAAATTACATATACGATTAGTAAGCATATTAAGTAATAGTAATTTAATAAAATACATTTTTCCTACCTGTGTAGGACACACCGATTGTACTGGCATGGATAAGTATTATTTAAATTACATAAATCTGGTTCATGGTTAAATTTTAAGGTTGCAGTCATTGTGTCTATGGGAACAATATGATAACTAGTCATTCAGTGGAGCAAATCAAGAAATATAGAAATATTGTCTTCGCATTAACAAAAAACCCAAGCATGTTTTGGATGGATTACAAATACTTGGGAAAAAAGAAAGCTTGAAGTAATTCCCCATGTAACTTTGGTGTGTACGGCATCGAGTCTTATTCTTGATTTATATCCAAATTTGGTAATAATTTAAAATAAGTGATACACTTGTATACTTTTGTCAGCATATTCATCGTAACATCACAAGTGAATTGAACTTATAATTAATGACAGTTTATATTTTCTTATAAACTGGTGTTTTCAAAAAATGCAAGCTATTTTTGAAGACACGATCAGTTATGTTGTAAGTTACAATCGTGAAGTATTATAAATCAATACTTTTTATTGGTATAAAGGTATATTTTACAACTGTGATCCAGGTTGAGTCTTGGGGAAATGTGATGCGTAATTCACGAGGGAATTGTAAGAAATAGGACCAATAATGTTTGCAGATCATTTGTCATTGTAAAGTGTCAAATATCCACATTCTTCATTCTCATTCAAAAAGTCGAATGAAAGGTAAAATGGTGAGAGAAAGAAGAAGGCAAACAACAACAACGCAAAGGAAAGTAAGCGGAGTCCTTAAGGAGTGATTAATATGTATATATACGTTTATATTCTGTTTAGTAAATGTAGTTATTTTGGTGCACTAACTAACTAGTCCCGTGATGCTAACTTTTATATTGTGTGAACTAATATTATTGTCCTGTGTAAAAATGTCTATCATGTACTTCCAATAATATAAAAATTTATAATTGTAGTTTGTTGTAACTACGCGTCTAATGAACTTAAAATATCTATGTGGGGTGAAAAAGAGGGTGTAAGATTCAGACGCAGAAGTGCATTGTCATCTTTGAGCAGTCTGGTGACTGAGGAGATGAACACTGCGATTGCGTTTGCATCGCGCACATCAGCTGGTAGTCTATTCCAAATGACTGAAAACTTATTTAAGAAGAAGTTGCACCACATGTAAGTCTGACAATGCTCTATAGCAGCTAGGTTATGATGATTTCTAAGACTGTAACTGATGACAGCGGTAAGTTTAATTATTGGCTCGGAGTAGTGCACGAGCAGATTAGTTAGCTTGTAGTAAAAAATTAGGTTTAGCTTAAGACGTCTTTTCCAGAGTGGTTCTAAACTTAGTCTGTCGCAACGTTCATAGTATTGGAGACCACTTTCTAAACCAAGGATTCTTAAGGTGAATTGCCGTTGCACTCCTTCTAACTTAAGTTTGTCATTTTGCCTGAGTCCGCTAAGAATAAACGGGCAGTATTCTAAAATAGGTCGGACACATACTTTATATAATAAAACCCTAGTTTCACAACAAAAGAAATTACGAATTATGCATCCTAGGAGCCTTCGTGTTTTACGTCTGGCATAATCAGCTTGTTCAGAGAACGTTAAGTTACTAGAGTATCTGATACCGAGATTTACGACTGAGTTGAGCTTGGCTAGTTTACGCCCATTTGCTTCAATAGTGAGGTCAAGGTTACTGTTGCCGATACAAATCCAACCGCATTTGTCAATGTTGAACTTTAGACAGGATTCAGCACACCATGTTGCGAGACCACTTAGTTCAAGATGTATTTTATTTACCATATCGCAGGAGTAAACGACTTTGAGGTCGTCACCATATATGAATGAGGCAGTTGCAAATGGTGTTAATGTATACTGTAAATAAAAGTGGACCTAGGACACTACCTTGCACAGCCCCACTTGTGATCTGCCTAGGATGAGACAATACAGATCCAACCTTGGTTATTTGTACCCTGTTGCTTAGAAACGATTTTAACCAGCTCAGTAATGGATTGCGAATCCCACATGAATACAGCTTCTCAAAGAGAATATTGTGAGACACCATTTCAAATGCCCTAGATATGTCGAAGTAGAGAACAACAACTAGCTTACGTGCTTCGCGACTACTAGTGATGCAGTTGAAAAAGTCGAAGTGGCAAGTAACGCAAGACCTATTTTTGAGAAATCCGTGTTGAGACCTTGTAACAAGATCTTCCTTAAGTAGATAGTCTGACAATTGATCCTTGACAACTTTCTCCATGATTCGCGAGACAACTGGGGTTATATTTATAGGTCTGTAATTGCGGACTTTTGCCTTATCACTGGATTTATAGTGTGGAATTATGAAGCTAGTTTTCCACTCATTAGGGTAAGTGCCAGTGTCCATAGATATTGAGAAGAATTTAAGAAGTAATAAGGGTATATCACACCCACTGTTTTTGAAAATTATAGAAGCAAGGCCATCTGGTCCCGTGCTAGTGGAAGGTTTCAGGCTTTCAACTGCTTGTTCAATTAATTGGTTGGTGAACACTATGCTTCCGAGGAAAGAGCTAGTAAGGGGGCCGGTTTCACCAAGAATGCGCGTTTCTAAACAGAAGTTTGCAAACCACTCACTGAATATTTCACATATAGTGGCAGGCTCATTGTAGATAGCTTTGTCGTGAAGTAAATAGGGGATGTCCCTCGTCGACTGCATTGGTTTTTTAAGAAGTGTTGTTAAGTTATAAACTTTGGAGGTGCTTTCAAGTGCCCTTAATTCTTCGTCGAGGTCCCTTTGAGAGCGTTGGCGCTTGATAGATTCAAGAGACTCGTGGATTGAGTGCAGTAGTGATAAATCCTCAGTGGAATAGTACTGTTTCTTCAACTTCCTTAACTTATTGCGGCATGCCCTCGGAATGTATTCAGCTTGGTGTCTACTTAATTTCACTACCTTCTTAGGAGCAACAGTATCTAGACAAAGGATAACATTCCTGTAAAATAGGGATACTACAGTCTCCAGGGAGTCAGTGGTAAAATATTCATCCCAGTGACAGAGTCGAATGAGTTCTTGGACTAATCCCCAGTCTGTATGTTTGTAACTACGACGTATCAAGCTCCCTGAATCCTGTTTATTTCCCGTATTTAGTGGTGAGAAAGGCAGAGAGCAGAGTACCATTCTATGGTCACTACTGGAAAATCTGTTACCAACTAGGTGGAGACTGGGAATGTGTCGTGACAAAATACAAGGTCCAACATGTTGTCACCACGAGTAGGTGTCTGGACGTGTTGCTGCCATCCATAACAATCGATAGTGGCAAGTAATTCGTCGAAGCGTTGGGGGCCGGAACTACTTAACCAGTTGATGTCTGGATGATTGAAGTCCCCTACAATCATTTTTTAACTAGTACTAAACGATGAGGCGTGTGCAAACGATTTAGCTAATAACGCATCAGTTTCTTTGGTTGAGCTTGGTGCTCGATAAACACAGCCTATGAGAAGCTTGTACTTATCTCCTTGTAAGACGACCCAGAGTGAATCAGGTACCTCGTTCAGTATTTCATCTTCTACCTTACTGGCTACGAATGAGTTATGTATATATATGAGACATCCTCCACCACGCTTGCAGTCTCTATTTGCACGATGTCTAGTGTAATCATCTATGCCTATATGCACATCAAGTACAGAGTATGACCACCATGATTCAGTAATCAGAGCTACAGTAGGCTTGGCGATAAATAATAATGTCCTTAGTTAAGATATCTCACTGATTAAGGAACGTGCATTAATTAGCAATATCGTGAATAAGTCACGGGATACTACAAGCTGGCTTAAGATATCACCATAACCTAACTCTGTTTGTGCGTCAACAACGCAAATTATGAATGATAGGGGGGTCGGACTGGGTGTCTGTACATCGGGGTTAGAGTGCAGTGAGGTGGTCCTATGTGCCATGGGTCGTACCAGTGATTTGGGACACTTGGAAAATTTGCCATATGTTCCTGCATATAAGGAGAGTAGATGTTGGGCCTGGGTTGACGGTTAAAAAGCATAGCATCAAAAGGTCTACCCATCCATGTGCTATCCATCATACCGGTACACACCTTCGTGTTCGTTTTATAACTTAAAGGAAATTGAGAGGGAAGGTGCCTCGGCTGCAAGACTTTGGGGGTTTTGGGGCATGACTTTCTATAAGGTGGAGCATGCTGAAAACCTCCAGATATACTTGTGTTTCGAGGGTCTTTCGTAAGAGGTGAGGGTTTTTTGACACTCTTACTCTCAGCAAGCTTATTGAATACAAAGTATTCTTCCCCATCATTAGTCTCAACCTGGCGAAATTTGTTCATCGTGGTGAGGTTACCACGTTTGGGTAAGAATTTCTTAGAACAGCTTGCAGCAGTTCTACCTATTTTAACATCTTTCGGTGAGACGTTATTTACAGGGGTACTGGTATCTAAATCACTTCCTAGTCCCATTGGCAAGCGTGGTTGTTGTGTAGTTTGCTGAATGCTAATGTCAGCATTAGGTGACTGTTACTGTGCACGATCCTTTTTTGGTAAATCTAAGCTAGAGGAGGTGACCAGGTTATTACTACGCACTATTCTGCGCTGACACGGTGTTTCATCCTGAGCTATGATTATAGACTTATGACTGCTATTCAGTCTTAGGTGATCCCGACATTTAGTAAACTTACTAGAATCAAGGGAATTATCGAATTTAAAAATGATGGCACAATTAGTCTGGTTAGACTTTTACGAAGTCTTTTGCTTTCACATGGAACACCGGCCATGCCGCAACAAATCAGGATTTTGTGTTTTACAGTCTTCAGAGGCAGAGAATCTGGGACGTTGTAAACTATAGCCTGGTGAGAAGAGGTTATACGCTTCATCAGCTCCACAGCCAAGCAGTCAGTCAGATTTTCAGCCTTATTTAGGATGTCTGGAGATATTTTACGATGTTTCCTTAACAGACAGGCTATTAGGTCTAAATCCGAAAGCTTGTTTTGAGTTACATCCAGTAAAGACTTAACCTGGCCATTATCAGAGCGGCTCTCCGTGATATTTGAGATTGGCAGTGATATGCTATCAAACTGACCTAATTTTTCCTGAAGTTCACTTACTTGCCTCTGGATATCTTTCACAAGGAGGCTTAATTTACAGAACTCAGAGTTCTCTAACAGAACATCTTTCACCTATATAACAGGAGTGAGGACTGCACCCAAGCCATTTTGTTAGCAAGTGGTTAATGCTGTATTACAGGGTGGTAATGCAGTTATAACCTAGGTTGAGCCACTATCTAAAACAATTGTGTTTCGACGAACATGTTTTTTAGGGATTTGGACCATAATTTCAAGGATTATATGACTATAAGCAGCAAATGAATATCAGAGCAAACACGTATAAAAATGTCACCAATTTCGAAGGGCAATGATATACGTTATAACGTGTTAAGTCTTCCGCGCTTGAGGGTTTTCTCGGCTTTGATTGACTAGAACAGTGGCGGCTAATTTGATATTTAATTTGTCCTAGGTAGGTGATATCGTGTGCAGGTTTGTGTGGTTGCGGCGTGCGTTGTTTGTAAGCATGTTTGATGAATATAAATGTAAAATTTGAGTATTCTAACATTTTCTTTCACTTATTTTGTGCATGTACAAGGCTTGGTTTAGCATACACTCGGTTTGTTGACCTGTCAGTTGCTGGCGTTGTCAAGGAACCCGTGAGTTCTTGCGCTTTTCTTAGTTTTAGGTTATACGTGTAGCATTTTGTTGATGGATATTGCTCTGTGATGTATTTCAGTATTGCTTTTTCTACGGAATTATATTCAGACAGTTGCAAGACAGATGGATACTTATTGACAAAGCCTTTTTAGTTTATTGCAGGTAGGCAATGCGAGTGAAAGCACTGCAGACGTCAGTGGAATTTTCGGTGAAGTAATGCTGGGAAGGCGTTTCTTTAGCTGGGAGGAATTTGAGAATTCATTAGGAGAATTTCAAAAAGTGAGGAAGTCATTTAATGATAACAGTGTAGTTGTCCTGCACTCACTATGTGGTTGCCGCAGATTACGCGGGAGAAGTAATCGCACAAATGGACCATTTTCTTAATGTGTAAATTAACTACTTTCGTATTACAATAAAAATAAACTTTTCCTATTAACATTGTTGTCTTTCTGTTCGTGTGTTCGCGTTGGGAGTACGGCACGCTAGACCGGTGCTCCCTAGGATATAAATTCGTTACTATACGTAAGTGCAATTCTGTAGGAACATTATCCATCGGTAAAAGTGATGAATTATAAGTACTTCATCCAAGTCTAAAAATCTGTCTAAAGTTACGCGATTACGTCTCCTAGTCATAGGTAAATCTGTAGGGACTAATGACAAAAATACCTAACTTCAGTATTTGAAAAATAAGAATAGAACTTAGGCCCTGCAGTTGAGTTCGATTTCGTATAAAGTTAAGTAAAATCACAAGTAGTGTATTACTATTATTTCACTTAAAGCGTGATGTCAATCCACATGACTACGGGTGTTAACATATAGCGTAAAATGAAGTCTACACGAGACGAATAATTTAATAGGTTGAGCTGTAGCAATACTAGTACGACTTCGCGTACGTTGAATTATCCTAACAATTACTTTCTCAGGTCTCATTGATAGGTCAGGCCTCCATCTCGTCATAATGACAAATTTAGTTTCACTGAGATAGAATAAGAAAAGTATGGTAAGCAGGATGTTAAATGTATTTCATGAAAAATAATAAGCGAATTTCTTTACACAATTGCTTTTCGTAATTACTTCGGGGATGCGTAATTGCTGTCACCAGGTTGACTGACTTCACCGAACATCTGCAAGTAAGTGAATAAAGTGTAATTTTCAAATCGTTGAAGTTAGAAATAAGTAATGTAAAAGTGAAACGCTTTATATTTTCCTACCTTTGCTGAAAAAGGTTCATTCTCCTTTCTCATTCTTTGGTCATGACAGCATTCTTCTGCGGTTTTCACTGTCACACACATTGCTCCTCTTCTAAAGTATAGCACCAAGCAAATAGTAATTCAATTTGTCGTATAAACGGGTGTTTACAAGGAATGCATGACATCTCTACAGGCACAATAAGTTAGGTTATGAATTGTAATCACCCGAGCGATTTTAATTAGAAACTTCATCGAAATGGTTATGATCACCAGGAAATTCAGCAGATTATCTCATTCATCGCATGCTCTCTTCGATGGGTTATGGAATACGTCAATCATCATGGATGATGATAAAAGAGTGTTTGGCATCCTCAAAACGTATATTTAACTTGTGTCTGTGGGCTACTTCTCCTTCAAATGTCTCGTTATCATAGAATAACTGCTATGAAAACAACCATTGCCTATAGTTAATTTTCAACTTTAATATCCTCAAAAAACTAAGAAATATTAAACCATTACGGCTCTAAAACGCAAATGATAGTCTTTCTATGCTAAATTTCTTATATACGATGAGTTCTTGAAGTAGTACATCCTCTGGGATATCATGACAGTTTTATCCATTAATACGAACACAATACTGGAAAATGTTGCTTTTTCAACTATAGAAGCCTGAAACCAGTCATGTATAATCTACTTTCACAAAATAAACGCTTATAACGCCTCTATAGGCGTGAATACGATAACCCATACAGTGCGCGATAATATATCACGATAACGTTTATCATCACCCATTTCGAACGTACCTCCAGACCGAATGGCGCGGGCTGGTGAAGGCCTTCGGGAAGCAAGTCACCCAGCCGATGTGTCTTGTCTCAATGAAAGCAAAAATAAGAATGGCAAGCTAGAATGTCCGTACGATGTACGAAGCCATCTGGAAAGGCTTTACAGGTAGCCAAATATATGCGAAGATTTGCGTAGAAGTGCTGGATGTGGATTGTCAAATTTGTCAACTAAAGAGTCAGTACTCTAACCATCCACTCAAACGACAAGCACAAGTACTCTGAGGCAGTGAGTGGCTATCATGATATAAGCACTGGTAGCCAGAGCTCTAACGCATCAGGAACCAATTTCGTCCCACAGGATCATGATATCAAGATTCGACTCAAAAGGGAAAAAGGAAGGAAGGGTACAACTATCCAATGCTACGCACAGTGCTACGAACAACGTAGAACAAGAGAAGTAGGAAGTCTTTTACAGACAACTACAAACGGTAATCGACAACATCCAAAATGGTGACATCAAAATCCTCATGGGCGATATGAATGCAAGCCAAGCTAGAAGCAGATTATGCGGGAAGAGAACTCATTATGATTCAAGGGGCTCTCGCTCGGTGAAACAAATGAGAACGGAGAATTATTTGCAGACTTCTCAGCCTTCAGTGATCTGGTGATTGGAGGCAGCGTGTACAAGCACAAGGACATACACAAGGCCAGTGACATGGATCTCTCCAGACGGACACACCAAAATCCACATTGATTTCAACTCAATGTTGCCCAAGAAAGTGAAGACGCAGTCATTCAGCTGGACACAGAGTCGAGAAGGGGAGCAGATGTATGTTCAGAACATCATCTAGTTCTAGGATCCTTCAAGGTGAAGTTGAAATCCCTGAAAACCACTGGAGACGGACCACAGTTCAAGTTCATCACTCATAAACTGAATGACAAAACCACAAGGGATACCTTTGGAGCAGATATCAGGGCAATATCGGATACACTACGTGGCACCACGGAGTAAACCTATGTGTAAGTATATTGGAAGTCTCTGAAGGCGACATTCAAGGAAACGTGTACAACTGTTCTAGGAAGAAAGAAGTACCAAGACGAGGAATGGCTGTCAACGGATACCTGGTATCTGATCGAGGCGGAGAGAGGGGAGGATGGTGAAAGAGAAGATGACTCAATCCAAAAATACACCACAGAAGGAGAAGCTGTGTTCAATGTACTGAATATAGAAGTGAAGAAGAGTGCTAGGAAAGACAAAAGACAATTCCACGACGAACTGGATGGCAACTAAAGCAAAACAGGGAAGTCGCAGGTAAAAGAGACTGTAGGACGTTACATCGGATAACCAGGTCTCCATCAAGGAAGAGATCAACTCGGATGAAACAAATAAAAGATGTTAAAGGTAAACTGATTATCAGGGAGGAGACACAAATAACACAGTGGACTGATCACTTCAAAGGACTCTTAAACCGACTATCACCTGCAACTCGCCCAGAAGTACAAGCAGCACTCATGCATATAGCTGCCCACTACTGGACACCCATCCCCCAGCGAAAGCAGAAATACTAAATGCGATGAAGCTACTGATTTCCACTCGGAGAGGTAGCAGGGCCAGGTGAAATCCCCTCGAAGCACTAAAAAGGGACCGAAAAGCTGCTGCAGATGTGCTCACGCCATTGTAGCAAAAGGTTTGGGGGGTAGGAAAGGTACATACTAATTGAAAGAAAGGCTACACCGTCAAACTTTCAAACAGAGGCGATGTAGGCCTCCGGTAGAACTGGCCTGGAATAGTGCTCTTATTCACGCTAAATAAAATACTAAGTTGCGTCATCCTGGAGAGAATAAAATATGCAATGGATACAGAACTCCGCCCTACAGGATCAAGCTGGATTCAGGAACGGAAATTCATGTGTTGATCGAATTGCAACCCTAAACATAATCATCATCACCAAAGAAGACATAGGATGGCAATCAAGCCTATACCTTAACATCATCGAATTCGCGACAGCCTTCAATAGCGTTGACCGAAAAGTAATTAGGAAAATTCCACAACACAACGCCGTACAGTGCCCAAGTATTTATCAACCTCATTCAACAGCTGGCTATATGAAAATGCCACGTGCCAGGTGATCTACAACGGAAAACTCAATGAGGGGTTCGAAGTGAATACAAAAGTAAAACAAGCCTGCCCATTATCTACGATGATACTCCTAATTGTGATGGACTGGATTATGCATCAGACTGTGGCGAGTGAGATGACAGGGTCACACTTGGACGACAAAAAGACTCTAGAAGATGTGGATTCCACAGGTGATTTATTTCTGATATCACACAAACTCGAAGACTTGCGAGCGAAAAGCAACAAATTGGCTGAATAGAGTGGCAGAGAAGACAGTACTACAAGTGAACGTGCTGAAGGTGTGGTGGACCTTTTACTCTGTTGGCTTAGTTACCCAAATTCAAATAGAAAATAAAATACCAAATCAGTTTAGTTACAGGAAGAAAATATTAAAGTTTCGTTACTTGGGTTTACAAAGACCCAAAGTCCACAATAAACGTAATAGACTCCAGGTGCTGCGGGAAGGCTGCTCCAGTACTAATTCTCCAATGTTGACGTTGCCGGAGGTCGACCAAAGTGACGGTGCTACGGTGCTCCTGCAAAGATTCGAGATAGAAAGCAGGTGGTTAAAATTGTTCGACGGCAGTTGAGATGGTGGAGAAGACGGAGAGTTGGAGGCAGAAGGGTGAGGATGTGTTCTGTGACGTGTTAATTTTTCCGCGCCTCAGGTTTTCTCGTCTTTCATTGGCTGGAACAGTGGTGGCTAATTTGATATTTAATTTGTCCTTGTTAGGTGATGTCGTTGCAGGTTTGTGTGCTTGAGGTATGCGTTGTTTACAAGCATATTTGATGAAAATAAATGTAAAATTTGAGTATTCTAACGTTTTCTTTTACTTATTTGTGCATGTACAAGGCTTGGCTTATCATACACTCGGTTTGTTGGCCTATCGGTTGCTGGCGATGTCAAGGAACCCGTGAGTTCTTTGGCTTTTCTCGATTTTAGGTTATACGTGCAGCATTTTATCGGTGGATATTGCTCAGTGATGTATTTCAATGTTGCTTTTTCTACGGAATTATATTGAAACAGTCGTGAGACAGATGGATACTAATTGACAAAGCCTTTTTAGTTTATTTCAGGTAGCCAATGCGAGTGAGAGCATTATTTATCCTGTAATATTGTGTGCATAATTCTATTTTTGTTTACTCTTCCACCTTTTGTAGTTAATAATGTGCTGCATAAGTGTCAACGATGGACATGGTCTCGTAACTTGTGCGCATCCGAAAGCGGGAGAAGTAATCGCACAAATGGACCATTTTCTTAATATGTAAACAAACTAATGTTGTATTATAATAAATATGAACTTTTCATATAAATCTTGTTGTCTTTCAATTCATGTATTCGCTTTGTGAGCACGGCATGCTAGACCGGTGCCCCCTAGGACTTGAACTCGTTACTATACTTAAGTGTAATTCTGTAGGAACACTATCGACCGATATGCGTGGTGAATTATAAGTAGTTTAGTGGCCCTTAAGTCTCTGTCTACAGTTACGTGAAAACGTCTCATAGTCATACGCAAGTCTGTATGGAACAATGACAACAATAGGTAGAACTTAGGCACTGCATTGCAGTTCCAGTTCGTATACGGTTAGGTGTATTCCAAATCAGTGTATTACTAATATTTAAATTAAAGCCTTATAGCAGTCCCTGTGATAACGGGTGTTAACGTATACTGTAAAATTAAGTTTACACATAACGAATAAATAAGTAGGTTGAGCTGTAGCAGTCGTAGTAACATTCCGCTTACGTTTAATTATGCAGTCAAATAAATCATCAAGTATCATTGATAAGTCTGACATCTGCATCGTCACGCAAAAAAACTTAGTTTCACTCAGATAGAATAAGAAAAGTATTGTAAGCAGGATGTTAAATCTATTTAATGAAAAAAAATAAGCAAATGTCTTTACACAATTGTTTTTCGTAATTATTTCGCCCATGTTGAATTGCTGTGACCAAGTTGACTGACATTACCGGATATCTGTAAATAAGTGAACAAAGTGTATGTTCTTAAATCGCTGAAGTAAGGAAGAAGTAATGTTAAAGTTAAACGCTTTAAATTTCCATACCTTTACTGAAAAAGGTTCATTTTCCTTTTTCATTCTTTGGTGATGACAGCATTCTTCTGTATTTTTTAATGTCACACAGAGATAGTTCGTCTAATACAGTATAGCAGCAAGCAAACAATAAGTGTTAACTAGTAAACCATTCACAATGAACACTGTACAGAAAACTTCATCACATCTTCATTTTAACCAACTTTTCCTTCACGCACAGAAGCATGCAGTCACTACATACACTCAAGCATTGTAACCTGAACATCACAAAATCCCTATAGATAACTTCTTTCATAATAAATGATTTAAACATATGAGCCATAAGTGCATCTTCCATATCCTTCATAGCCAGAAGTAATTCATTAAGGATCTCAGAATATCTTAGTGATCTGAACACGAACGATTGATAAGACTGGGATAACTTATGTAACAGGTGCAGTAGTTGTAGGACACAACTGCTAGCTACTAATCGACAGAAAATTGATACTAATTTTAAGTAGTCTGACATTTCAGGAGGACCATCTGCACTATTCTTCGTAACCCCATGCACACTGATATACACATAATCTGATGCCATTTTTGACAATGAACAATTAAAGCCTTCTGACATTCCAAGTGCAAATGTCAATTAAAGTAGTATCATATCTCCGTCTAAGCAATTTTAAATGGGAACTTCATCAAAGTAGTTATAATCACCAGGAAATGCAGCAGCCTGTCTCATTCATTGCATGATCTCTTCCATGTGCTATGGAATATTTCAGCCATCACAGATGATAAAAGAAGTGTCTGACATCCTCAGAACACACATCTAACTTATGTCTCTAGGCTATTTCTCTTTCAAATGCACCATTCTCATAGAATAACTGGGATGACAACAGCCATTGCCTGCAGTCAATTTACAACCTTAAGATCTGAAACAACTCACAAAAAACAATGCCTCAATGCTCTAAAACCCTAATAATGGACTTTTTATGCGATATTTCTTCAAAATGATGACTTTTTTATTAGTAATTCGTCTAGGCTGTCATGACAATTTTACGCATTACTACGAACACAATACACAAAAATATTGCATTTTTCGGCTACAGAAGCCTAAAACTAGTCAAATAGAATCTATTTTCACAATACTGAGCGGTTAGAACGTCTCTATAGGCGTGAACGCGATAACCCATGCAATGCGCGAAAACACCTTATCATAGAACATAGCCTCACTCAGGCAGAATTACATATTCATTCAAAACCCGAGGTAAAATTCAAAGTGCAGAGTTTATGGTTAAAACAAAGTAGTGCACAATATGTTCATTTCTTACGTAGTAGTAAAATTTGGATAAGTTTATATTTTTTGAGGGCTCCACAAGGGCAGAGGTGACGAGCAAAACCAACGAACAGCAAAAGCGAAAACAACCAGCACCAATCACCATCAACGAGAGAAATTTGAATTGAACTTACTACTTTCACTCATCAAGGAAGTATCATTTCAACCAAAGTTGGAACGGATAGATATTTCAAAATCAGAATCGCGAAAGCAGGATACGCCTTCATCAAACCCAAACCAGTTTGGAAATCTTCCGTAATCAGAATAAGGAACAAGATTTGCATTTTCAAAACCAATGTGGAGTTAAATATTAAATAGAAGCCAGAAACCTACACAGCGTATCATGAAGAGCATTTCAAAAAGGTCACAGACATTCATCGACAGTTGCGTTAGCTGGCTGCATCCTGAAGAATAAATAACAAGTAAGAAGGAGCAAACAGAAATAATGGCCGAAAAAAAATCCTCTCAGAAAAAATAAAGCTGAAAATTCAGACATATCAAAAAAATATTGCAGAGGCCATCGAATGATGACTTGTATCAGGCCGTCACTCGAGTTGTGTGCCATCAGAACGCGATCTAGGCCTTATTTTAACAGAAAAGCTAGACACCAGTGTAAATTACACGAGGGACGTCGCCAAAGCTCACGGCTCTTTACACTTTATGCATAGGCAACTGGGAGCTCTTACTCCTGAACTATTCCTAACGTTGTATACGACATACGTGAGGCCACTCCTTGAGGTGCATAATATCATTGCTCCTCCGCTACTCAAAAGGGATGCTAACATGCTAGAAAGTGTCCAGAGACGAGCGACAAAATGGGTGATCGGCCTCCGCAACAAATCATATGAGGAGAGACTGAAGAAATTAAGTCTTTTCACACTTAGTTACCGTAGTCACAGGGGAGACCTCATCACCGTCTATAAGATCCTAAATGACCAGGCCCATCCTAATAAGAGCATCCTGCCATTAAGTGATTATAGGCTTCCACGAGGTAACCCGCTAAGGATAGCACACCAGAGACCAAAGACTCGAGTGCGTTCACATTTTTTCTCGCTTCGAGTTTGCCGTCTCTGGAACGCTTTACCGGCGGCCGTAACTACAGCTCCATCTGTGGAGACTTTTAAGCGGAAGCTGGACAATCATGCAGAAATGCATGGTTTGTGTCTCAATGGCTTACCCTCTTAAAATTTGAAACCACATTGTCAATGGATAAGCATACAAGCTAAATCCCCACGACCCGTCCTGTCTTCTCCCACTGTACCGACTACTCTATCTTTTCTTTCTTTCTTTATTATTTCACTTATCTCAACCTATATTATCCACACTACAACCTATTATTATTATTATTACTCTACTTTTATGACTATACCGAATGACCAACGGGTGTTAGGTCAAACTCCATTCACGGCAGCAGCTGAGTCCTAACATACTGCACACTACAAACCACAATCTTGACCAATCCTCGCATCACTCCTCCTGGAGTCTACCAGAGCTAAAGCAGTCGAGTGGCGGGATTTACTACGCATAAGTTCACCGAAGATCTGGAACCTCTACCTTAAAATCAAGAAGCGAGCTCAAAGAAATCACTGGTTTATACTAGCTCGTAATCAGGATATTGGATATTGGAGTGAAATCCCAATGGGAAGCGAAGAGTGGGTCGTCCGAGGGTGACGTGGAGGAAATCGTGTGAGTAGAAGGTGAGAGATTATGGTGAGTCGTGGACTCAGCTGTAGAGGATAGCAGAGAATAGAACAAAGTGAAGATGTGTTGCTGAAGTCCTATGTTCCACTGGGAACCCAAGTGGATAATAATAACAGTCTCATATTGCAGATGAAATTTCACGAAATTCACACAGCCGGCATGAAGTAGTCTTCAGACTCTGTGAAGACGTTAAAAATTGTGGCAAAACAACTGACAGACCAAGGAATAGATAGGCATACACGGTCTGGACTGCAATGCTAACCATCATTAGTCGAGAGTGAATGGACTCATTGAAATTGGAACTGCTGAATATTGAACAAATTGTTTTACATACACAGAAACATGAAATGCCGGCAATTTATGAATGATTTGAGATACTGCAATTTGTGGTAGGTTGTTGGTTCGTGTAGGTGAAATCAGTGGGATGACGGTGATGATATTTTGGTTCGTAGTCGATGTCACGCATGATTTTAGCGCACTTCTTCGCAAATGCAGTGCTACAAAGTTATAATTACCAGTAATGTGGAAAAAAATTCGCCAGATAATATATTTAATTCCTTATGGAACCTGTATCGAACTGCCAAGAAGCTAGAAGTTGACGATAGAGGCATACACGATATCTGCATACTTTGGACGAGAGTTGTGTAGATTCAGATTTGTTAAATGGAGATAGAACGCTTGAAGCCTATGTTATTACTTATAAAATATTTAAATTAATCCCAGCGTGTTAAGAAAATCAAAACAAGATTTTTCTGAACGTTTCGCTGTGTAAGCCACAGCTTCTTCAGCAGATTTATTGTAACACCTACGACCTGGAAACCTATGTTATTACCTCTCCAGTAATTTTCTGTGCTTGTCCAAACCCTTCGTGAGTGAGTCAGCCGAGGGTGCTGACACCACTTCTTCTGGGATTCTGTTCCAGGAGTTGATGACTTGGTGTGGAAACCAGTATTCTACGTCAGTACAGTTTATCCTTGGCTTATGAACTCTCTTGGTATGTCCTGGTGGTAAGAAAAAGGGAGAATGGGTCAGATCCACAGTCATTATATGAAGTTTCAAACATTGTGATGAGATCTCGCTGTCTATGGTATGACATGGAGAAGAGATTTAAACTTTAGTCTTTCCTCGTAGGATAAATTAGTCATGTAGAGAATCATACGTGTTGCCTTCCTTTAAACCCTTTCTAGAGTATGTGAGTCCCCTTTAGCACAAGGACTAGCTGCCTGGATACAGTTTTCCAGTCTTGACCTCACCAGAGGTGTATATAAGGATGAAAACATACCTCTGGTGATTCTAGTAAAGGCTCTGCGAATTCCCCATAAGGATCTGAAACCACGCGCGACGATGTGCTGTAGTTTCTAAGCCTTGACTTACCATGATACCTAAATCCAAATGACTCTGAAATATTGGGAGTGTTACTTCCTCTAGTTCTTAGTAGGTGATGCTTGTGTGCCCATTGCTTATGGTTGCGCATTGCACAACGTTGATCAGGAGCATCCACTCTTTAGACCACTCTAACAATTTGTTGGTTTCATTGCGACGTGAGCGTTTCATTGTCGCTATTCAGCTTCTTTCAAATCTTAGTCATCTGCGTATAGAACCATATGGGAATCGGTGAGCAGAGATAACTCATTGATATGCAAAATAAATGAGAGGGACCCGAGTATAGTGCTTTGTGGCACTCAACTACGTACTGTTGTTCAGGAGGAGAGTTGAGTTTGTCCTAGCTCTGTCTCTTACCTATGAGGAATTCCCTAATCCAGTTTAGTAAGCCGCCTTTCATTCCAAGACTCTCATTTCGTGAGCAATCTCTCGTGAAGTACTTTAACGAAAGCTTTACTTAAGTCTACTGACTCGACGTCAATGGGTCTCCCGTTGTCACTTGACCTGACTCAGCTCTCTCTTGCCATAAGAAGGTTCAACAAGCATGAGAGATTTCCTCGCATGCCGTGCTGTGCTTTAGACAACAAATGGTTGTTTTCCAGATACACCATGATAGCTTGCTTGATGATTCTTTCCAGTATCTTGACTAAGATACTGGTGAGAATAATAAGTCTGTAGTTTGAATGACATTGTCTTGATCCTCCTTTGTGGATGGGGGTTACAATGGCGTCTCTCCAGTCACGAGGTGACATCCATTCAAGAGAGATAGTTTGAAGATTGTAGTCAGTGGGTGAGTTGTATGAACTGATAGCTCTTTGAGAGACGTTGGATATAGATTATCAGGTCTAATTGGCTTCCCTGCGTCTAGTTTCTTTAAAGAGTTAAATATGAAGTCGGCATCTGGATATCCATGATCCTAGTATCTCCAGTAGAAAGTCGTATATATTGCAATCGGGACTGCAGTATGTAGCAATGAGGTTGATATCTTATGTTATGCATTTAAGTCTGCAGCGTAGAAGTCCGCAAGTTCTACTTTCGTTAGGTATTTTTTGGAGCAGATGACTATGCCACCATTTTACGGCCTAGTTGGTTTCCTCTATGCACTGTAAAGTTTGAGAAGTTCACTTCGTTGTCTCTGACATTGGATGTTGGCCATGTTTCCGTAGTGGTGACTCTGGATTTCCAGAGTCTACCATACAACCCAGTTCAGTCCGTTTGTTCAATAGACTGGTGGCGTTGGTTTAGCCAACTGTTAGCTCATATTGGTGCTTCCACACTCCATCTACAGAGGTCTTGTGATCATCAGACTTCGAACTGTGATGACTCGAAAATCCTTAGTCGTAAGGCTTTTCTCGGCGCCGTTCGCTCAATTATAAAGCCTCAGACTGTCTTTTGATGCGGTGTTCTAGGCATGAGTCAGCACAGACTTGTATGCCTGATCCTTTAAGACTTTGAGAGTTGCTTAGTATATCACCCTTCTCTGTTTCTGAATTCAGTATGACTTTGAGAAGGCGTACCGGCTAATCTACTGTTGAGTCAGCCTTTTGGCCGATTCTGTCCAAGCTATGGATAGTTACACCGGATACTGTTGTTGGCAGTAACTTCTCTAAGATTGGTTTGACCAGGCTGAAGTCATGTTCAAGCCTGATCTTCGGATCTGAAGCCAATGATTCTCCGAATTTGTGGAGAATAAGCTACCTGTCGGGGAGATCAGGTTTGCTTGGTGTGGTTTTCTTGCTCTGTACCTCTCCGTCTGTCGTGGACAATGTGGCTTTTACGGTAGCTTTGTCTGGCTTTCCGCGGGCAATTACATTATGCCATTCACTGGCGTAATAATACTTAGGAGAAAGTGGGGGTGGATGGGCATACGTTGAGGAGACCGTCGAATGATGTCTTGTGCCAGGCCGTCACTCGAGTGAAATCCCAATGGGAAGCGACGAGTGGGTCGTCCGAGGGTGATATGGAGGAAATCGTGTGAGTAGGTGAGAGATTATGGTGAGTCGTGGACTCAGCTGTAGAGGATAGCAGAGAATAGAACAAAGTGAAGATGTGTTGCTGAAGTCCTATGTTCCACTGGGAACCCAAGTGGATAATAATAACAGTCTCATATTGCAGATGAAATTTCACGAAATTCACACAGCCGGCATGAAGTAGTCTTCAGACTCTGTGAAGACGTTAAAAATTGTGGCAAAACAACTGACAGACCAAGGAATAGATAGGCATACACGGTCTGGACTGCAATGCTAACCATCATTAGTCGAGAGTGAATGGACTCATTGAAATTGGAACTGCTGAATATTGAACAAATTGTTTTACATACACAGAAACATGAAATGCCGGCAATTTATGAATGATTTGAGATACTGCAATTTGTGGTAGGTTGTTGGTTCGTGTAGGTGAAATCAGTGGGATGACGGTGATGATATTTTGGTTCGTAGTCGATGTCACGCATGATTTTAGCGCACTTCTTCGCAAATGCAGTGCTACAAAGTTATAATTACCAGTAATGTGGAAAAAAATTCGCCAGATAATATATTTAATTCCTTATGGAACCTGTATCGAACTGCCAAGAAGCTAGAAGTTGACGATAGAGGCATACACGATATCTGCATACTTTGGACGAGAGTTGTGTAGATTCAGATTTGTTAAATGGAGATAGAACGCTTGAAGCCTATGTTATTACTTATAAAATATTTAAATTAATCCCAGCGTGTTAAGAAAATCAAAACAAGATTTTTCTGAACGTTTCGCTGTGTAAGCCACAGCTTCTTCAGCAGATTTATTGTAACACCTACGACCTGGAAACCTATGTTATTACCTCTCCAGTAATTTTCTGTGCTTGTCCAAACCCTTCGTGAGTGAGTCAGCCGAGGGTGCTGACACCACTTCTTCTGGGATTCTGTTCCAGGAGTTGATGACTTGGTGTGGAAACCAGTATTCTACGTCAGTACAGTTTATCCTTGGCTTATGAACTCTCTTGGTATGTCCTGGTGGTAAGAAAAAGGGAGAATGGGTCAGATCCACAGTCATTATATGAAGTTTCAAACATTGTGATGAGATCTCGCTGTCTATGGTATGACATGGAGAAGAGATTTAAACTTTAGTCTTTCCTCGTAGGATAAATTAGTCATGTAGAGAATCATACGTGTTGCCTTCCTTTAAACCCTTTCTAGAGTATGTGAGTCCCCTTTAGCACAAGGACTAGCTGCCTGGATACAGTTTTCCAGTCTTGACCTCACCAGAGGTGTATATAAGGATGAAAACATACCTCTGGTGATTCTAGTAAAGGCTCTGCGAATTCCCCATAAGGATCTGAAACCACGCGCGACGATGTGCTGTAGTTTCTAAGCCTTGACTTACCATGATACCTAAATCCAAATGACTCTGAAATATTGGGAGTGTTACTTCCTCTAGTTCTTAGTAGGTGATGCTTGTGTGCCCATTGCTTATGGTTGCGCATTGCACAACGTTGATCAGGAGCATCCACTCTTTAGACCACTCTAACAATTTGTTGGTTTCATTGCGACGTGAGCGTTTCATTGTCGCTATTCAGCTTCTTTCAAATCTTAGTCATCTGCGTATAGAACCATATGGGAATCGGTGAGCAGAGATAACTCATTGATATGCAAAATAAATGAGAGGGACCCGAGTATAGTGCTTTGTGGCACTCAACTACGTACTGTTGTTCAGGAGGAGAGTTGAGTTTGTCCTAGCTCTGTCTCTTACCTATGAGGAATTCCCTAATCCAGTTTAGTAAGCCGCCTTTCATTCCAAGACTCTCATTTCGTGAGCAATCTCTCGTGAAGTACTTTAACGAAAGCTTTACTTAAGTCTACTGACTCGACGTCAATGGGTCTCCCGTTGTCACTTGACCTGACTCAGCTCTCTCTTGCCATAAGAAGGTTCAACAAGCATGAGAGATTTCCTCGCATGCCGTGCTGTGCTTTAGACAACAAATGGTTGTTTTCCAGATACACCATGATAGCTTGCTTGATGATTCTTTCCAGTATCTTGACTAAGATACTGGTGAGAATAATAAGTCTGTAGTTTGAATGACATTGTCTTGATCCTCCTTTGTGGATGGGGGTTACAATGGCGTCTCTCCAGTCACGAGGTGACATCCATTCAAGAGAGATAGTTTGAAGATTGTAGTCAGTGGGTGAGTTGTATGAACTGATAGCTCTTTGAGAGACGTTGGATATAGATTATCAGGTCTAATTGGCTTCCCTGCGTCTAGTTTCTTTAAAGAGTTAAATATGAAGTCGGCATCTGGATATCCATGATCCTAGTATCTCCAGTAGAAAGTCGTATATATTGCAATCGGGACTGCAGTATGTAGCAATGAGGTTGATATCTTATGTTATGCATTTAAGTCTGCAGCGTAGAAGTCCGCAAGTTCTACTTTCGTTAGGTATTTTTTGGAGCAGATGACTATGCCACCATTTTACGGCCTAGTTGGTTTCCTCTATGCACTGTAAAGTTTGAGAAGTTCACTTCGTTGTCTCTGACATTGGATGTTGGCCATGTTTCCGTAGTGGTGACTCTGGATTTCCAGAGTCTACCATACAACCCAGTTCAGTCCGTTTGTTCAATAGACTGGTGGCGTTGGTTTAGCCAACTGTTAGCTCATATTGGTGCTTCCACACTCCATCTACAGAGGTCTTGTGATCATCAGACTTCGAACTGTGATGACTCGAAAATCCTTAGTCGTAAGGCTTTTCTCGGCGCCGTTCGCTCAATTATAAAGCCTCAGACTGTCTTTTGATGCGGTGTTCTAGGCATGAGTCAGCACAGACTTGTATGCCTGATCCTTTAAGACTTTGAGAGTTGCTTAGTATATCACCCTTCTCTGTTTCTGAATTCAGTATGACTTTGAGAAGGCGTACCGGCTAATCTACTGTTGAGTCAGCCTTTTGGCCGATTCTGTCCAAGCTATGGATAGTTACACCGGATACTGTTGTTGGCAGTAACTTCTCTAAGATTGGTTTGACCAGGCTGAAGTCATGTTCAAGCCTGATCTTCGGATCTGAAGCCAATGATTCTCCGAATTTGTGGAGAATAAGCTACCTGTCGGGGAGATCAGGTTTGCTTGGTGTGGTTTTCTTGCTCTGTACCTCTCCGTCTGTCGTGGACAATGTGGCTTTTACGGTAGCTTTGTCTGGCTTTCCGCGGGCAATTACATTATGCCATTCACTGGCGTAATAATACTTAGGAGAAAGTGGGGGTGGATGGGCATACGTTGAGGAGACCGTCGAATGATGTCTTGTGCCAGGCCGTCACTCGAGTGAAATCCCAATGGGAAGCGACGAGTGGGTCGTCCGAGGGTGATATGGAGGAAATCGTGTGAGTAGGTGAGAGATTATGGTGAGTCGTGGACTCAGCTGTAGAGGATAGCAGAGAATAGAACAAAGTGAAGATGTGTTGCTGAAGTCCTATGTTCCACTGGGAGCCCAGTGAATATTAATATAATAATTCACTGGCTTTCTCTTCGGCATGTGTTGTTTGTTGTGGCTACTCACTATGCTCTTCCATGCTAGTATCTAAATCAGCAATTTTTTGGGCGGCTTTATCTGCGTGTTTTCGACCCATACTGTCTTTTTTCTCGTGCCAGCAATACTCTAAGTGGTTGTACATTCGTACGTATACTGTAAAAATCGTTACAAGGTTTTTCTGGACTCATTTTGCATAGGAGCAGTATAAGTCACGTGTAGTAAGTTGATCTCTGTCCTCCAGGGTATTAACTAAATTTTGTGTGTTTTGTATATTGATATCAATGTTGATAAACAAAATATCAGTCCAGACTTGCATGCTGTGTGCAGTTGATGTAAAACAACAAATCGTGCTCAGTTTGTTTCTGCCTTCTTCAAACTCATCAAAAGAAGCAAAAGCGACAGTATATCTTGTCTCTAGTTAGTCAGCTCACAGATCCTAACTCGTTTTCATATCTTGTTTAATTATATATGGTGCCGAATTAGAAAATGTACGATGTTTTGTTATTTATTTTCAGCGGTGTGCTTCCACTGATACGTCATATAGACGTTAATATTACTCAGGACTCAGCTTTCCGGAACTTATTTTCCGTATTTCGGAGTAACGTCTGTTTGTGAGTCGATACTAACCAGTTGCTGAGTGTGAGGTATGTGGATCGACCTTTAGGTGCTGGAAGTGGAGTTCTGAACTTGAGTTGCATCCACTTGTTATATGTGCATATGTATTAGTTTATACATTCAGGATTTTTTCATGTACTTTAGTCTTTAAACTGTTTTGAAGATATGACATTGTATGTTTGTGAATTTCAAGTTTTACTGAGTGGTCTTCAAGCTTCGAAGTATTCAATTTCGAGGTATCATACGGCTCACCTTTTTAAAACTCTCTGTGATATTTCGGTGCTTGAGTGCACCACCTTGGTTCCCACATCATAATATTTTGGTTCTTTCAGTTGGTATTTTTTCTTTGTTCACCACAGGTTTTGTTCACACATCAAATTCCACTAAATGATACCGTCCAGATCCAACGTTTTGGAATATAAAGATTTTTCGAGTGATTCTGCGCATGAAGATGGCGACTGGTTGTCAACAAGCGCTCTGGCTGTCTCCTTCGTAGTCCCAGTAACATCTCTACAGAATATTCTGCAAAAGATTGGGATTAGTTGTCAGAGCACAGGACACTTTTGCTTTGCCAAAATGCCTTTCTTATCTAATGACGATCAGATGCCTAGTTCTAGTACACCGTGGGCTGTAGCACATTCTGCCCAAAAGCGATGTCGTTATTTGGAGGCTTTTCTCAAATCCCAACAGGTGTTACGTGAGAAGTTAGTACAAGAACTGCGTCAACTAGCAGTATTTTCAAATAGAAGTGTCTCAAGTAGTTTGTTGACATTTTCTAGTTTATTATGTGCTTTACGTACTAATGCATCTGATTCTGAAGTTGACATCCCCGATGATGATGTTTTAATGTTGTTTGGATCTCCAGCAACAGTGTTTCAGATACTTCTGTTCACTCCTTGCCTATCTTCTGACATAACAAAATTAGTTCTGGAGTTGGTTTCTGATCATTCATTGTATTCAGAGCAACTTCTTGAACAGTTTCGCCAACCTTTGGGTCTTGGTTCATTATTTAGCTGCAAACAAATCTTCTCAGACATATCTACACGTCTCATAGAACTATTTCAAATTATTGAAGAACCGCGGATTCAAACAAAAATTCTGAGAATTCTTCCTGATCTCGCGTCCTCATCTTCCTCATCTGGATGCATTCTCAGCGATGAAGATAGATCTTTACTTGTTTTTCAACTTGTCAATCTCGTCGACTCAATGTATCTTGAAAATCATTGTGGTTCAACAAAAGATTCTGATCCTGTTGTTTGCCTTATTGAATGCTTGACAAACTTTTCTGTACAAGGAGAGCTAAAAGATCGGCTCTGTAGTGTGTTCTTTAACCTTCTCGATCGATGTATTGGACTTGATTCCTACTTCTATTATCTTCCTGTTATAACTCGTTGTCTTTTGATTAATGGACCAGCTGTACCACGAACACCAATTGAAATATCCAGACTTGTATCACGCCTACGTTCTGTCTTTAGTTTCGCCAAATCGGATTCAATTAATTCGTCACTTTCAATTAATTCCTCTCTTGTTGACATTTTACGAGTTGCATTTCAGTTGAATCGCAATATATTATCCGAGTAAGTCTAGAGGTTAGTATGAATTTTTGTTTCGGAAAAGTTAAAACCATTGGTAACAATCATAAGGGTTTCGTCTGGAATATTGGCCACTGTCTTACCCTGCAGACTGTATAATTCTTGGGAAACAAGTTCGCGTAAAGCAGGCTTTATTTAGCACAGGTAGTGAATGCATTGACCACGTGTCCACCTTTTGTCCGTTGCTCGAATATATAATGCAGGCGTTGTAGTTCTCGATATTGGTAGTACCGTCAATTCGTTGGAGATTTCCTCTGGAATCGTTTGCTAGAGAGATGTGTTCCTGAAAGGTTTGTTAACAACCTGAAAGCCCTATACAGAACACATTAGGTAGAGTTAGGGTATACAAGCGACGGTGGGATTGCTGCATTTGACTGCTTTTCTTTAGCTTTACCGTTGATGACATTGTGGAGACAGCTTTGAAAGATGTGCATGGTAGTGTTGTTCTGATGCCCGGAGAAAAACTTTCTGGCCTCTACTATGCAAGTGATATCACATCTGTGGGATAACATACAAGCTTTCCAAAACACAACTAGTTAGTGATCATTATCTGTAAATATCGTACGCACTTTGCTCATAATTAGTAAATTCATTTTCTTTAGCATTACGATTATACATAGACATTTTTCAAATGGGTACAAATTTGATTTAGCACAACCATCAAAGACTGCGGTTTTAAGACATCAATTAAAGTCGCTAAAGTCAAGTTCACTTTCAAAGAAACAGGAGCTGCAGGTAGACCCCAGGCCAAGTTCAATACTCAAAAACTGAAGGATCAGGGTACAAAGGATATCTTCACTGCAGTCATAAGAAAGGCGGAGACACAAATCAACACTAACGAAGAGACCAGGGTTGAAAAGCACTGGAACAGTCTGAAAGCGGTGTGGAGTCAAACCTGCATGGAAGTTCCGGGTAGAAAGAAGAGACAGGAGAAACAGTGGCTCACTACAGACACATGGAGGCTAATAGAATAGAGAAGGATGGTGGAACAAAAGATTATCCAGTGCATCGATGAGCAACAAAAACAGAAGTTAAATGCAAGCTACAATACACAGAACAAATTAGTAGAGAAAAGTGCCAGGGAAGACAGAAGAGAATATCATGAAGCTATGGCAATTAAAGGAAAACAAGTTGCAGGCGAAGGAGACCTCGCAACACTTTACCAAACAACTAGGTTCTTGTTGGGGAAGGGACCAACACAAATTAAGCCAGTGAAGGATGACAAGGGGAAGTCGGTCGGTCGGTTTTCGACATAGAACTTTGCACATATGTGCGGCAGTTCAAGTCGCCACAATCTATGTAGCACGCAAAGCAAGAGAAGGAAGTAGAAGAAATGCATAATATAGACAAGGGGAAGTCAATCACCAAAGAGGTGGAGCAACGTTAACACTGGACTGAGCACTTCAAAAGACTTCTGAATCGACCGCCACCTACAACGCGCCTGATAATACCAACAGCGTAAGCAGAACTACCAGTGGACATCAATCCTCCGACGAGAACACAAATCCTGAAGGCAATCAAGATGGTAAAAACTGGAAAGGAGTAGGACCAGACGAAACCCCCTCAGAAGCATCGAAAATAGACCCAGAGACATCAGTGGACTGGACGACACCACTACTGTGGAAGGATGGCAAGGTACCTGCGGATTGGAAGAAAGGCTACTTATTCAAACTGCCAAAGAAAGGAGACTTAAGTCAAAGCAAGAACTGGCGTGGCATTACCGTCTTGTCTATCCCAAGCAAAATACTAAACCGCATCATCCTGGAGAGAATCAAACACGCCGTGGATGAAAAGGTTCCACCAGAGCAGGCTGGATTGAGGATAAACAAGTTGTGCGTCGATCAAATCGCAACACTACGTATTATCATTGAACAGAGCTTGGAATGGCAGTCAGCTCTCTACCTCAACTTCATTGACTTTGAAAAGGCCTTCGACAGCGTCAATCGACAGGTGCTTTGGCAACTACTTTGCTACTACGGGTTGCTGCCAACAATTATACACCTCATCCAACAGTTGTACGATAATGCTGCATGCCGAGTTATCCACAGCGGGAAACTCATGAAATCCTTTGAAGTGAAGACGGGAGTAAGACAAGGCTGCTTACTATCTCCAATGATTTTCCTGATGGCGACAGACACCGGGCAATGAGGAGATAGGCACAAAGTGGACCCACACAAAATTTGGAGGATCTGGACTTCGCCGATGATATATGTTTTGATTTCCTACAAGCTGGAAGATACGCAAGTGAAAAGCAACGAGTTGGCAAAAAGAGCATACAGAGAAGGTAGGCCTTCGGGTAAACATAGAAAACGCAGAGGTGATGAAGATTCCTTGTCAGTAGCAACAACAATAGACAACAATCAGCATAAATGGGAGAAATCTGAAAGAAGCAACCACAGTGTCCAAGTTTTACACATATAATAAGTAATCTCCTTTACCTACCGTTCTGGGAAGCGTCGTTCCAACTACAGACGGAACTGACGAGGATATCAAAGCGAGGATCGGGAAAGCAAGACAAGCTTTCATTTCTCTCAAGTCTGTGTGGAGATAAACAGCACTCAGCATAAAAAATAAAACGCAGATTTTCAACTCCAATGTGAAGCCAGTGTTACTGTACGGATCAGAGACATTGCGCGTCACGTAGGGCACCTTGAAGAAACTACAGACCTTTAGCAACACCTGTCTCTTCGCTCAAGATCAGATGGCTGGCCAGAAAAGATCAGCAACAGGGATCTTTAGGAGCGAACCAAGCAGGAACCGATTGTGCAACAAATATTCAGGAAGAAATAAAGTTAGATTGGCCATACTCCGAGAAAACAAACCATCAAATAACTTCACATGCCAGGCCATTGCTCGAGTGTAACCCAAATGGGAAGCGATGAGTTGGTCGTCAGTGTGAGGGTGATATGGAGGAGGTCGTGTGAGGAAGAAAGGAGAGCATGTGGATTAGATGTGGAGCCAGGTGAAAACGTTTGCAGAGAACCGAGCGCAATGGAGACGTGTGACTGAAGCCCTATGTTCCTCTAGGAACTCAAGGAAACAATAATAATAATGATAACATAATTTCTTTGGAAGCCGAGATTACTCAGATCACAATGTGGTCTGCTTGATACCGTAAGTGGTAATTAAGAAACTAAGCATAACTATATGAAACCATGTACTACTGATTGATTGAGATGAGTAGTTGTATACCACCCACAACAACCAGTAGTTTGGATCACTTCGATCTGTCTAGTAAGTACTACTGGTTGATGTTAGTGTTATACAACTACTCATCGCAATCAATCACTAGTAGTAATAGTGTGTAGTTTCATCCAAACAAAGTAATCCCAAAGGCTTCCGGCCAATAGGTCTCAAATTCTGCTTCAACCTGGGCAACTAGGTGAGTACCATTAGCCCTTATTAGTTTAATGCGGCTCCTGGACAAGACTACTTCGAATATTTTTTGTGGAGTCTCGATCTTTCCACGTGAAGTAACTTTTCAGGACTAGAGGGGGAGAGGATCAGTGGTTTGATCATGTTCAAAATGCTAAGGACCAGTCGTTGAGGATTCTTTATGATATGGCTGAAAATGGTTGACAGTGGCGCAAATGCATTCACACTGAGTCGTCGACATTCTGAAGATCTGCACTAATCTTCGTTTTGTTGTTTCCGTATTCACACTAATATTCGTCTGTTTTAACTTCCTTATGTTTTCTGTTCCCTTTGTGATTATTGAAGCATATGTTCTGTTGAGGAATATTCTAAGTCGATTCATAGTTGGGTCAGTCACAAAATGTCAATATTTCTATGACATTTTATCTGATGTGACTTTGTTGGTGATAAACGATGATAAATTCAGTATATTTGTAGAAGTGATGACGCAGTGATGATCTCTATTCAGTTTTAAAGGCAGGTATGCGGTGGCATTGGTTCTATAGACACTTGGGGTAAGGCTGAGTGAGAAAGAAATAATTGAAGAAGAAGTAGTTCAGCAAAGATATTTTTACGATGATTTAATTAAATTAGGACACAAAATGTCTTCTGTGAGACATATCGTAGAATTTCAATGATACGAGAAGAAAATTGTAAGGGAAAGATAAGGAAACTTCCCAAGCTTTAACTTAATCTTAACTTTGGTCACAGCTTGAAGAAATGGCTACAGCCATTGGGTTTCGAAATCGTTCAAACGGTTTATTAAGGATAGATGTTTTGTCTTTGTCTCAAGACACGTCGTTTCCAATTTCTTGATGATACAGTAATACCACTATGTTTTTTTCATGTCGGTCCACATATTTCACTCAGTAGAAAGCATGGATCATTTCGATGCATCTCTAATAAAGATTTCAATAATTTGCGTCATTTCTACTTACAAATTCTCTTCATGTCATATATTTTTTCGTTACAGATGGGTGCGTATCATTGGCTTACCTAACTCCACGCCAGACTCCTTGTGTCAAAGTGTCATTGATAGTCACAACCAAAATGTACAAGACTTTATTGTTCTGTGCGTATCTGTAAGCACACCACCAATGTCAACTCTCGGAAATAGTAACTTAAAAACAGTTTCGGATGGATCTTTAGTCAAAATCTACTGTTCCGATTCTTATCACAGCAAGCGCTTGCGAAATGAAATTATTTCTCATGTGCGTCGTCATTTAGTAACTGGGAAACTGTTTTCACTTAGTAGCATTCATTGTGATATCGATAAGTTTTTAGCGGATTATGGCGAGCTTCTAATTTCTGGAGAAACTCGTTTGTTCTCATCATTTTCATTTATTCTAAACCAACTTATCATGTCAGGAGGTTGTGTTGCTACTCGTTTCAAATATCTAACCAGGTATATCGGCTTATGTTTGTACATGAAAGTGTTCAACAGCTCCAAGAGTGACTACTGTCAGAGAAAGGAAATCATAAGCAATCTTGTACATCATTATTTGACAGGTATCAATAGCTTGCTGGTAAGAAGCACCAATCGTTTTAAAATGGAAGCTATCATAAAAGCTATCCTGATAACGATATTACGTTTAGCTCAATCGAACGCTCGGGAACTGGGGGTGTACGAGGCAAATCTACTTACTCTCCAAAACCAAATTGATTTTTCAGGGTCATCTTGTGATTCAGGTGAAACTCGTTTTCAACGTTCGCGCATGCTTCATGGTTATCAGTCAGGAATTTTAAATGACAAGCAGTATATAAGGCATATATTTTCTATACTTGCTTGTGTGGCATTTGGGTGAGTTACATGTCTTTTTTTAAAACAATGAATTTCAATTTTGAAATATTCTGTTTTGTTTAGCTTAATACCCATTTGAGGAATCGATAACTTTTGAAAAGACATTAAATTTTTTAATTCCAAATTATTTTGCATTCATAATCTGAAAGATACTTTTGATTGTTTCGAGAAATAGACCCCGTCAACTTTTGCAATGTAACTTCTTTGTTTACGGATGAAACGACTGACATAGTTTGCTTAGCTACAGATGCATTACGACTTTATTTTGTTGTTATTTGAAACACGAATTTGGTGCAATATAGGCATCAAGAGATGAACCATCAGAAAATAATTCAACAACATAGAGAAAAGAGAAGTGGAATAGATGAGGGACAGATTCAAGGAAACAGGTAAGCGTGGTTATCAAGAGAATGGAAAGTAGCGTATTACTTTCAAGAAGAGACAAAGGGGGATATTGTGGTACGTTGGGCATTGATTTCTATTCTCAGCTAGCTATGTCGAGAAACTAATTTGGATGGTTCTTCGTGCAACACCCTGAAATCGTAATGCAGTAACATATGGTAATAGGAGACAACTATCTATGTCGAGGCGCCATTTCATGGGCAGGTTGATTCCCTCATTCAAGTTTCACCATCGCCTTCACAACTTCTTGGGTGAAGGTGTATTGTTTGGGTCAAGGGCTTTATGGTGGTTGAGTTTTTGGAGTTTCTTTTGGAACCCCCTTTCGCTAAATTGATGGGTGTTAACTAGCCGTGGAGCAACTGTTGTCTACAATATTGAATGCTGACGCCGAAGGCCAGCTGGATCTGAGATGAATTTTAAACGGAAAGTTTTTGAACTTTAAACAGAAACGCAGCAGTTCAAGTTACAAAACTTCGTAAAGCATGCATGAAGGTAAAAAAAGCATGCGAGGAAACAGAAATGTACGAGAGTAAGCATGTGGAGAATTATCAGGATTTAATGAATCTGGGAGATGACAGAGTGAATGCATCTGCCCTACCAAGGAGTATTTTAAGATATGTCACCAACTGTCCTCAGTCATTGGATCTTAACTCCTCAAGGATCCCAGTCTCCGCCTCCCCATATGGCTCAAATCGGCAGTCACAGACTTCATGGATTGATGTCATGTTTTAACTTGACACTCGATTCATGGTGCTTAGCGTCACAATCAAACGTCTGTCAAATTCTTATGTACTATTTTGGATCGCTTGCGAAATTCGAAATAAAATTTTGGAGTCAGGCACACGTAAGAAACACTTTTGAGACTGGAGGTAGCACAAAACTTCACTGCATTTTTGACTTATGCAGAGATACTTAGTCTAAAAAATATGTATTAAAAGAACACCCTAGAGTTTATCTTAGAGACTGATGGTCAGCACTGCAGTAGCTCATCCAACTGCGAAATGGTAGCTTGTCTGATGAAATTGGAGCACATTCGTGTTCCATTTGGTGCACTTCGTTTTAGTCCCATCACCATTTGACCACATGTTTTGACGCCATCAATGCTACTTCACTGAGTGTGCCTCAAGTCTCGTCAAATATTCACCGGAGTTCTTGACCAGTAATCACACTTTGACATCTAACTCTGTGGATGTTTTCTGTGTATGCTACTAAACACTGGAAATGAGAATTGACTGATTTCCTAGGATTCTTTTGATCTATGAATACCCTGAGAGGTGTGTTAAACGTCCGAATAGCGCGTACAGCCAGGCCATTACTCTTCGTATTCTTCACTGTAGTATGTTTTCTGAATCCCTAATATGCAGCAGAGTCCGTTGACAACAATACTTCCAAAGTTTGACTCTCGATCAGTATGCAGCTGAAGTAGGGTACCACAGAGGCTAATCCATTGGTTGATTATTGCTTGTGAAATGGTTATGGCAACAATTCGAGGCATTATCGATAGCCCCTCACCCTTTGGTGAAGTGGTCAACCACGACTAAATGTTACTGAGACCAACTAAATTTTCTTGTAGAAATCATATATAGTCATAAAAGGTCCTAGATGTATCTTATTATATTTGTGTGAGGTCTCATGAAGTCGGTGAATTCAACAGGAATCAAAGAATTACGAAATCTTTCTTCAGGTGAGGCCACTGGTGACGAATTTTCACCATCATTTAGCCTGACTGCGAGGCTTAATTGTTGGTGCATCGTCAAGAGTACCGTGGTCGGTGCCGACAGTGGGATCGAAACTCGACCAGTCTATGTGGGCGTACTTCAATATTAAAGCATATTGTCGACAATTCCTGAGTCGTAGCACACAGACCAGACCGTGTATGCCTATCTATTCCTTGGTCTGTTAGTCGTTTTACCGCAGTTTTTAACGCCTTCACAGAGTCTGAAGACTACTTCATGCTGGCTGTATGAATTTTGTGAAACTTCATCTGCCAATATGAGCCTGTGGTGCATGTATTTGGTGTTTTAGAGAGAAGAATACCTAATTCTTCTCTGCAGGCTTGCTAGAAGTGAATTTTTTCCTCATTATATAGGAGGTACTTGAGTTACCTTTCGCGAAGTGAATATTACATTTTTATAGTCATGCTTTTGTTTCTGTTAACACTTTGATTTATGCTGAACCTTAACCTTGTATGAACACAATCTATTAACCAAGTTTTAGGAATAGCTGAAACAGTGGTTTTACCCTTCGGCATTATTTTGCTGACGTGACTGGTATTATTATTATTACTATTATTGTTATTATTATTATTCATACCTCGCCTTCAGAGTGGAAAAAGGAGCTTAAGCAGCACGTTTTCATTTCACTCTGTTCTTTGTTATCATTTTCATCTGACCTGATGACTGCTCTTGAATTTCATCTCTTTACGCAAATGATCTTCCCCATTTCACCATCGGACGCCCAACCGGCCGCTCCCCCATTTGGGTCCTATTCAACGATCTTGTCAGTGCATGTTCAAATGTTTTGTGGGCAAAACGTTGTTAGGTGGTTCTCTGTCAGATTTTCTTGTTGCATGTCTTTTTCAGACCGAGTGTGATATTCTGATTTACGCCAAACGGCGTATGTTCTGTGCACCGGTTGGCTCAACACACGTCTCACTTCCGGAAATTTGAACGGAGCTAACTTACACAAGATATATGTTACTTGATGGATATCGCCGAATACATGATACTTCCATAGAACTTACATTGTAGCATAATTCATCTTGCCTTATATGGCCAACAGCGCGTATTTCTACAACTATCCAGCTAAGGTTTCTGATATCGTAGGACTTCAAGCAACAGTCTTTCTAGTCGACATGCACGAGTTGTATGAGTTCGATTGTCTCTCTGAGGATACAGCTGTTTGTCTGTACCCGAGGTGCTTCTTAGTAGACAATATTTTCCAGGGGAAAGTAAGTGTTTCTGGGCACGTTTTTAAATTGAAGTCTTGTGTACTGATTTTCTGACATTGAGTGAACTGTTACGTCAATTAGGCATTAGATGCTTTGGGTGTACTGATATAACTATATGGCTGAATTAATGTGTAACTAGTTATGAAGCTGTGATTAGTCGTTGGCATTGATCTCGGGTTAAGCTAGGATCTTTTTGTTTTTTCCGGTCAAAGGTGTTTAATGCGTGAGATAGCACTTTTGTATTTGAACGCACACTCACTTTTGACTATTTCATATTTTCTCATTAGAAGCAAAGAACATCGGAAGCAGCAAGATGTTCTGTTGTCATTCATCCGCAAGCTGCTTTCAAGTGAATCATTATTTTCCAAATGTGTTGGCATAATTGGTGCAGTTGTGCTTATCGAGGTAATTTGCAGGCGTGATGATTCATCAAGAAATGAAGAATGCCCCTTAAATGCTGCCTGTCCTGAAGATGAAGATGATGTATGTCTGTATTTCTTCTGTTCTTATCGTTTTGAAGTTAATCTCTAATCATATATAGTCATTATAATTAAATTTACAGTCCAATTCTCTGTATCTGTGCAGGAAGGACTGGAAAGTATAACTAATACTCAGCAACCAATCACTGTGGTTATTATAGTCCTGCTGGAGGTCAGTGGCAGTCAAAATAGCTTGGTGTGGCAGACGAAAGTCGTTGGCTTAAGCTTTTGAGTTGATGGATCTCATGTTCGAATTCAGTTTCACCTATTGCAGCCTGAGGAACCGAGTATTCTTACCAGCCCTCACAATAAGTGTAGAGAAAGTGTGTTGCACGTTAGAAATCTGATTCCGGTAACTAAGTTCTAACGTAAGGTGGTGGTTGCTGGTGTCTTAGGATATCTGTTTAAACATAGGAATCATACTATTTTTTCTGATGGATGGAGAAGTTACTAGGATCATTTCACTGGTATTTTGTATGCATGAAGCATACACAAACAGCAAGGCTTTTCAGTGTTCTAGCCAGACCTGCTTGTTTTCGGATTTACTATCTGAAGGTAGCTAATTAGCAACTCAAAACAATACGCATAGATTGAAATTTCAAGCAATAACTAATGATTGACGAAAGTAAACATAGTACAAAAGGTAAAGTTGATGGAAACGAAACAAAGTAGTGTACACATTAGAGAATAATACTGACAATGTAACACATCACTCAATCCTTTTGACCCCTGGCACCTATGTACACCATAGATTTCGAACCAAGGTTTTCCACCGCTCTAAGTCGAACTCATTTTGTTCGTCTGCGCAGCGTTGTGGTCTGGTCAGTCGGAGTCTCCTTTCGGACGATGGAATTAAACACCACGGACCTGGTGGAAGCTATAAAGGCTGCTAGAATAGAGAGTTTCGAGGGGAAACCCTTAGGTGTATTAACAGAAATAATATGCCCACTGTTTAGGTAATTATAAATTGGTTTTCAAGGGGATGGAACATTCAACCCCACCTTTTTCAAAATCGGAATGCATTAACTCTCATCTACACGAGTACCCTTCAGCTCTCAGGTGATTAAGCATTTTCTTGCTGGCAAGGTGAATGTCCTATCAAATGCTTTGAATAAAACGGGGTATTTTCACTATGGATTTCACGTGTTTCTCTAACAGACTATTTGATGATGACATCCTTAGGTCTTAAGAAACATTTTTAATATCTAACTTGCACTGTTTGGAGTTAGTAAGTTATTTCCTTTCCCTTCACTGTAGTAAATTAAATTCAAACACTTAGTGTTCCACGTTGTGTTCGCTGTTTGTCGACCTCTTAAGATTTGACTGATCAGATTATATTGCTTTATCTCTTTATACTGTTCTGCAGTAAATTACGTTAGCAAATTTTTCACTTTTCTTATTTTTATAGTACATTTTACTAGCTTCACAGCTTACTCACATCGATAATGATCGGAGTAGTACGTTCTCTGCAAATGCCAGTCGAAGCAGTAATGCTAGTTCTTTGAGTTTAAAAGGTCCAGGAACAGGGCTCGCTGATGATCCTAATGAAATCAATGTATTGACTGGTGACAGTGAAGAAGATAGAATCGCTGACATTTCACCTCATCGTCCACATTTTGCAACTCCACCTACTCGTCTTTTGTTACAATTGGTAGGATTGGTCGAGCATGCAATCCATTCGCAATTTCAGTTGACAGTTTTCTGGTTGGATGAACTGGTATTCTGTTTTAATCGAATAACGCAGTTAAGTGGTAAAAATAGGACAATTCAGTTTGTTCTGGATAGTATCTCACCAAGTGTTTTACAGTTTTCTGAAGAAGCGAAGAATTTTATCGTTTGGATGGGTACTCGAGTCCTGCGCGATTTTCAGGTTTGTTTCTCTTTTCTCTAATTGTATTGATTTTTGTTTCATTTCTTACATTCGGCTTTGGTTTAGTTGTTTATTTCATTGGTTGTATAAGTTTGTATGTAATGTAATTTTGTGGGAGCGTGCTACACCGTGTCCATGTCGGTAAATGTTCGCAAATAGTTCTAAGGGATTGCGTTTGGAGAGTTCGGTTTTTCTAAATGCTGATATCATTTGTGAAGTGAAGGCAATGAGCGTTATTCAGGTTGCGTATCACCGTATCTCTTCTAAGTATCCATGTGACAACATATACCAGAAATTGAATAAACAACTTATGCTGCTCTCACTTTATATCTGTGTGATTATTAGTGTAGATAATCTTGCTGACTTATCGTGATGTATATGGATTACACTGGGTATTAGCGTCTTCTGTAATGTAGGTGACCCCAACCCCACGATACGCCCAAGTAATCAATCTAACTACCCAGTGTTAATTGGATGGCGTCTGTCGACCAGATGTCCGAGTTAACTAACTAGTCCCTGCCGTGTTGTTGCTCTGTAATTTGATGTTAGGATAGTTAAAGAAGTCAGTTGGTGAGAATTCTTGAACTTGGTTTTCGCGCCTACTTCACTTGACAACCGGGAGTAATACCACTGTGATAATTTTAACCTTATGCCATTCTGTGAGCTGGCGTTTATCTAATGGAAATTTTTTAGACTATAAGTTATTCCACGATGTCTCACATGTTCGTCGTGTTTTTCGTCTACGATCTGCAGAGAATCAGAAGTTACCGTTGGAATTAGCGTGGCTTAGTATTCAACTGCATTGCTTGTAGCTACTTTGCTCAGATATCCATTTGTTAGGAGGACAACTACGACGAACAACAAATTACAGATAACACCAAGCATACACTAGCATGATCAAAGTCAGGTAAGTACTTCAAACTGGTGATTCTGTATACACCCACACCACCCGTGATTGATTAGAATTTAATCCATTCGAGTTCAGACTTGTGTGACACGAGAGAAAGTCAGGTATCAAAATAGCGATGGCTGCACCAGAAGTTGATCTCTAGAAACAGACAGCGATTGATACGGAGAAGGAGAAGGCGATACTTATCATCAGACCTGACTCAACTCAGTATATCTGTTAGTACTGCGATATTTGTTTCGGCTATAACACTTCTTGCGACACCGACGTAAACTAGACAGGGTGCCAGGTAAGCGCAGTCGAAACTCAGTTTTTCGTTTGACAAATGAAAGGCATTTTTCGACGGACTGCTCTGGGAGTTTGTCTGTGGAACAACTGGTCAGCATAAGTAATTTTCGTCTATTTTGAGTAGGTGACATAACACCACAATGAGATATATCAATTTTCGTCACACCAGGATGTATTATTCCTGTCATCTACCAAGGACTTTGTAAATTACTTTTAACTTTTAGTGATGTAGCACTTCAAAATGAGTAACTCATAATAATTTTCCAATTTTGTTCATATTTTGTTTAAAGGAGGATTTTGTGTTGGACAATGCTTCTACAGAAAACTTTTCAACCCAGTTCTCATTACATAATCCTGGTCTTTGCGAAATTGCAATTGCACTTGGACCTACGTGGAATAAATACTTTTCAGCTGACTCACATTCACTAATTGGTGGGAATTCTTCAGGGCGAAAATCAAACCGTGTTGCAAATCCTCTATTATTACCTGCTTATTTGAATTTGCTAGCAATTTCTGAAGCTGTTCAGCATGATGGAAATCTGAATTGTAAGCTGATTATTATTATTATTCAATGCTACATATCAAGGAGTTAATTTTTTATAACAGATTTTTATTTGTATATGTTTATTTCCGTATAAAAATACGCTAGAAATGTAGTAGAGCAGTATGTTATTCCCACAACCGAAGACAAATGATCCGTTTCGAGTGAAATTCTAACACTGATTTGCGTGGATCTGCTGTCGAGGTAGCATCTGTGAAAATGTATAAAACTAGAAGCCATGGTCACTTCGGACCAAAACTAAAGTTGTTGTAGGTGGAAATACTAACAAAATACACAGTCTTCTGCAAAAACACCTAGTTTAGAGATGGTTAGCGTGTGATTTTCCCCTGTCAAAAGTAATATGCTGCAGAACTGGTCTTCACCGACCCTTGCCTTTAAGAGAAGAGATGCAATGATTGAGGGTATTTGAGTAATTGCATCTGGGCTAACCAACTGATTGCTGACAAAATCTCGGCATGGATATGAAGGGCTCATTTGGTGTTTACCAAGTTGCGTTATCTTCATCTCATGTGTGATATCCTACTTTACATCAAACAATGTATGTACTGTGTATCAATTCTCTTCGTCCTTCTTTACTGCTGTGAGGCATTTCTGTGCGTCGGTGGCACAGTGGTTAGGACTCTCGCCGACCATACACATGGTCCGAGGTTCGAGCCCCTGCCGGCGCACACCCGATATCTATGGTCGCCCTGCAAACTTTGGGCTACCGATATCCATGCTGAAAATGCCATACTTGTACTGAAAATACGGTGTGGCATCAAGCTGTAACCAAAATAAAAATAATAAATAGATATGAAATGATCTAATCTCAGGTAACTTCTTTCAATCTGTCGTGTTTTGTGAAGCAATGTTTGGTTAAAGTGGAGTGTCAGATAAGTGGTGGAAGTCAGTCAGTCAGTCGATTATATTGTTAATCTTCCTCTATGGAAATGTCTAAGGGCAGTGTATTAGTCATATTGAAGAGCAATATCAACTGAAATGAGTTAAGGTTGGAAATGAGTAACGGGTGGTGAGACGAAAACATTGCATGAATCCATGCAGTCTTTGTTAGTTAGAGTGACTTAGGGAGGTGTAGACTGTATATTTCGGGTAGTCGTGATACTAAGAATCAGCGGTTTGAGACTTTTGGTGAGATCGTTCAAAACTTGGCGTGATCTCCCAGATTCTGCTAGTCCTTACTAGTTCTCATATGATTCTTTCCCTCTAGCATTCTCGTTTATTGTTGTTTTGTTGCGACTACTCTCTACATTTATGTATGCTTGATCTGGTGCGTTTTTGTACAGAGTTCATATTGATAATTCAAACAGTCATTTTTTTGGTATCAGAATATATTGGAGAATTAGTCTACTCAGTAGACGCTAGTTACCTAGTTGTCAACCACTATTGTGTCTTTTGTGAATAATTACTTCCTGAAATTTTCGGAAGCTTTTCAACAAATGTGTGTGATGGATGCATAGTTAAATAGTTTTTATAGTGGCAGTTGTTAATATGCCTAATGAATAATTGCATAGCCATGGCCGCATTTTAGCCTGGGACCGGTAAGTTTCAAACTATCTCTAACCAGTTGCCAGTCATGTACTGGTATAGAGCATGTTAAGATTTTACATGTGAGGGATGTGAATTTTTTGCATGTTGAGACAATTTGAAGACTAGTCTGTCAAGTTGATATGATTATTTAGAAAATGAAAGTGATCTGCTCGCACATAATTCCTATCACCTGAATTAATTATCGATACCGACCAATCCCTGGGTGTATTAAAGTGAAAATGCACCTCAGAGACTATTATTCGGGCTGATAACTGTTAAAGGACCGGTTTCTTTGAAATTTAAGTAAAGTTGGAAGTCTGGTATTATATCTGCAGCATAAGTGGACGGAAATGTATGTAAGAATATCTGATGAAAACCACTTGAAGCTTTTGGATAATATTTAACTGTGCTTTGTGTTATCAGTGAGGTGATCAGTCAAGTGCGATTTCTTCTCTAATATATAGTATTATAAGTCCGTTAGATTCAGTCGACAAAATATGTTGATAAAGTAACTGAGATTTTGAATAAAGCCATATGTTTCATCCCTCTTAGGATGTTTGTTCTTGCAGTGCCAACTGTGAAAGTGTTTCACAGATAGTGAAAAGTCTAGTGCAGTGTTATTCAAACCCTTTTTTAAAGTTAATTCATTTAGGGTTGGGTGCGAGGACAGATACTCGCCGATGATATTAGTTAGTGGTTGCGTCATATTGTGGGTTGGCAGAGGTTGGAAATCATGAACTGGTCATTGAATCGGGTCCCATTGGCTGAATGGTCTTCAAACTCACCTCGCAACTGGAAGGTCCTGTTCTGGAGCCTTGGTGACAGGTGCGTACTGATAAAGAGTCCCAAACGAGGATGAAATAGCTGTCCAGTACTCCCAGATGGTTTTCCAATGGTTCTCTATCCGATGTCAAATTGATGAAATCCTGTAACCAATGCAGTCAAATCCCTGCAAATCAACACTTGACTATTTTCACCCGACAGTTAGTTAACTATCGTTTGTTCATGTTTATATGCCTGCAGATTGTTAGAACGAACCTAAGTGATCTTTTACGCTTATTAGTCATCCTTTCACAGACAATAATTACTACTGTACGGCAACGTTGATCTATTGTTTTCTGAAATGCAAATCAGTGGTATGTATCAATTATTCTCTAATTTCGAATCCGTTGTAATTGCTTTATAATTATATTTTCTAATTTTCTTTCCAGCCATCGATGCTCTCTTAGGTTGTCCGCTTTTGTTGCCAACTGAATTCGCTGATAGTACGTTTACTAAATTACTTTTAGAAGACAACGTGGTCAGCATCAAACAGCCTCATTTACTTATGATCACAATTAATTGGTTTATAGAAACTATAAATGTTTTCGCACCTAAATTACTGTGTGTTGATTCATCCAATTCACAAACTTTTTCTTTCGAAGCAATTTCATCAGCTAATATGTCTAATGCAAATCGAATACACTATTTATCGATTCTCCTACGTTTTACACAGATCGCGAAACTCCGCTACAGCCTCTATAGTTATTTTGAATCTGTGTTTAATGCGAATAATGTGCAACAGCAGGATGCAGATGTAGATACTGAAACTGAAGGTCGTAGAACACAGGTTAGTGTTGCTCCAGTAAACAAGTCTGGATTATCGTGGTCTGATTTACGTTTTCCTACAGCTAGTTACCAACCGGCAACGTGTTATTCAAGTTTACCATCGACATCCTGTGGTAATGGATCTGGTCAACCTTTTTTCACGTGTGGTGTTCATCTGCAGTCATTTCTATCTAATGATGGAGATTGTTTATTCGCGTATGTGTGTATGCTTAATTCAGTGCAAGTTGATTTTTGAATCTTTCTAGTATCTATGTTTTAGGTTATTATGATATTCTGTTTATGGAGAAAGACTTGAGACTTTCCACAGTAGATACCATCTATGAACTGCTTTCATTGCATATTTGGTTCACTGGTAGAATACTCTTCAGTGAGACACGAGGTCTGGGTTCAATTTCTGGCCGATGCACTCCCAAACCTTGTCCAGCCGGTAGTAAACTTGGAGAAGAGGAAAGATGTGATGTGAGATTGTCTACCTTATCCGTGAAAGCAACACTGCCGCTACTGAAACTTCAAGAGCTTGAAACCCCATGTTCCTCTCGGAACTCAAAGGAGCGAAAACATTTTTAACGTTATTTTAGTTAAGGCACGTAAGTGACACAGCTCCACTGGTTTATGTGTGTTTGACATAGGCTACACGTACTTAAGCATCGCCTTTCTCGACCGTCAAGTTATTTAGAAATCAGTTACTCGGAACAAATTTTGTAATGCACTAGGCTACGTTTATTTTGTGGTGGCTGATGATATTGCGCTCTTCTCAAGGATGAAGCTGGTGAAGACTGGGTAACTTTAGATAAGGTAAGCATAGTTTAGAAAAGAGTTAGGAGGAATCAGACAAAAACTGGATATTATTGCATAAAGTCATTGACCATTGGTTTGGACTACCTTGATATGATTATGAGCAATAAATTGTGCTCGAAGCGTCATCAAAACATTCCTGTATAACACTGTGAGACTTGATCAAAACAAAATTTACCCACAATGGAAGTAGCGAGGCATAGTTTAGCTTGCCTGTGAGTTGTTGATATGTTGAGAATCATTGGTGGTGTTGTGTATTCTATATTTGTTATTTTCCATATCGTGATTTGTTTCAGTAATCTTCGTCTAATTACCTCTCTTCGACAGGCCGATATTTGGTTATTTTATTATTATTTCGTTCCCTCAATTTATATGCTTTTTGAGAGGTCATAATGTGAACTGATGCTATTCTGTGCTAAGTTTATGTTAGTGACTTATTGGCATGTGATTGAAGTAGAGTCGTACATATGAGTATCAATGGGGAAATGAGTTACCAAATCAGTCACCTTTCACTCAAAATAGCACTGATTTCCTACATCTACTCTACATTTTCACATTTTCTTGTTGCTTTTTCGTGTGGCTTTATTTTTAAGCCGAAAAAGGACTGGAACTAGCTCAAAATTGAGTAGTTGTGCGAATAGGAATACGTCGCGTGCTGTTGATTTAGATGCAAAAAAACGTAGGAAAATATTGGATACCAAAGGAACAGGTGGGAATCAAGACAGCTATGCATCTGAACTGAGCGATTCATCAGTCTCCCAAAACGACTCTAACATTACTCAACGTACTGATTCACAAGTTTCCCAAGTGTGCAAAACTGGTGGCAAAAAGTCTGCGCGTACAAAATCATCGAAGATGGCTTTAGTTGGCACTAGAAAAGGCAGAAAATCCAGCAAACATTGTGTTACGGTATGCGAGCTCTTCATTATTATATTTTTGTCACCTCGAATTGATTTAATTTTCTTAATTTTTCCATATAAAATCTACGAATCATGTTTGTGTAATTGCTATTTTTCTCACGACAAACTAGTTCCTGTTTGTTTATAGACAAGCTGTTGGTCAAATTCCAATGCTTGTTGTCATTCCCCGACTTGCACTAACTTTGGTCGCCCGTCAGAGGATCCGTATAGTGTACAGCTGTCCTTTTTATCTTACTTTGTGACTGTCCGAAAAGTTGTTTCATTTTCGACATCCAACAGATGTTAAATGTTTTCTAGTTATAATAAAGCATTGAAAATATTACGAAGGAAAGCCTGTCATTGTAGCTGGCAAAAGATGTGTGTACTGACTTATAGTTCAAAACATTCTCTTAGTTAAAGGCCATGTGATCCTGAAGAAATACTTATTTTCTGTGGCGAATGAGTTTAAGGTGTTTCATATCTAACAGACTATATGGTAAGGAAGATTCACACCAAGTTTAACCAAAGCTATGTGAGACTGAATTAGTTGTTGAGACACAACTATTCAATTAATTTTAGGGTCTCAGAATGTATAGAGAGAAGTGTGATATTGGCTTCGCTTAACTTTCGAATTTCTATCATCTCTGCAAACATTTATGCAATTTAGGAAGTTACTGTTCCATTCAATTATTTGACTAATGAATGGTGATTTTCCAGCACAAATTATTTTCCCCTTGTAATTGGTGTTGAAATAAATGCCACCATAAACACCATTTAGTAAATGTGCTTTACTTTTTTGGATTATCAAGTTCTAGTCGTTAAGCGAGTCATTATCATATTCAGAAGCCACAATAGCAAAAATAAGTGCTTTTCAATGACAATAAAGTGTAAGGGGAAAAAGAACAGTTAGACTTAAGAATATTTTCCCCTATGAATTCGTTTTTATGCGTACACTATGATTAGTTTTTCCTGGAAAAGCATAAAATCTCAAATAGTTTAGTGTACTGTGTCAAAGGTACATTATGTGTGGAAGTAGAGGTATTCCACAATACAGCGTATTGTCTGCGAAATGAAACATCCTGATTTTTCTGACATTTCTAGTGAGTTCCCGATTCATATTTGTTCTCTTAAAGAAACTAACACCTAATTAATTAAACCTTAATTCGATTATAAGTAACAAATTGACTTTAAAATGTTTTCTAGTAAGTAATGCTTTATCAGACTAAGGAGAAGCTTGATTAATTTGCTTATACTAGCCAAATTTGTTGGAGCTGACTACGTGCTTTCGCGAATTGGATCTTAGTGCCCTTGTTCTAGGCCTTACATCTTGGCCATGGTCGGTTACAGTCAGTAATGTCGAGGTTTCAAAATCAGTTGCTTCTCTCGACTGGATCACCTTAACTTGGCTTCTAGAAGAAATAAGCATTCGTTTAGATGTCATCACTGAGGTCTCGTAAGTTTCTTTGTTTTCAAATATTGTGTATCTTGTTGAACTTTTTATGGAATCTTTTCCCTTTATCTCTAGAATGTCTGTCCATGAGAAACCAAATGTTTCTTATTTATGTGAATAAATTTCTCTTCATAACTCAAATAATGTCAATCCATACTTAGCATATTTCATACCTCCAAGATTATGTAGAATTTACAACAAAGTCAATCGGGAAGGGAAAGTTAATCTAAATCATAATATGAACAACTCAGGGAACGAATGATAATAATAATAAGGTGAAAACTCTCAGAGATTTTCTTGTTAAGCGACAGATTCCATAGGAAAAGGATGATATAAAAGTCGGTGTTAAACAACAAGAACAGTAATAACGTAATGCGACTAATTATGTTTGAACGGGGAAAAAGTTGACTAACATAATAAATAAAACGCACACGTGGATGTGTATCATAAGAATTATAAGTGGGGAGTCGAACTGACGGTAAAACTATGCATTAATAGTTAATTTAACATTATTTTAGACTATCAGTAATTAGTTAGATATCTTAAGGTATTTATATTTTCATGTACACAGGGGTTGTTGGGCTCATTCACTGTGTTTAACTACTTGATGAAGAATGTGTTCTTTTCGGATAAATACTTTGGTCTCGTTACGAACGTTTGAGCACTGATGCCCTAGGCGAACTCATCGTTCAACCAGCGAGATGGATATGTTGAATATAGGCGTACTTTCAGACAGGGTCTAAGTTTAATAGCAAGAAACACTCAAACTGTAATCAGAGAAATTTACAAATCCTGTGGTGTGATTAGCCATGCTGTTAATCAATTAAATGGCAACAAACGCAGCGGTAGCCACACACGGAAGTTGTGCTGAAAAATACTAGTTACATAGAAGTAGCGTTATGTATAAAATTCAGAATATGCTCAACAATGTTGTATTAGGAAACACCAGGTTGTTTATGAAATAGCAAAGATGTTTCTAGTCGTGTTTGTGTATCTTTCCGATATGAAATTCGCGTATACACATAGATCTCCCACAAAAACTCTTTGCATTCGTACTTCCATCACCGGTCTTTCGTTGTAATTGGATTACTTGTGACATCGTTGTGGGATCACATTAGTTATATATCGGGATAGTTACTGCTGTTCACCTCTGTTTCTACTAGTGTTCAAGTAATCGGTCACTTATGCAAGAAAATTGAACCATTTTTACATTCTCTTTTTCTCTCGTAACACAACTTCCCGACATCATCTCCAGACACTTGATGTTCGCATTCTCTATCCAGTCAGTCAACGGACCCGATATATCAAAACTATAATTCAAGATAATCTCTTTTAATATTGGCATTATTTGTGTCAAACTACCCACAGACTTAGATATAATAGAGAAGATTTGTAGCTCAGGTGGATGATTTTGGTGTGGTTGTGTTCTCTGAGCTGGATGGTTTGGTTGCGAAGCTTTCATTGCTCTACTGAGCAACATCTTCAGCGCATACTTCGATGTGAAGTGAGCTTTTAGAATTCTCTATGAGTTTATTAGTCATCTCTTCTAGTAACCTTGAACGTGATTGGTTGTTTTCGTGTGACATTTCATCCCCTAGTTTGCTTGTCTCGGTGCTGGCTGCTTCTTTGGTCTGAATGTCGTTAGTCATTCCTTCTGCTAACCTTGAACGTGATTGGTTGTTTATGTGTGACTTCTCACTTTCTAGTTCACTTGTTTTGGTGTTGACTGTTTCCTTGACCTGAAGTTTGACTTTGTTTTTGTGTGAATTTCTTCGTATGGATTGGTATATTTTGTCAATCTCTATGTGTCTATTGATTGCTGATTCATTTGAATACCCACAGACTGGTTGTCATAACCTGTTGATGCATCAGTAGTAATATTACACTTTCAGCCATATTTGCAATTCCTGTATGACGAGTGCGTCCCTTGATTGCAATCCAGATTAGTTTATTGATGATTCCTGTTGAGAGTTGTTAAGTTCACCGGAATAGGTTGGTATTTTTTTAAGAACAAAACATTCAGTAAAAAACACTTTTCAATGGATTTATCACCGAACTGTATAGCTGCAATAATAACTGAAATGCACATAGACTAAACGAATGATGAATGAATGTTTATCCTTGTACGGTTGAGTTACAAGTAAGAACTGTATATACTTCTTTTGTACGCGAACTTCTGGCTCGAATACATGAGTCGCCAAGGCCTCTACATTCCTCAGAAATTTGGAAGGGACAAAACGCAGCAAGTTAGCATGAATTCGATAGATGATCTTAAAATCATGTTCAGGGTTGGTAGAGCGACACAAGTCGATAACATGTTGTAGAATAGCTTCGCACATCCTTTCGTTATCCTCTGTAAAACCATGCTGGAATGTGATCTCCTATCCGTGTGGAAAGTATTTTGTGGCTACGGCTGATGTACCTAGCTCCACCAGAGCTGGTGAACTGATATATGCACATGGTGGTGGCTTGTCTTTTACACAAACAGAAAACATGTTCCAACTAGGGAAAGTTGGTTGGAGTTATGCTGCAAAAAACGTCTTACTAACTGATTTAGAAAGATGATTTTTGAGCATATCTAAATCTTAATCACCTTGGAATCCTAGATTCATGAAGATGGTGTCTTAGAAACTAACTTAGTGACCAGTTTAGAGTGTTTATCTTTCGTGTTTTCACCAATAATTCAGTTTGGATATTCTTTTTCAGGAAGTTTGACTTTTAAGAAAGGATGTTTCGAGTTAACGCAAACCGAACTGCAAATATTTTTTGAACTGTAGCAAAGGGAAAGAATGAGATTTGTTTTGCTGCAAATAGTCACCCAGCCATAGAAATTAGTTAGTTGTCTATTCCATGTACGTTTTCGGTGGATGGATCTTTCAAGAAATCCGTCATTACGTTGAATAAGGAACACATTGGAAGAAGAAATATTTAGTTCGGATTCTTTTTCTATTTGTATATGGTGAGGATGGCTGACAGTTGTTGAATGGTAGCGAAATATCATCAAGTACTCCGTCCTTATCTCAGGTAACGAACGTGTTGTCTACATATCTTCTGAAAGTATGAGGGCGACAAACAGTTTGACTAGACTGTGTTTTCAAGCTTTGAAATAAAAGTCAGATAGCAGCGATCCCAGTGGTGATGCTATCTCAGTGTCATCTTTCTGCCTACAAATCTCCTTATGGAAGCTAAGCTGAACGTTGAAGGTGCATCTCAATAAGAGTTCTGTGAGGTAGGACGTTGACAACACTATATCTAATCCATGTGTATCGATAGAATTGCATAAATAGCAGACAGTTTCTGTGAGAAGTACATTGATGAATAAAGAATGAGAATATGACCTTGTGTGAGATATTAAAATCTTTAATACCCTCAGCTCAGCAGTTTGAAATATCTCCAATGGAAAACTTAGATACTTACCTTCTAACTAGTTTCAGTATTTCAGCTAGCCATTGAATGATACCGTGATCAGGAGAACCAACTATATCCTGAACCGGCTGGAGGACAGACTTGCGATTACGGAGAAGACTGATCAAATGCGTCCACGTGAATTTGGTGCGATTATTGATTCATCCGTGATGTTTTTTAAAACATCTGCCAGTTGATTTTCTTGTTCACTTCACTGCTAGGTTTGGGGAATTTCATCTGTCCAGAAAGAGTCACCAAGAATTGATCGACATATTCTTGGCGATTAGTCGCAGAAGTAACACATTTATCCAAGTGGCTTATGATAATAACATCAAAGGATTATTAGAACTAGGCTTTGAATTGGTAAATTAATGGCAACAACCATGAACTGTTAGTTTAAAGTGTTGAAATTACTGTGGCTGCGTGGGTATGAGATCAGAAGTAGGTCTGATTAGGTTTTCGAGTTGCAGTTGAGTGTGCAGTCTGTTGACTCTGGATACATTGTTGCAGAAGTTAGGACCCATTAACAAAGCTTGTAGTTGATTTTCGGAAAGGATAATTAAAAGTGTATAGGGATCAGTTAGAAGTTCTCTTTTTTACCACTTAATTTTATTACTCGTAGTTTATGTGAGACATCAAATTTCAATGACCGCATTGCAGTTGAAGTAATTGCATTATTTGCAGTTTAATATTATTCAGTTTTTTATTCCTTACAGTTGAAACACTGAACATCGTTTATTTTAATTTTACTTCATAGTCCACCACTGGCTTTCGGATGGAATGCCTTTGAACGTCTTCGTAATCTTTCCGAATTTGTGAGGCTCAGTTATCTTACCTCTTTAGTACCCTGCATTTTCAATGCATTAATTCGTGCAATGGATTATTTTAAAGGTCGGTTGTTTTCCTGTGCTTCATATATTTTTCCCCATTACTCATGATTATTGCATGCAGTTTTAACTTTACTCTTTACAACAGTAGCTGTATTACCACTTTGGTTGGTGCGATGGGTATTAAATGTTCTATTACCGTATAGTCAGTTAATTGTGCTTTCTAACTTCGTTGATTTTAAACATGAGCAGCTTTTTACTGGTAGAATTTGCTGTTCATTTTGAACAGACATACTTCTACTAGTGTGTTTGACATGAAGTTGACCCTGGTTCCCCTTTTGTATAATTACGTATGTTTTTAATTTGTTTTTTTTTCACATTACACTAATTTCATGTGCTGCGCTACTTAAAGCCTTACATTCTCCTACGTGACCATTTGGTTTCTTAGCTAGACTCGGATGTATCTCAGTAAAAATATTAGTGGTGGTTTTCCGTCATCGCCACCCACCTTGAGAACTATAAGCTTCAACTCAGAAATATCCCTTAATGGGTGACTTCCGATAAATTTTTATTAGATTCCTCACTTTGAAGGGCGTTGGGAATTGAAAGCTGTCATCATTTCGTACATCTTAGATCCCTTGATGGGCAATCGTCCTATCTTAATTAGTCAGGAAAGGATGTGGCTTTCTTATATAGGTTGTAGGGAATAAAAAGACAGTTGCAGCGAAGAAAATTTTCTTTTCGACGAAATCATCAACTAGGCTGTACATTCGTGTATTTATAATAAATGGGTAGGAAAGTTCCAGAATAATTTCCGGTCAAGGGTCAGATTATTAAAATTACAATCAGGAATTAAAATGCCATAATAAACCGGGGGATGGATAAAGCTCAAACAAAGTAGCATCATAATTACTGAGAAGATTGACATATTGTGCAATTAGGGACTAGAAATGTAGAAATAACAAAAATAGACAGGATGTTTTGGAAAAAAAGTCTAGTCGGATCATAACTAATGTGAAGAATAATTATTTATGCAATCAGGGATTAAATATGTAATAATAAAGTGGCAAAATAGACAGGACGTTCGGATATGAAAATATGGTAGTGTAAATAGGTATTAAGAAAAACGTAAAATAACATGAATAAGCAGGAAGTTTGGATAAAAAAGGCAATGGGATAGTCACTATTAAAAGAATTACCGGTTTATAATGGCCACGGTAGGGACAAGGGTTGGACGTATTTCTTTTGGATACAAAGCGTGTGTTTAAGCTTTTAGATAGCTAGTGCCTCGGCTATGCCCAGATGTCTTAATTTCACTCCCTTTAATAGGTTTGGTCGAATCTTGTATATTATTTTGAAAGATTTTTCGAATGGCGCTGAATGTCCTGAATTGACGAGATGTTCTGTCTCTGAACTATATACCCATTTTCGTTCTCCTTTTACTAGCCAGGATGGATAGTGTTCATGAGCGCATTTCTCAAGTTGACGCATGGTACAGCCGACGTAGATTGGTTGAGACACGTTTTACAGAATGACGTATATGACTGTCATGTAACTTTCTGGACTGAAATTTGTTGGTTACTTTTGCCAACAAACGCGTTAAAGAATTTTTGTAGCTTGTTGTACTGTGGAAGTGTACTGCACACCGGCTGTATATTATGTATTATATTATTATTATTATTATTATTCTCTTAGGTTCCGAGTGGGACATGCTGCTTCAACAGCACATCTCTACTAAATCCTGTTCTCTTCGGCCCCCTTAATTCAGCCTTACGATTGCCCATAGGTTCTCATATCTTCACACGACCCTTCAATGTCACCCTTGGCCACCCAACAACTCGTTGTCTCCCACTCGGTTTCCACTCGAGGACCAGGCCCGCTACATCACTTAAAGGTTTCCTCAGTGTGTGTTAGATTCATCTCCATTTCCTCCGGCATATCTGTTGAGCGATAGGTTCTTGGTTAGTTTTTTCTCATAGTTTCTTGTTGCTAATTCTTTCTGACCAGCCATTTGATGCTCAATATGGAGCCAGACAAAAAATAAGACAGCTGTTGATAAATATCTTCAGTAGCCTGTTGGAAATGCTTTTCTTGACGTGCTCACCAATTTTCTAACTGATACAGAAGAACTGACTGGTTCAACGTTTTTGTTGAAAATCCGAATCTCCTTCTTTGTGCTGAAGCGGTGTGCAGAAGATTTCCAAACCAATTTTAGATTGATGAAGATGTATCTTGCCTTTCCGATTCTGACTGGCTGGCTTTGACATCTTCACCCATTCTGACTGTCTGTGGTTGAAACGATGCTTCCCAGATAAGTGAAGGAAGTGACCTTTTTTCAAGTTTCTTCCGTTGGTAGTGGTTGATGCTTGTTGTTGTTGGTTGGTCATTTTCATCACTCGCACCTTCTCTATGTTCACTTAAAGTCCTGTCTTTTCTGCTTCATCTGCTAATTTGTTACTTCAGCTTGTAAATCTTCGAGTTTGTGTGACGTCAGACATAAATTGTCTGCAAAATCCAGAGCTTCTAGCGTCTTCTAGTCCACCCAACGTATTTCTTTTTTCTCGCTCCCCACAGTCTGTCACAATTAGGAATATCATCGATGATACTAAGCAGCCTTGTCTTATTCCTGTACTCACTTCAAACGCTGCACTGAGCTTTTCTTTCTGAATCACTTGACATTTGTTATTGTCATACTGACTGAACAAACTGTTGAATTTGAAAGTGGCAATTTATAGACATGGATCCGTGTTATTTCTTGGTTTCTCTTCTCTTCTCTACTGGTTATATTTAGTGGGACGAGGTTTAAAAAAAGCTTTAATATTGTTATTTATCCATAGGAATCAGTCCTCCAGTAAAGAATATTGTATTAACTCCATAATGAAATAAAAGCATAAGAATAATAGGTTATATTTATGAATGAAATTTCTCGTAAAAAGTTGTTAGTTTTAACAACATTAAAAATAAGATAATGCTCAATCACTTTAATACGTGAGTAACAATTATATACAACAAGGTATAATAAAATACGATGATTAATACCATGAAATAATAATTTATTATCCATACGTTTTATTCCACTGTGACGTTGTTACATTATTCTCTACTAGAGAGAGGACTGAATCCTAGTGACTAAAGAAAAGAAATCTTGGAATAGTATTACAACTCGTTAAAACAGGTTGTACACAGCTGAAGAAGAACCATGAAGTGAAATGAATTCATCTTATTCTGCTCCAGTGTGTGACTTTCCTTCTTTCAAGATTTTGTGAATATACATTTCTCACTAAATATTGTTTCACATAAATTGTGAATGCAATTTTATTCACCACCACTATACGTTTGCTTTTTCTGATAGCTTCAAATTTATCGGAAGTTCATATAAATAATTTTGTGATTTTCTGTTCAGCTAATCTAACTTATGAATCGATAACTGAATGGTAAAGTTCCAGTTGATTATCGTTTGTTATTAGTTTTTCACTGCATAGATTGTTGTTGAAGTAGGTAGGTTATGGTGCATTTTTTACGTTATCGTAATTACCAAGTTGTTTGATGATAATCTTTCACTGCGTTTTGTTTAATTTCTCCTACTAGGCGGAACAAAGCACACAGATGATAGTGAAAGCAGTCTGGATGATGTAATTTTTCCACTTGACTCATCCATAGATGAAGATGAGCTACAAAAACCTGTAGCCTCCACTAAACCACAATCCAATCCGCCTATTCTTGAAGTAGCCAGCTCCTCTGATGACGATGATGTTGTCGATAGCCTAGCGTTTGGCACGAGATGTCAGATTTCATCCGTCGTGTGTTCGTGTCTGCGTTCTCTGTTGATCTTGGTAAATGGATTAACAAGACTTTCCTCAAATATTGATCATTATTTGTTTTACAGTAACGGTTCAGAGGTTTTAAATTCTATGAGTGCATTTTCCTATAACATTATACACACATTAGCGAAGTGTTGTAAGTCCAGAAATGCCATTAAGCCTATCCGTACAATTGTGGTCAATGAAGACGGTGTAATCGATTATAACTATTGTGAACCCGTTGTTTTTCATCAAAACGAATCATCACAAAATACATCATTCGTGAAGCAGATGGATGACTTGTCTACGAGGTATTTTGCTGATGTCTTTATTGACACTGATGATCTATCAACTGCTCAAAAAGAAATCAGTGATTTTCAAAATATCAGTAAGTTTACATATTCCGAATCCATGTGAAGTCTATTTACAAGTGCCTTCTTTTTCAGTAGCGTTGATTTCATTTCAGAAAATTCTAAATATTCATCCTAAACTGAACCATAGAAGTTTTACACACTAGCTGCTACACTTCTAATTCATCTTCATTTCCTTCTCCATATTTGTTGAGTTGCAGCTGCTTGTTTGATTGGCTACTGTAGCGCTTTATTACTTATCCCTTCTGTCCTCCTGGCAGATCCTCAGCACAGAGTGTAACTGGGTGTTGGTAGAAGTTTTCAGCATGTTGGAAATCATCCGCGAACTCCGGATCTTCTAAAGTCTTTTTGTTGGTCCGACGTCTGTCTATCTTTCCTATCCTCTCAGTCTGTTGCATGATCGAGTCAACCAAAATCAGAATTATCGTGTGTGACAGGCAGTAGGCAACATTGCCTTACTGCTGTCTTCAATTCAAAGGCTTCACCGAGCTTTCCGCTCTGAATCACTTTGCATGTGACATCATATAGCTGTTGATTGAGTGTATAAGTGTTCGCTTTAGTTTACTTTGTAGTGTTGAAGCATTTTCTAAGTAACTTTACGGTCCACGCTGCCGATGGCCTTTTCAAAACTGGTGAAGTTGATTTACAGAGTTGACTATCTGATTTGTGTGTGCATTACTTGTTTTTACTGAATCCAACTTCTTCGAGGCAGTCTTCCATCCAAAGGATCCTCCCAGCATGCTGGTAGCTTAGTATTTTGTTTGGAATGGACAGGAGTATGGTTCTGTGTCATTTCTCGTATAGGCTTAAGTTGCTCGTCTATATGAGCTTAATTACTACGTTACATTAACATAGTTACATAAAACTCTTATTTTTGTGAAATATCTTGCCAAAAAGTTGCAAAAAACTATTGCAATTATTTGCCTTTCAAACACTGAATCTTTGGATATAATATTGTTGATCGATAATACCTATAACTATCTATTTGCCACTCTGTGCTTGTTTAACACTAACTAATATCTATAATTGTATATATTGATGGATTTACATGTTCAAGTTGGCTCAAGTCAGTGAGTCTATGATTTTGGTATCATTTTGGTTAACTGTACTTGACTGTGATATTATTATTGTTGTTGTCGCTTGTTACCCTTCTTGTTGTGAATTATTTTCCTGTGCTGGTGTTGTTCTGATTGTTTTATTCCTTGTTTTCCTGGTTTTAAGGGGAGCAACCCACAAGGTCGCTTCTCTCTAAACTATATTTTAATGTAACAATCCCCTTCTCAGGCGTGAGGCTAGCAACCCCACCCTGTAAACAAAGTTGCTACAGAAACTTCAGCACGATGAATCTCCTTGCACCAAAAGAAAAAGTTTGTGTGGGGACATGGAATGTCCGCACCATGTACGAGATTGGTAAAGCTGCCCAGATCGCAAACGAAATGAAAAGATACGGAATTCAAGTACTGGGGATATGTGAAAGCAGATGGAACGGGAATGGACTCACCAAATTGTCAACGGGTGAGTCAGTGATCTACTCCGATCGCCCAGAGGATAACCACATGCACACCGATGACGTGGCTATCATGATGTCACCAACGGCAACGAAGGCCCTGATGCAATGGGAGGCGATCTCGCCCAGGATAATGACCGCCAGATTCAACTCCAAACGAAGGAAAGTGTCAGTTATACAATGCTATGTACCCACAAACAACGCAAACCTTGAAAAGAAAGAAGAATTCTACAGACAACTACAAGCAACAATGGACAGTACTCCAGTTGGTGACATTGAAATACTAATGGGAGACATGAACGCCAAACTGGGACCAGACAACACAGGAAGGGAACTCATCATGGGTAGAGAAGCTCTCGGAGAAATGAATGAAAATGGAGAACTCTTCTCCGACTTCTGCGCCTTCAATGAACTAGTGATTGGTGGCAGCGTATACAAACACAAGGATATCCACAAGGCTACATGGGTGTCACCAGATGGGAGAACCAAAAGCCAAATTGACTTCATCTCAATCTCAAGGAAGTGGAGGCGCAGCCTACTGGACACGAAAGTAGGAAGAGGAGCAGACGTTGGCTCAGACCACTATCTCGTACAAGGGACAATCCAAATCAAATTGAAAGCTTTCAGAGAAACAGGAGCTGCAGACAGATCACAAGCCAAGTTCAACACTCAAAAACTGAAGGACCAGGACACAAAGGACATCTTCACTGCAAGCATAAAGGACAAGGCCGAGACACAAATCAACACTAGTGAAGAGGTCAGCGTCGAAAAGCACTGGAACAACTTGAAAACAGTGTGGAGTCAAACTTGCATGGAATTTCTAGGCAGAAAGAAGAGACAAGACAAACAGTGGCTCACTACGGACACTTTGAGACTGATAGAAGAGAGAGGGATGGTGAAACAAAAGATTCTCCAGTGCACCGACGAGCAACAAAAACACGATTTGAATGCAAGCTACAAGACACTGAACAAAAGAGTAAAGAAGAGTGCCAGAGAAGACAAAAGAAGGTATTATGAAGCCATGACAAGGGAAGCAGAACAAGCTGTGTGTTGTGTCCAGCTCTCTCAACGACTTTGATTTTGAAGTTCCCTTGCAGTAGATGGTGATATGAGCCTCAATCTGCTCTTATTGGCGATCCTGTGTTCACTAAGCGTCTGGGCTTCTACTTTCTTGAGAGTAAGTTGAAGGAAGTCTTTGTGGTTTTTGCCCATGTGGTGAAGAAATTCTGATGACATGAAGAACTAGATTATTTTTAGAATCTAGAAATCCGCAAAAAATGAATTTCGCCTGCGGTCTCAAACCATGTTGCCAACAATCTTCAACTATTCCAGTGACTCCTACCAAGAATTTTCGGTATGCAATTCTAAACTGGTAAGGAGAACGTTTATATTACACGTACTTCAGACTATGATTTAAGCTTTTATTATCTATCGAACTATTGATGGTTTTCATTACCGCTTTATTTAGCCACACTGGTAGGTGTTGCCTAGCAACGGCCAATATAACACTGGCTCCACAGGGGCAGTTGGATTGATAGATACGAAGATGGGCAGCTAGCGTAGATACTTCGTCTTTCTATTGAGGTATCTCAACTGGTTCTGTGGAAAATATGACCTGAGGTTTACCAGCATTGAGAGTCCTTTGAACCGATTTTGTGAACTTGTTGGTTATTATTGCATTTGGTACGTCGTCTCCCTTAAATTGCTGTTGTATATATAAAGGCTCCTTGTTTATGTATGGGGAACAGTTCTTTTCTACTTTTTATATTGGTGAACTTCAGATAAATTGTAAATTGTGTGGATGTAAAATGGAACAGGCATTTCGCCAAAGTATTCGGTGTGGGTGAAATATAAGTCTTGATTTTCTTTAGCGATAGAAGTGATGTACTGGAAAAATTGTCACTCTGGTCACAACCGATGACTATTATTATCGGTTCTAATAGCGTCCTAACTTCATTGATTTTGTGTGTTCATTTTGGGAATTTAAAAGACAGTGATTTTAGGCTTTTTTCTACAATAATCTGCAACTGATATTCAACTATTTGCGAGTATGGAGACGAATTTGATCGTACTATTCGTCTGGTAAATAAATTTGCTTTGCTATGCATCAGTACATTGGTTAGGTTTTATTCGTGTATTTTTGAGGACGTGTATCGATTTTTCTTCACTTTCACGTTCGCTTTTTCACCCCAGATTATATCAGCTTATCGCAAAACCTGCGCATAATCATAGAATACCTGATGGAAAATATTCCACCGTCGAAATTACCTCATGCAAACGCAGCTCTTATTCATTGTCGTCTTGTATTTTATTTAACTTCTTTGTATCATGCATGTCAAAAGAAGTTGCTTGCCTCAAGCCCATCTTATGCAAATATATACTGGGTTAGTGATAATCTTGTTTATTTTTGTCCTTTATTAAATATGACAACCATCTATATATGATTCGCAACATATGATTACTACTAATAATTATTATATGTACATTAAATTATTGTTAAATGTAAATTCGATCGGATTAAGTTATATGAACATTCTTCAAAGTCAATATACATCATTCTGTATGCATTTGTTGGCTACTGTTTTACTTTCATCACTTTCAAGTTTGACAACCATTGAAAACCATGGAGTACTGTATAGTTGTTTCGTCCTGTTTCGGTGCTGCACAGCACGCGACCATGAAGCTACCAGGGGTCAAACTCAGGACCTTCAGTTTATGAGGTGAGCTCGTTGACCATTTAGGTGAAAATCTAATGAATCATGAATTCTAACTTCTGCCAGCTCGCGGTGTATATAGTCTGACCATCAGACACTGTCATCGAAGGGTATTTGTTGTCACAACCGATTTAGTAAAACGTTCTTGTCATGAATTCTCATTAAAATTTCAGACAGTTTCATCGTGTAGTTGGTTATTAGTAGTGAGCACTAGGTCGATTTTCAACAGTACCCGCTCATGACCATGAATAAAGTCAGTTCGCGATCAAACATGAAATGAATCAAATCCCCGCAAACTCCAACACTTGAAAATTCCATTAACTTCTGAAACTGAATCATATATACATTATTTTCAGGTATTGGTTTTTTTGTAAGGGTTTTTGTTTGATTGGTTGGAGGACTTCATCATGAGCTGACATCAGTTAGAAAACCATTGGAGAATCTATAGGCACTGGACAACTATTTCTTCCTGGTTTCTGACTCTTCAGCAGTAGGCACCCGCCTTGATTCGAACCCAGGACCAGGACCCTCTGGTTACATACATGGGGAGCTCGTAGACCATTAAGCTACTGGGATACGATCCAATGGCCCATGAATTTTAACTTCTGCTATTACATTACTTTAGTGATTGATTTATTCATGTTATGTTAGTAATGCAGGCTGATTTTTCTTCATCATTTCATCTCATGACTTGTTTGGTCCTCTTCGTGTTTACATTCACGATATTCCTTCTAGGAAAGCACATAATTTTCTAAAATTCTTCCGGAATACAAACTTACACGTGAAATTTTTGGATACCTTTTTGTTATTTTAGTTTTGCTGGTTTTTATGTTGCCATTAAGTAGTAACCAATGGATATTGTCGTATAAACCTCATTGATGTGTAATAGGCCAAACTTGTATTTATCCCTAAACAGTGACATTTAGTTTTGTTTTAAAGTCCAATCTCTAGGTGGACGAGGAGAATGTACGTTATGACTTGGGGATTTAGATTAATCCTCCAGAACTAAGTAAACATCTTAGAATTATTTTCAGAATAAGCAAGAATACACTCACAAATCTGTATCTTTATTTTCTATTATTTTGTTTTAGGTTCCGAATTTACTCCAATATACTAGTGAATTATTAAATCAACATTGGGACACTTCCATCAAATGGAAAGGTAACATTTATTTTTGATGGTCACTCTGTTTGGATAATGTGGTGGTGGTTGAATTGGATTGGAATCGGTATGCTAACAAACGCATCAGGTTATGTTTTTTTCATTAAGCTGTTTGTGGTGACCGCGGGTAACAGGCCTATTTAGTATCTCGTATTTGCAATGATTTATGGTGTTTCCTAATAACCTATTAGTCATATACATTTATTCTGGCTGGCTCTGAGTTATGTTTGTAATAGCAAACCTAATCATAGATACCTTCGTGACATTAGTGTACGTACATGTGTCCAATTAATGGTGACGTATTGAATTTTTTAATTTCGTCTTGATTTATTGTAATTTTTGAATATATTTTGTTTCTGTTCACTGTGTAGTTATGCAAACTTGAACTGATGATTGACTTCTGTGCGAGCACATACTTTAGTTTCCTTCTGCCTTCAATGTCTGTCAGTGTCTCTAAATTAGTTTCAATATTTGTCTCGTCCTTTTGTCAATTAATAATAATAATAATATTCTATAGTTTGGTTTGTAAGGATTAGTTATGTTTTACGAGTTGATCACGGACTGATATCAGTTAGAGAACCATTGAAAACCAGGGAGTACTGGACAGCTGCTGTTTCATCCTAGTTTGGGAATCATGGGCAGTACGCACCCACTGGGATTCGAACCCAGGACCTTCCGGTTACAAGGCAAGCTCGTATACCATTCAGCCACTGGGACCCGATTCAATGGCTCATGAATTCTAACTTCTACCAATTCGTGATTTTAGCGCGACCCCAACTATTGTCGTTGGTGGGACATCCATCCACACACGTGACTTCTAATTGCACCTCACTGGTCACGACTTCTCACTAGAACTACAGGAAGCTCCAACCTGTAGAAAGTCACTAGTGAGCATCAGAATAATTTTCTATAGTTTGGTTTGTAAGGATTAATAATAATAGACCAATTCCTCGGGTTTTCCTTATCCCTGGGATGATTTTTGAGGTGTAAGTACATGTTAATCGCGATAGATAGATAGACTATGTGATAGACAGCTAATCAATATGATGTGACCCTTTTGTCGCGATTATTGGTTAATTTGATGTAACTCACACCACGTGATGTGACCTTGAGTGTCCTTTGTTTTCTGTCACTCTATTTGTTTGTACATGTAACTAACTGTTCATTTTGTCCGTTCCCTCAATACTGTTCGGTACGTTTTTGTCCTTTCTTGAATGACAATGGATTTGTATATTTTTCTTGGTGTAATTGTATGATTTATTTTATGTTTTAGAAACAGATAAAGTTTAAGTCAAGTCATTCTGTTTTTAACTATAGTCAAGCCAAGACTCTGTGTCGTCAGTATTGAGGAAGGATTAAATCTGTAGGCAAAAATAATCCTACAGTACATAAGAAAATTCGGTACATTCGTGTGTAATTTGTAAATGTTTTTTATTCCGTAAAGGTGTTTTTTACATAAAAGCACGTAGAATGTACTTGATACTCTTGCCATTGAAGTGTTTTACTTATTAGGTGGAAACGTGTTGTGCAGCCTTAAGTAACTACTGAACTACCGAAAAGTTAGTTATTTCTTTGTCTAAAGGTGTGGCAAGTCTTCCCTGACTGACTATATAGTGTAGCACACTTAAAAGTATGTTATCTAAGTATTTTGCAGATTAATCAAGTGTCCTAAAGGTTCTGTTTGTCGTGTCAGTTGAACTGAAGGATTGTGAATTGACTAGGTGTTCTATTCATTTGATCCTGAGTAGTTTTAGCTTTAAAAAGTGCTTAGAACTTCATTTATTTATTCCTTCGTGTTCTTCCATATTAATTATATTTTACTGTATTATTTATACATACTTTCATAGCAGATTATTATTAATATTTTAATTTTGCACACCAGGTATCACTCATAATGAGTGTCTTCAGTCTTTATTATCGTTCCATTTTCGCTGTGAACTTTATCACTCTGAAGAGCGGCATTCTTTAGAGCGTTCAACTGCCTTACTTATCGATTTCACCCGGGGATCTCTACTTCGTGTATTTAAGCGTTATCAGAATGTTGACAATGCGAGTACCTCAAATATCAGGTCGGAATCCCTACTTTATTCCTATCGAAGTTTAAATAGCGAAACAATGGACTTATATTGCCGAGGGGTAATGGAGACTGTAGTGTGGTAAGAACAGAGATTAATTTTTTTCAAGTATAAGTTTCCTTTTGTAGTAATAAAAATGACAAAGATTGTTCTGAAATGTCTACTAGTTAAGTTTATTACTATGGTCTGATTACTTGAACCAGCCAGCTATATTTTTATTTTTCGGCAAATATTCGTGTAATGATTCTGTTTTCTCCGCAAATATTAGTAATTGTAGTGATAATTTTTATTTTTATTATTTTTCAAAAGTGTTCTTCAGAATGATAAATGCTCCTGCATTTCACATTGAAGTTAGCCTTGTTGTAAAAAACAATGCTTACCAATTTCAGTGTTTAGTTGCTAGTTCCATTATAGGTAAATTTTATTTTGATAGAGTCTCACAGTGTTATACAGTAATGTTTACTGATGACGTTTCGAGCACAATTTATTGCTCATAATCATATCAAGGTAATCACACGACTTCCTAAATTCATTTATATAATTCCGTTGTTTTTCACTTGATTTGATTGGTAGTAGTATTTTCCATATTTCGGGTATGAGTGATGATTCATTCCTATTGCATGTGTTGGGTGTAGATTCGATGAACAAGGATTCAGTAATCAACCTCTCTCTCCACCTACCTAGATTACTTTTTAGAATTTTAACCCTCTCCCACCCTATTGTGTGGTTTTATGTTAATGCATGCATTGCAATTGCTGAGCTTTTTTCTAAATTACTTATCTTCTCGGGGTCAACCATTCTTACCTTAGCTAAATTCTTATGTTCTGACAATCTGACTACCCTTGACCTACTAGTTTGACCTATGTAGTTGACCTCACAGTCATTGCAGGGTATTTGGTAAATTATATTATTTTGTCTAATTGTCCTTTAACCTACAGAGCTTGTCTCTGCCTGAGTGAGTTTGTAGGTTTAAATGCCACCCTAATTCTCGCTTTATTTAGAATCCTACGTAGGGTCTCATGTCCCCTCTTTATATGGTATAACTGTAGATGACTTATATTCTCTCTTATTTATGTTATTATTACTAGTTTCACAATTCTTTTTATTTTTCTTTTGGCGTTTTTCAATCATCCTAATGAATTTTAGAGGATAGTTATTGAAAACCAACGCCTCTTCTATCTGTTTTATTTAGTTTAGTTTTTATTTAGTTGCTAGTGTATCAGAAACGACTTTCATTGATTATTATTTCGCCTAAATAATTAATTAATATTTTAGTTGTTCATTTATAGGATTTCAAAACGTTTATGTAACTTAACTAAACGTGTAAATAATGCAGCTAGTTCAGTTTATATTGATGAAAGTTCCATTGTCGCTCATTGGAATCAGTGTGTTGAAGTACTGTGCTGTATTACAAATCTCTTCCAAATGCCCACAGGTCATAGGGTTTCAAAGTCATCCAAGATAACTGGAACTAGTTCTGCTCATAAGCGTAATCCAATAATTCACATACTACCGTCATTGATGCGAACCGGACGTTTGTTTCTTCAATCACTATTAACAGGTGCTATGCCTTTATTAACTAATTTATTCAGGTAAGCGATGATATATAAAAAGTGTATTTATAATCATCAGCTTCTATTTCATTTGTAAAATATGCACTGAATATGTAAAGTTATGTGAAAGTTCACTTAGAATTAAACCTAATTGATGCATTCACCTATAATGCATCATCAACAGTAGTAGGTGTCTTCCTGTAAAGTTCAATGAAGTTGTATATTTTCTCTTTCACAGAGTCTATTAATTGTCTCTTATCCCATCATTTAGTTGCTATGACTGCATACGCAGTTAATGAGGAAGAGTATCTATCATATAGTAATTCTTAATATCCTTAGATTTACAGGTTCTCTTGTCCTTATCATTTATAACCTAGATATCTAAATAAAGGAATAATAGACTCAAGTTTGGCTATATGTTATATATTGCATTATATGTCATATTTCTACAAAATTTAATATTGATTTTAGACGTCGAGGTGTGGAGGTGACCACTTTCTTGAAGAATACACAGCAGTTGACTCGTTTCCTGCAACGAATATGTAATCACGCCAAAGCGTATCGTGATTCTCAATTAACTAATCAAATTCCAGCAACAAGACGGTGTTTGGAGACGTTTGTTTATAAGGTCAAGGTAAGTATCATGTAACTGATTTACTCGTAAATAATGATAATAATAATAATCCTAGTTATGCCTAGGTATTTTTTGTAGATATTCACTCTTATCCAATAATAATTATTATTATTATCCCTTGGGTTCCGAGTTGAACATAGGGCTTCGGCAGCACATCTTCATTTCATTCTGTTGTCTTCAGTCCTCTTTAGCCCTCTCATCAATTGCCCATAGGGTCTTGTCTACTCCTCACACCATCTACTCCCTGACCCATTCGAGGGCTTGCGGCCCCCTATGTTACTCAACGGTCCTCTCAGTATGTGTTTGGTCCGTCTCCATTTCCTTCAACATGTTTCTTGGTCAATATGTTCTTGGTTGGTTCCCATAATTCTCTTTCTATTATCTTTTCATGATCCTCAGTGTTGAGTGGGCGAGGGCACCTGTTGTAATTGCTTCTGATGATGATACGGTAGGTCTTCGAACCATATAGAAGGACTGACTGACTTGACATTAGCATCGAGAATTTGAATGTTGTTCTTTATGCTGATTACAGCAGATTATCGTCCAAGCTGTTTTATTTTATGTTCACATATTTGAAGACTGTCATTTTTAAGCATATCCATTCGTTAATTCCACTTCAGGTGATTCAATAAATAAATTACTATTCTTAATATTTTTATTATTATTACTCGTTGCTCGCGTTTCAAGCAGAACATAGTTCTTAAGCAACACATCTCCATTTTACCCTATTTTGCCATCATTTCAATGTGTCTCCACAACTGCCCGCAAGCTTTCACTTTCTGTCCATGTGATGATCTTCTCCATGTCACCCTTGGACGCGCGTAAACCACCGTTTTCCATTCGGGTGCCACTCGAGAGCCTGACTTCTGATGTCACTTGAAGTAAAGGCAGGTGGTCTCCTTAGCATATGCCCATTTCTTATCTCGATGATTGAATAGAATTTCTGTAGTATTCCCCGCGTATAAATAAAGTAGGCGTATAATGAAAATGAGAATTTATTCGTGTAAGGTTCCATCCATCAAACAATTTGGTATTACGAATGAATAAAGATCATCTACTAATTTCAGTGGTTTCTATTACTTGGTAATTACGGTCATATCCATGTGCATGAAGAACTAAGTTTGATTAGAGGTGTTCGTTGCTGTGCACATGTATGTTGAAATGTGACAGTTTTGACAGGCGCAGTAACTACTATGTGTTCATGTAAGTGTAGATTTGTTTATATACCTATCAGTAAGATTCTTTTCAAATTAATTGAAACAAAATGTTTTTCTGATTGGAATTATTATTATTGTTATTTAATTTTGCAACTGCGATTTAGCTGTTAGTCGCACTTATGTGATTTGGTTTTCTCTTGTTTAGATTATGCTTTCGCAAAACCATTGTCTTGAAGCATTTTGGTTCGGAACATTGAAAAATCGAGATATCCATGGCGTTGAACTTTTGGATGATTCTTTTGAAAGTGATAGTGAAAAACCTAGCACCACTTACCAGACTGATTCATGCTCTGTTACCTATTCACAGACGTCTGCAGTCGAGGAGAACCTCAACTCCACGTCATCCAAAGCAGCAAAAAGTTCTACTTCCAGTAAGAAACGAGTTAGCCGCTGTTTAATCGACATAGACAAAGAAAATCGGTTAAAAACGTTTGGTGACCAAATGGACCAAGAGGGAGATATGGGTGATGATGATGATGATGACGACGATGTCTTGAATTCGTCCGATAAAGAATATTGAATTGTTGTACGTAGATTTTCTGTATCAGAAAGGTTAAACTCTTATTAGTGACAGACAGTTCGGATCTGGATCTTATGTTATATATTATCATGATGAAATTAGTAATTGCGTGCAAATAAACTCAAATGAATATTCCCTTTTGACACGTGATTATTGAAATTGCTCAATATGCATTTTGTGGTCAATGTTGGGGTGGAAAATATTAAAATCATGAATCTTGCAGTGTGTATAATCCCTTGAACTATGTTGTACTGTGAAGTTGACTTCAGTGTAACTACTGTTCGTAGTGGTTTTCTACCTCCGAAGTGTGGTGGTATTTGTGTGCATAAAGTGTCTACGGATTTTGATGCTGAGTCTTAGGCGTTCCGCCTTTCCTTCATAACTTAGCTCAACCTCAGGCACATGTAGCTTTCCATTTAAATACACTAAAAGATTAGCTGTTGTAGAAAATTTAGACAAAGTAAGTAGTAGTCGACTTAGTTTAGAAGGAGTCTGCTGAGATCAGCATCGAATAAATCTCATCAAATCTCTGCATTAACGTATATCGGAATAATGCAATCAGGAGTTGTTGTTTTTCTGGAGATGGAAAACTATATTGTAAAATCAATCAGGCGACTGTTCGATACAAGATAAAAGTTAGAAAGAGATGATCAACTATGTTATATGTAAACCTACTACAATAGTAGTGCCTTAAGCTTTCATCAAAAGAAGGCTGTACGTGATAAAGAAGTTTAGCATTTCGTTTATGTGAATCGAGATACCTGTCAATAAGCCTTTCCTCTACAGCCGGTAGATGAGCATGTTCAATGCTGTAAGCGTAGAACTTGAGCACTGTGTTAGACTGTTATTATAATTATTATTATTATCAATTTAGTCACATGGCTAAATTAATGTGATTATGAGGAATCATTTATGCTCGAAATGTCATCCAGTTGTTGATACTGCATCGCTGTGTGGTATTTACAATAAGCTTATTTAGTATGGCATTATATCTTCAACGCTGTTGACCACCGTCCTTGGAGCCACACGCGCAGTGCAACAGCTCTATACTAATTCCAAGAAAAAAGTAAGGAAGGCGATTTGCATGAATTCAAGGAATGCAAAAATAGAGGCAAGCTCACCTCTGAAGCTTTCTGACTGTTTATGTATCATGACGGTCAAGAGTTTGAGTCAAAACCTTTGAGGCATAAGATAACAACCTGAATATTTTTTAAAAGAGAATATAAACAGATCAAAGTAAAATGTAATGCAGTTCTTTTATCACTGGTGCATTCATTCATAATATTAATAATTATCCTTTACTTACTCAGTCCGACTTCAAAATTGATTAGATGCGACGTTTTGTTAGTCTAGTTGTTGTATTACCAGTTAGAGTTGGCAAGCGGTCCATCTAACAGAACTATTGAACATTCGCTGAATAACCGCTTGAATTGAATGCTTTTTATGTGAATAGAGAAAACATTTCGTTCGCCTTGTCTCCACTGACATGATTGTGACTGCGGATACTACATATTTTGCACAATATCAGTGAGGACTGTTGTTTTGCCGTTGATTTAGTATTACTGCATTTCTCACGTTGTGGTACTCAGAGTGCTCTCAGTCCGATGTGAGATTGGCTTTGTACTGTCTGAATTAATGAAAGATGGCTGATGAAACCTAACTTTTGGGATAAAAATGTAGGTATGTAACTGAACATATAACAGTGTTTATAATTTGATGAGGTGTTTTGAAAATATGATTTTGCAATAATCATGATTAGTGATAGCGTTGATGCACTGCAACATCTCGTGAACATTTGTAAAACATCCCAGATAAAAAAGCGTTGTCTACTTTAGCTATGGATTTTGCAACTGAGATCACTGACATACGGCATATGGATAAAGTTTGAATTTTTATAATGAGCTCTTACCACGTAACCATAAGATTATGATCTCATTCTCAAAGGAATAGAGAGAGAAATTTGCTAGATATCTGGGATGTTTTGGTGAAACTAATTGTTATCATTCAGTGCAGAAATACAATTTCTTTGTTGATCCGTTAAGTTCCTTGATTTAAACAGCTTTGTCATATATGTTTCTTTATCGGATGTAAGTGGATGTCACTAATCAATCCTCACAAGGTAATCCAACTACATCTCTAATTTCAGTATGAACAAGGCATCATGTCTGTTTACCATCTTCACCATTATTAAGTATTTTGAGGAATTCATGTAGCATGAAGATGCAAAAAATTAGAGTGAATAGTAACTATTTGAGAAATATTGCTAAGACAGGAAAGCATGAAGAGGTAAATGTTCTCATATAAGGCAATAAATTTGAGTTAAAGTAATCAAACGAATATGATGATTATTACTATTTTGCTACACTACATGTTATCCACTTGTACTTGTGAGGTACAGTCAACGATTACGTTGTAACAGAAAGTAGTTATAATTTTATATGTTTTCACTAGCGATCCCAAAGTGTTATTACACCGCTTAGAAAATTTTGAATAAACGTCAAGTTACGTTTGAAAATAAATGCCTAATATTCTTGGCATATAAGTGTGATATCCCAATGATTGATCGTTGAACTAAATGTGGAATTATTTCCGCCATGATTCGCCTATTTCTCCCAGGCATATATTACTGAACATAACCGAGGAATAAAAAACATCTGAGAGAGAAAAAGTATCAACAGTTAGGGTATTCCTTAGCTTTTCTGTTGTAATACTTCAGCAAAACAAACACTTTTGTGAATTATTCCATTCTGCTTAGTTCAAAACGCGAATAATTAGATGCTTAGGACGCTAGGTGGATGGTTGACAGCAACCGGTATTTCCACAAACCTGGTAGACTGTTCATATAAACAACCGATAAAATATCTGATAGAGGCACTTAGATTCCTACATCGTGATTAGTTATGGGTTTGTGTATATATAGTAGACAAGATGACAAATTTGGAAAACTCTTATAAGATATAGTAACTGATCTGTTTACAAGAAGTGGACTGAATGTTTTACAGGTAAAGAAAAGAGAGATAATGAATTGGAACTTGTGAGTTAGAGCACGTCAGACATCCACTCATTTTCGTAAATTGATGAAAACGGACTTTGTGTAGTTTCATTTTTCAAACACAATTTGGATGATAAATGCAAGTTCAATTTTACAATATCAACACTCAAATACATTGGAAGTAGAATGACTGATTTGAACAGAGAAGGAGTAACAATTAGTGTGGCACACAACATGGATCCATTTTGTATCGTAGGTGATCTATAGCTGTGTACAGCCTGCAACATTTATTGAACCAAGTTATAATGTAATCTTAACATACAATGATTACTAATCAACAGGAATCGCATATCTTTGCTGTAAACATTGCAGTTCTACTCATTGTATTATACTGGGCTTCGTTACATAATTGTTATTGAAGTATCAGAGAGTATGAACGGTATGTCTTATTTTTAATGTTTTTAACGCTAACTATACCTTTTTACGCGACATATCGCCCACACATACATACATACATACATACATAGTGATGCTATAAGGTAGCTTGCTATTCCCATGTTTTCCTTAACTAAGACGTTGCTACAAAATTCTTCGCAGCAGGACTACATACTATTGGTAGATAGAATGTTCGGATTGCATAATAACTCATTGTATTAGATGTTCAGGGTTGTATGCAGAGAAGCCATGGAAGGAAATGAACTTCAATTTCATGGCTAGTCAAAAGCATTATCACGTATTACTTAAGGAACCCAGACAAAGCTGTTTTGTGGTTAGAAATCGTGGAGTATAAACTATGTGATTAGTTTGAATGATGACTTACAGAAAACTGATCTTCATCCGGCTCCATGGTACACATAGCTTGACCTGAAAGTTGACATACTTATCACTGAAACGGTATTTTCAAAGAAGTTTACTGCTGCGCCGCTGATATACTGGCCACAGAACTGAATGAAAGCAGTGAGCAGGTAGCCACAAGATGTATGTAGAAGTCAGGTAACTAAGGAAACTGTTTTTGCCAACATTACATGTTCTAGCATTTCATATAAAAGTCTTCACATGGTCTTTTATGTCAAAAATGCGGAATGGATTTCAAAGTAGGAATTGTCTTCATGACATATACATACTTCTCATGAAATTCAACGACTCGGAAATGAGACACCAAGATTCTTCACCGTTAGTCATTACAAGTATGTCTAGCCACATTCCCTCGTTACTTTCCTTTCCTACTATTATTGTCACATGTGCACATGGGCTCATGCATTAAGCATAGATTTCTGCAACAATCAGTGAGTGGCACAGATATTTTGAAACATCCCTGAAATACACTCATGCAGAAGACTATTACTAATGAAGGATATACTCATTTGAAGGTAATATCGAATTCTTCTGTATTGACTGTCAAACAATGCTGTGAAATTAAGGCCACCAGGAAGGATAGATGGAATTTGCGTGTAACGTCAAGGTCTTTGTGAATAAGTAACCGTCAGTCGCTTCAAGATAATTCAGTGACTGAGGAAAATAGCTACGAGTCAGAACAATGAGGTTTTCAAAAACCAGAACAGAAGGCGGATGTTTTGACGTTGAAAAAGATCATTTCTCCGATTTACTCAGTCTGAAGAATTTCTATCTAAATTTTCTCCAACCCACCCACGAATTTGGTGGTATAACTGAAGCTGGCAAACATTTTATTACTAGTCACTGGAGTTGGTGAAGAAATCGAATATGGTTAAATTCCAATAGCTTGAGGTCTCACCTTGTATTGTGTTAAGTGATTAACTCTATGGTAGGTTGTGTTAGAATCTTTGCACAAATAAATGTGTAAGATGCGTATTGGTCCAGGTGTCCATACACAGCGAGAAGTTTACCTAGACATAATTTATTTCGCGAGTGTGATGACCTTGTTGCATGGATTGTTTGTTCATCCAATAATTGATGCAGATTATATCAGTTATGAGACTTTGTTAATGAAGAGTAGTGTAAAATTTTCAGCTGAATTAGTGAATGAGATGAGAATCACTGAAGAATTAAGGCAATCATGAAGTATTTGCTTAATCTGGGGTATAAAATTAGTGAGATGAGATAATAGTTCCATTCGGAATGTATTTCTTCGCTTGATTCGTTGTTGCTTGATTGTTATAATTCGTGTGATCAAATTAAAAAAACCTGTCAGTGTGTGTAAACTGTTGAAATATAATTATAATCAAGTTGATCTATTCCACAATACACAAACTTTTCACTGACATTGGGAATATCTAAGTTATGAACATATTTGGGAGGGATTTTGATGATGTTCATAAAATAATTCTAGACATCAGTACATTTTATCTCATGGTTTGCATGTTGGACACACACTGTTTTCCAATAATCTCTTAACAGTCACAAGTTGTACGTTTATAATTGCAATGAAACTGTTGCAAAATAGACTGTATCTTAATGAATGTATTTCACACTAACTCTCCAGTGCTAAGAAGTTAACAGCAAACTATAACACAAAGAGCATGCTTAGAGAAATCATTCTAAATGGGTCTGCAGTATATCTCTTCTAAATGTGTCTATTCAGTTTACATGTAATTCCATCAGCATGTACGTCGAAAAAAAGAGGTTTCTGTTGAAAAAAGTTGAACAGGTAATAAAAAGATTGTTATAAGACAACAGTACTGCTGTTAGAAGATATATCTCCGATAAAGTCCATTGACTCAATTTAAACACAGTTTGTCTAGGTGTGAATCTGTGCACGTACATCCACTGGCTGAAAACTCAGATATCCGCACAAGAGGGATTTTGTGCCTCAGATATTTTTATTTTCACCACTTACTCTTAAATTATTTGTTCCAGTATCTTACAACCTTCTATACCATCTCTGTAAACTATTTTAACTGGTTTTCGACTCAGAACTTTGCATAGAGGTATAACTGTTCAAGTTACCACACTCCATATAGTCTACAAAGATATATATTGAAAAGAACCTTACTACGCGGATATGTTGGGAGGGGAAAAATAGCAACATGGGAAAACAAGAGCGTTGAATAGATGTGAAAGACGACAAAAAGTAATTGAATTTGCATCATTGACAACAGTAGCCTAAATAGGCAGTCTACACTTGCTTACATGACTGTCATGGTCTTCATGCGCTGACACCAGATTTTGATCTGACCACTCTTAACTTTTTCCAACGCCACTGTATGTCGACCAACATCGCACGTCTAGGAAGGCAGTGGTTCGAAATGCGTAACACATGTTAGTTGACGTAGCCTCACAACCTCATCGACTAAATCGCCTTCTTAGCCTGACACTCTACACCTAACGTCAGTATTGCTCATCATGTTATATTACTGAGCGAACGAGAAACCTCCCATGGTTTACAAGTCAGTCCTAAGTCCAGAAAAATAGGGGAGGTTGGGTATAATGCCAGCAATATGCTACAGAAAAACGTGAAAAATAAACTTAATCTTTGCTGGGTTTGGTGAGACGAAATGACGCTAGCTGGTGTCAACCGATATGTCTTCTTTCGATGAAAGCGAAATGCAATGTCCATAATCGTGATGAAGTATTAAAAATTCCCGTTTTCGACTAATAACCACCATTAGTCAGGAGTATTGTCAAGAAAGAGTAGTAGACGGTAAATTAACGAAAATAAGTGTTTCGATTTTCATGTAAAATGTCCTGTCTACATGGGAACAACTTACAACTCATTAATAGTACATTTTCAAGTTGTTTTTGTACCAACTACTTAAAACTCATCAGCCACAAAAAGTTCTTCAGATTATTCTGTTTAGACTAAGCAAATAAATGCTGTCAGTTTAAGCAGTCATTGATTGATTTCAATGAATATTGAATATACGGCAGTAAAGTTGTAGTTACTAGTACAAGGGATATTCCTAGGAATTGAAAGTGCTCTTAAATTCTCACTAAGTTTTTATACAGTAGTAAGCAGTCAGGTGTGAAAACGTCAAGAAGCTGGTTAAAAAAAGTTGACATAAAACAGTGAAAAGAATGGATAACTTCTGCTCTTTGGAATTATGTGTGCAGCATTCAGTGAGTAAGATAAAGTAGGTAATCAACAATTTCTAACTCATGAGGACTAGAAAGGTATTTTTGGTATGTTTACAGACTGCTTCTTATTAACTGTTCTCTCCACTGAAAACGAATGAAACTACGCTTCTAAGTTAACGACATAAACACTCATCATGTTAAACGCAACACACTAGCAAATTTCAGTTAAAGTCGGATTAATAGAAAGCAACACTATGAGGAGTATAATTTGGCTTTTGTATCGAAAATATTATACACCTTCCAAAACTTAGCTGCATAGGTCACATAAATAAGGATTTTAAATTGTCCACGATTACTGAAGTGTTGTCTCCTCTTTCGTCTACAAAGTTAGCCCCTAAATGCATTTGTGAAAATTTACTCCTGGCTTTTTTTCTTTTATGAATATTTTCTCTTCTCATATGATTTTTAGTTTTTCTTGTTTAATTGGCTAATTTTATATCATGTTAGGTGGGTTGTAGTCATAGTGAATCGTCTTTGTTAAATTTCTATCCTATTGTATTTGTGTTATATTCCCTCTTCTTATGTGTGGTGGTACTTCATAGCTTGTGATAAAACTTTTTGTTTATCTATATTTCCTTCTAACACTACTGTAAGCAATAGTTATTAAACTTATTAGCAAGTTGAGATTGTACATAACTGCAACTGATCTATCATTCAAAATGATGCCGTCTAGCGCTTTTTTTTCCTTTGTGAAATATGCTACTTACATAAGTAGATAAGTAGCATATTGAGTAACGATACACGAGAGAAAGGTGACAATGCTGAGAATTCAATAAGAAACAGAAAATGAAGGTATCATTACAATTATTTGTAATAAGGTTTATGATTTTCTTAATGTGCATTATATTTGGTCACAATAAACATTACTTCTGGTCTCACTTGTCTTGTCCTTCTCAATTAGTGTCGTTTCTTTCTTCAGAGCTCAGAATTTTATGGCTGCAAGTGATTGAGAAGGGAAACATAAAAGCGTTTCTGGAGGACCTGATCGGCGTGCACGAGCAGAAGGTGAAACTCGTCCTCCTTGTGGGTGGAAACTGCCTACGAAAGTTTTTGTAGAGCTGGAGCAGATATGTCGTGGGAGAAGGTTCTCGAGTAGTCGGTTGTAGAAATGTAGGAGCCTGCAGTCTCGCACAGATGGAGATCTACTGTTTAGAGTAGTAACACTGACAAATCTTCTGCGATGTGCGTTGGACGAGTACTCAAAAGTGCAGCTATTATCTCTTAAGTTTATTGAGCGCATCTCTACTTTACTGCTGATCACCTGCAGTTAACGAATTCACCTTGTATTGATTATTATATTTATTCCTTTTGGTTCCCGTGTGGAGGACAATGTATGAACCTTGATCTTCAATACAACATGCCTATGTTTTTTTAATTAAAAAAGATTTTCTTTCCATACTAAACAATTGATAAAACCATTTGGTCAGTTACCCGAAAGTTCTTCGACTGTGTTGTTTTTCTTAGCAATTTCTCATTTATTTTGCTTGGAGCTTGATAAGAATATATCGATACTGTACCAGGTGAATTACATTCTAGGTTTGTGAATCATCTCAGGGGTGTTACTCACAAACATGTGGAAACGCACAATGTTCGTCTAATGATGACAGTAGAAAAACAATCACTAAGAGGTCCATTTCCAATACATCGTGAAACTTATGCTCATATCTTTTCCAGTGTTCCACTGACTACATTAGGACTGCTGCTGTTATCACTTGGTTTAGAGTACTTTGGTGTAGTAAACCTTTCTACCTTTCCGGCTGTTGGCCAGAGCAGGCGTATACTGCACAGAAGTTGTTTCCGTCCACCTTTATGGCTGGCTGTGAGACATGACCATTGGAAGTGGAAGACATTAAAAGCCTGGCTAGCTGTCTTTGATTATAGGTGCCTGTGTTTTATCTCCCATGTTTGATGGTTTAATAGGATGAGAAATACTGAAGTGAGGCCTCGGTCGAGTGGTAGGTAAGGAGGGGAAATCAATCGATGAAGTTGTGAAGCAACTGCTATCTATGGAAATAATATTTTGTTGAGAGTGATGTTCTTAAACTAACGAAACAGTTACAATTAAAAGCGTTCTCTGAGCTGGTTGGTTTAGTCGCGAAGCTTTCGTCGTCCTTCCGGACAACATCTTCAGCGCCAACGAAACAGTTTTCGTACATTCGTGGATAGTGATCATACATCCATGGATAACATGCGTTTATCCCCCACATTAGTCTCGGATATTTTAGAAATAAAATGGAAGACATCACGATTTCTTTGTGCAAATGTCCCAGAATCTCCACTGACCACTTCGCTCTTCTGTGAAATGGAGAGTTATACATATCTAAAACAGGGCGAAGAGGAAGACCCAGTTTGTGCACTTTGGGTAGACCGTAAAGACGTGGAGTATTGGTACCTGTTTTAGATATGTATAACTCTCCATTTCACAGAAGAGCGAAGTGGTTAGTGAAGATTCTGGGACATTTTCACAAAGAAATCGTGCGACATAGAATTAGTCATGTCTTCGACTTTATTTCTAAAATATCCGAGACTAATGTGAGGGATAAACGCTTGTTATCCATGGATGTATGATCACTATTCACGGATGTACCACTTATGGAAACGGTAGATTACATTTGTCAAGAAATCACCGAAAGGCAATTGAACTTATGAATTCCCTTGTGTAGCCTCAAAGAATTACTCCTTAAATGCACAATGGATGTGCACTTTGTCTTCAATAATTCATGCTACCGACAAATAGATGGAATAGCTATGGGTTCACCATTAGGCCCAATATTAGCTGACTTCTTCCTCGCAAAACTTGAAAACGTGAAACTGAAAGACATCACCAAGGAGTGTGATATGTATTACCGTTATGTTGATGATACATTTATGTTAGCTGATGGGAATGTAAACATAGAGGAATTGTTGCTGAAATTCAACAACTTCCACCCTTCGCTTACTTTTACTTGTGAAGGGGAGCAGGATAGTAAGTTACATTTTTTGGGTGTCTTGTTAAGTAGGTGAGAAGATGGGTGACTTGGGAGAAGCGTGCATAGAAAAAGCACATTCACAGGGCAGTACACACACTTCCCTAGTTACGTGCCCATTAAATATAAAAGAAGCATTAAATGTCTTACGAGCAGAGCAAGAAAGATATGTACGGATAACCTCCTACAAAAGAAGTTTGAATATATTCACGACTCCTTGACAGAGATGGGCTATCCGAGTAGTTTCATAAAGAGACATATGAAAACATCAGAGAGAAAACCTGAGACTGTGACTGCATCCAAAAAACCTCTATTTATTAAGTTACAATTTAATGGTGACTTACCAAGTGAGATTTTATTCCAGAGACTCTAGGAGTATACGAAGAACTTTTTACGCAGCATATCTATGTTTGTTATTCACTAGCCGACGAATGATTGGGACGCAAACGAAGAATAAGCTAGATAGTTTTGCCACATCTATGTGCACTTATCAATTCAACTGCACCTGTGGTGGCAGTTATGTTGGGCTTACTACTAGACAGCTTAGTCAACGTGTTAGTGAACGTCTCCCATCGTGGTTTGGCAAAGGCCAGACAAAAACAATCCGTAGCTCAGTTTTGTCACTTTTAATTGATAGTGGTCATGTAGTGGAGAAAACGAGAGCTTTCAAAGTAGTTCATCGTATCCCACCAAATCTTTCCAATAGACTTCGTATTCGTCTACTGCACACAGCTGAAGCGATAGGCATTCGAACTATTAAACCTAAACTATTCATTCAAAATAAGGTCATACAGCCATTATCCCTCACTTGGCCTATTAAGACATAACCAACTGATGACTTCTCCACCACTGTTTACTTATATTTTCAACCCCTCTTTTATCATCCCTTAATCTTATCACATCTTCATTAAAAACGTATTTCATTTACTTCCCTTACAATCTAGCATTACTTAGTCAGTTCATTTGTTTTTCTTAGCCTTTATTGACCACGTTTGTTTGTTTAATCATGCTGTTTTTTTTGTTATTCGTTTTATCGTAGATTGCCTCACATTTTCATCCTTATTATTGACAGAACCATTATTATTATTATTATTATTATTATTATTGTTATTATTATTATGACCAATTGCACAATTTATATTCACCATCTTATTATTCTATAAATAAAACACCATGATTGGTTTATATTTGAATTTTTACTTGCAAAGTTATATATATTAGAGTTAAACCTCATGTGATCTAGCTGAAAACGATACCGTTCGCTTAAATGTGTTGTTATAAATTTTACTATGGGGATATTTAATCTTTAGAAATTCTTCAGATTGAATAGATGGGAGCAATGATTTTTCAAACATTTGGTTCCCTTGGTAAACTTCGATAGAGAAAGAAAGACCAGATTTGCAGTATAAAATGCTATCATTCCACTTCACAGGTTCTCATCAGCTGCTGAAAACCAAACCTGAAATTACAATGGTTATAAATAATGATATTTCATACTTCATTGTTTGAAAGGTAATAAAGAAAAAATTATAAGATGAATGTATCCGGAATATAAGTATTACAGTTTTTAGTTTAAGTTACCATCAATTTATATGCTATCAAAAGTACGAAAAAAAGGGGGGTTTGTGAGAAGACAGAAAAATTTAATAAACAGTGTTAGCTTGTATGTCAACATGACAACTCAAGAAGTTTAAAGTTCACCAAACTGAAAACTTGCTTAGTGGGCTGAGCTCACTAGTGTGTCTGACTAATCAGTGTAATGAAAGTAATACGGCTACCAAGAGAGTGAGACATTGACTACACTCTCTTTCTGTGTGCATAAGTTTGGTCTGAGACGTTTGATTGCAATCGTTTCAGCAAATCGTAGCAGATTCGCTGTCCTTTGTATGTTTAATATTTTGAAGGATTTGGAAATCTCTACAAAATGACCCGTATCCACAAGGTGTCTGGTAATTTCCCTTTGTAAATATCTGCTTCCTTTTAAGTTTCTTGGAATATGCTCTGAAAACCGAATAGAAGCCCTTCTTTCTGTCCTTCCAATGTGCTTGCTGCCGCAGGTTCACGTAAATTTATCATTACAGTTGGAGGTAACATCAGCAGGATACTTATCCAGTTTCGATTGGCTTACATAGCATGTAGTGCTGTATAGTATCACCATCTTAGCTTCAGGGAAGCATCTCTTTATTGCTCCTTTCATCCTCTTTTCAATCTTTTGTGATACTGCTTCTCCTTCTCCAGAGGAATCCGGATATGTTGTATAGCACAGTTCTTTGGATAACACATGAGTAACTAATTCCTCCTCAGTAGTATTCTTGATTCCACTCGCAGTAATTGTTGATATAATCTATGTTATACATGGTGTTTGCCTTATCTCCCTGATGTGAAAGCAGACTTTCGTTTTGCCTGCACATCCGAAAGCATAAATAGCCGTGCAAAAGACGCGATGTATTCCTTAATATCAATAATGTGGACAACTGCAGATGGTAGTTTGAGCTGGAAAATTCAGAAATTTTAAAAAGACATCTCAGATTATTCCTGAAAGCCTGTAGATATCGGTATATAATAAAATCAATAACCGATAAGGAACAAGTCAGAATGGTCTAATGTCATGCTAAGGTAACTATCAATACGAGCAGAGGTAGAAACCTCCGATGGCAAAGAACCACGGCTAGTTTCCCACACCATTTTGTAATATTGGTGTGTAATCTAGAATGGCATCCTAAGTGAACAACAATGAGAACACTGATCACCCCTTATTTCCAAGATACTCACCTAAATCATGGCCCCGAGACATTATTGACGATCAATTTTTAGTTTATTTATCTTGCGCACCCCAAAAACAGCAACACATCAGGGAAATACTTCATAGGGGATTTTGTTTCACTTGCCAGTGTTGGCGAAATTTCGATGACACTTTATGTTCTACACTTTCAATATAAATCAAAACTCCCTCCAAATTATCCTGCGAAATCATTTTTCCAAGGTATATTCCTCATTGTCAGTTAAGTCAGTGACGAGGTATCCCTCCATCAGAATCCGTCGCCATTTCGAATTTCTCCTAAGGTTTAAAACATACTGCTAAGCTATTCCCGTATGTCAAAATAAATGTGTTCAATTTGATTTGCATCATTTGTGTCTTGCATGCCCCAGTAAACTATTTCTCTGTTCTACTCATCCTGATACATCAACCATTAGGTTCTCCATATTTGCCTCTTAAATCCTCTGTATTACTGTTTATTGATAACCGACTACCACATTTACTGGCCCTGCTCAATTTTTAAATCAGCAAAAGTTTTCACAGACACTGTGATTTTAGTTAAAAGATTTTTATTCGTATACTATGATACGAATCAGGGGCACTTTTTCCCACCTCTTTGTTTTCATAAGCCATACTAGTGTAGGGGATAAAAGAAGTTCGTCCATTCACTTGAATCTTAGCTATTCTGATTTCAAAAGTCAGTATGTTTGCTGTGCGTTGTGGTGTGACTGTGTATATCTCTGTACTCTCTACATATATCATTGTTAATAAACACATCCTTGAAGAGCCGTAAGTGTCATATTGTCCCTTTCAGCAGTTGGACGTTGTCAAGAGCAGTATGGCTATAGGGCTAAGTGCGTCAGGCTGAAAATTCAGAAGGTGGTATTGCCAAAGCTCAGGTCTTGAAGAGAAGACCGTCACACAGAAATCATGAGCGTTATTTTTAATTGAAGCCGACCAGAAGTGAGTTTGGAGTCGTTCAGACAGCATATCCAACTGGTTCCCCAGCCTACATCACACCCGCAATATCCAAGCTGTTATATTTTCCGAATTTGATATGGATGCTGAGACAGTAATAGACGCAGTGATCATGAATATCTTTTGTCTACTCGAACAATGTCAGACAAGGCTATCTGATTTCCCAGACTGCTACTCAAGCGACAACTGACGAGATGAGACGAAAAGAGACATCCAGTAGATGAAACAATAATATTTACAGGAAGCAAAGAATGCATATGTGAGCCAGTGACATAGGTTTTGTGTCTATTCTTCTGTGGGACCTCGGATATGTCCATTTTCCGTACTAGCCAACGACTACAACCTAATCAACTCAGAAAAGTTGTCCTATAATCTGGCGTAATTGTTACCACGATCATGGTTAAATGGCATCAGAGGATTATTTTATTATGTCTGATAATCACCAAGTCCCTACGATACTACTTAGGCGAGAAGGGCATGTCTGATTTAACTGCTTGTAAAGCAGTTGAGAAGTCACTTAGTGGTTATCAATAGGTGCAGGTGATCAGGAACTCCGTATAAGCAGTCCATGGAATGCAAGTCCAACGGGGAACCCTTCGGTCAAGGGAGGTGGTGTGGGTCTACTCGTGCTACCTTCCCACGATGACGATGGATTATGTGGCATGTAGGTCCTACCAGCTTCCACAGTTACGGAGTGACTCAATTTTCAGTCACTAACAGGAAATTGCGTGATGGTGAACTCGTACAGACGGGGCCGCAGAATGATTCTGACGACATCACCTTGATATAAGTTTAGGTGTGAAGAGTAGAACACACAAGGCCAGTCAAGGGAACGCGAGAGAAGGACGTAATGGAGCAAATAGTCGCTGCTGAGTCAGTAGGTGCTAATGCGCATGCCCCATACCACACTCGGAAAGTACTTTATAAGCCGCCAATAGACACAGAGTCACCAAAAAGCATAGGGCTTGTGTAAGAAATTCTCCTGATATATCAATTTACAGCGAAATGGATCAGCATCTACTTATACTCACTTCAAGCGATGATTACCTAGGGTGTTTTCCCAGCCTCATCCACCGAAGAATGCATCACAGAGGGATGGTGGAGGTTTTGGAACATCACAATGACTCACAAAACGTGTGCTCAGGCTTTGGTCATCATAGCCTCTTGTGTGCATCTTTCGGGTGTTCGCAGAATTTGACGTATGAGAATTATAGGGTTTCTCTCGTGACTATGTATATTGGAAGCATCTGGCTAACTAGTTTTCCAAGTTCTGTATATCAGTTGTGTTGAAGCATGTTGTGTGTGAACTTGATGTTGGAACAAATCCACGAAGAACTGATGTGAGATGTGGATGATACACAGTGTTGTAAATGCGCGTAAATCTAAGAAGGGGCAAAGCTCGATGATATAACGAATTTATTTTAATCTTGAGCATAAAGAAGGCATTTTCACACACAGGTGTGTCGGCGGCACAGTGGTTAGGACTCTCGCCGACCACGCACATGGTCCGAGGTTCGATCCCCCACCGACGGACACCCGATATCTATGGTCGGCCTGCTAAATTTGGGCTATCGATATCACATGCTGAAAATTTCATACTTGTACCGAAATACTGTGTGGAATCAAGCTATAATAAAATATTTAAATATTTAATGAACATGTGTACATCACGGGTGATTATATGGTATATTGCTTTCTTTATCCGGTGGTTACTAATACTAGCTTAGATGTACTAGCATGATTCCATTAAAATTCGAAAACATATGTCTAAATTTTGGACCTAATGTCTCCCTTAATCCATTACATCACTCAGATTTCAGTATCAAGAGACATTTTCCGACAAAATGCAGCAAATGTAACGCAATTCAGGAATGTAAAGCCACTGATAGTATTTGCGTCAGAAAAGAATTTTTATTGAGAAATTTCATTTATAAAGCGCTGGGACAGTCGTTCTATTTGTTCGCTAGAGTCTAGAATAACGAAACTTATGTGGGACGAGCCCCCTAAATGATCGGCAGATCGCGTGACGGAGGTTGTTCACATCCTTAGTAGATGTGCCAACCATTTCCTGCGTCCGAGTTATACTAGTGTTGAGGATGGGGTCACTGCCTCAATGTCATGACTCAAGGCAATATCCGTGGAAAGGGGGAAAGACGGAGGAAAACTGCGAGAGAAATGCAGAAGTAGCTAGCAGACGTTCAGAATCCAAAGTATTATTTTATAAATGTAGGGTTGATTTTTCATCAAAAGATAAAGCCAAGGAATTTTATAATGTTTGACACTTATGTTAGCACGATTAGTCAAGATTTATGGTAGTGAAAAGCGATGGTAATCTCTCCCTACTTGAGATAATGGTAAGAACAAGTGGTGGGAGAGCAGTTAAATCCAAGAATCAGAGTGCAAGAAATACACAGGAGATAAGCAAAAGATCTTATATTTAAGCGCGGTATTTCAAGCAGCTTTAAATTTTCATGTAGAAGTCATTAAAGCTCAGGGGACTTAGCAGTAGAGAGTTGTCCCACAGACAAGCGTGCTTCTCATTTTTCCCCACCATCAGATCTTCTGAACAGAAGTCATTACCATCCCAACTTTTATTATGCAAGGCCCTGGCGAAATGTTTGTCTTATTTCTCATTATGTGACTGTCTGTACCATAAACTCTCACTTTACATTCGTTTATTACCACACTGAAATTCATGGTGCCAACGATTGTTTTCACGAGACCATATGCCATGCCCTATCTATTACAGCGTCTCGAGAAAAACGTAAGGAAATTAGTTGGTAATCGACTGTCTTAGCTTGACACTGATACCTCCCCAATGTAACAGAATAGGTGGGGGGTATTAAGTTCAGAGGTCAAACGTATATTTCTGAATTTTCGAGGAATCACTCTAGTATATCTTGGCTGTTACAGCCTCTGCACAAATAACTCTCTGAAGAAACGTACTCACAGTCTTCGACTAAATCCAAACATATTGATAACAGACTGTTGATGAACTGCAAAATTATTGCACTGTCAAACAAAATGTGTCAGATAAACATGTAGTGAACCCTCAAATACGAGGTTATCCAGCATGCAAACACCTAGAATACCATGGCTGAACACATAATGGTTCTCAGTTAACAAACACATGCATTCAGACAAAAATGTGCTGCAGTTCAATGAACAACAAACGGTCTAATTAACACAAAATGCGAAATGTTGTATAAAGAAAAACTTCAAAACTTCAAAAACAAGCAGATTATTATATTCAGAGGACCTGGACTTTCGGAATAAAGTTGCAATGGGCTTTTTACCTTTGATACCTGAAAGTTGGTATATTCTGTGGATCATCTAGCTTCCTGATGGTGCAAGGAGGGAGTCTCCTGTTCGGAAATATAAAGCAATTCGTTCCCTTTATGAATTTTTACAACACAATAGGAAGACGTAGTTTATCTGAAACGTGTAATGTATTTGCGCAACACATTTCGGACATTCTGATCACACAAGTACCTGTCATAAACAGTTTTATAGAAGGCAGAAAGGCATGAATAATTACAGTACAGGTCAGATTGTGTACGGTTCGAGGTCACAAATGATGGGTAGGGAGATGACGCAAAGGTGTGGGTAAGAAAGAAAAAAAGAAAAAGCAAACAAAAGAGGGGTTGAAAATATTATAATGTAAATTGATCATTGCTTCGAAATTGGATTACCAAGGCAGGTCTCAAGCAATAACAAATAACTTTCGGACACGTGAGATAGGTTTAAGTCTTTTTATGACCAAGGTTTCAACGAATCCAAGTATGTAACCCAACCTTGTTTTATACATGGGCTTAAAGGCATTGTTGAAATCAACCTTATGACCCGTCTCTATAATGTGCTTCGCTATAGGTGATGCTGGACATCTGTTTCCAAGACGAGTTATATCTGGCGATTTTATTTGTTGTTGGAGCCACTTTGGAATATTTTCTGAAGCCCTAACCTGCAGAGACCGATAAGTCCTCCCTATGTACCTGTATCCACACATACATGTAAATGGAGAAATACAATGGGATGTGACACTATAGTTCGGATACTGTGAGAGTTCACAGGACAGCATAGTTCTCGTTTTCTCTATGAAGATAAGTTTAGCTGCAAAGCAATAGCTATAAGAATGACTTCTTTCCGATGAACAAAACGATTTACCAGTATGGGGATATACCAATGGCCATTGAAGTATGAGGTTGGACAAACTGTTTTCAGCTCGAAGTGACCAAAACCTGTATCAGGTGTGACGAAAGATACAGGTGGTCTGATGTTACCGTTGTATTCATCGTGCATAAGCACGCGTTCAATTTTGCACATCATGATTAATTCCGAGTTCAGATGAACCTAGTTGACATTCTCTTACCTGTTGTAGAGATGCTTGGATGAAGGAGGCCATTTGGTGGATCGCATACAGTACAACTCAAAGTCAAATTAATCGAAATTTTTTGGAAGTCTTTTGACCTGTTGCAAAATATGTTACTGTTGCTATTTAAGACTGGTATGACATATGCACTCAGTGACTTGCGGTTTTGAGTCTTTTATGCATTGAGCAGAATCCAAACGCTTAACCTGTTCCTTTACGCCAACAGTTTGAGCCACTCTAGTAGTGCAAATGCAAGGCCAAAAGTTTGACATACTGCTATTCACACCAGAAATGTGATTGGTCTTCGAAATGAGTTGAGAAATGTATCTCAAACTGTTTATTAAGTGCACAGAGCACCAATCTGTACTGACACGTATGGCATACATCACAAGTCTGCTAAGCGACTCATCTACTTCCTTGAATAAAATACATAAGTGATTTTATGGTTACGTATATGGCCGGAAGTTGCTATCAAATCCGCCATATCGAATTTCAGATGCAGAAGAATGGCGAAAATAGGTCACATATCTCTTCTAGTACTACTTCTAAAGAGAACAGAAACAACAAGAATAATGATAATAATAGTGAACCTGACGCTACGAGTGAACGCGTACAGTTAGCTTTCGATGTACCATCAGGTTACTGGGAACTATTAAGTGATGATGAAGGCAGTCAGTTCAGTGCACCTGAAACCTCTTAATGGTTGATGCAAATAAAACACTTTGGTTTATATACATATATTTGATTTTTCCTTCTCCTCAGATCTCATTTTGATCGTATAAATTATTTCTATCTATTCAAACATCATACTGTATATTATTACAGTACGATTCAATGTTAATCCAAAACGCTTTATAGACGGTCTAAATTATACTACTGGAATGTTAAAGGCTCTTGAAACGAGCCCTGAAGTATACTGCATCGACTACAATCAGATATTTTTCAAAGATGGTATTCTCGCTCTCTTGGAGGAGAATTGTAACACACCTAACTAGTATTCATTCAGTTCCAGGCACCTGGTCGCAGTTATCTAGTTCGACAGTAAGTCGTTACTATTTTCATCTCTTATTTTTGAATAGCTTTAATGAGTGAATTTCAAATGATTAATTGCACGCAAAGCCTGTTCTAGTTTAATAGCCTTTCCTTAGCCTAGTTGTAGAAACTGTGCACCGTGTTTTCGGATAAAGATGAGAGGTTCCTGGAAAGATGCATAGGATACAGCATAGTTAGTAGGGAAGCAAGCAGACAGTGTGGAGTGGTGAGAAGACGAAGCATTGGAAAGCACACTGTATTTTAGAATCTACTCCGAAATTATGTATATTTTACAATGAATCGTTGTAAATAAAAGCTGTGTACAATGTTTCCATTTTTAACATCTAACAAACAACTGTACAATCATTTGTTCCAAACTCCACAATTTTAATGATTTCTTTAACAGTGCGAATCTTAATTCCGACCAGGATTCACCAGTTGTGCACACTCATATTTATTTAATAGAAAAACTGTGAGTATTCACATCACTTTTAGAGAGACAGTAGCATTTTCACCTCATTTAGTAAATAAGCTCATTTTATTTTACACCTTCACTTCAACTGCTACGAACTGCCTAAAATCACATATGTTATTATAACTAAATGCAAACAATTAATATACTTCAAAATTATTTCAATTGGAAGTTCATTTAATGACTTTTTGAACAGTGATGCAACAGGAGGTCTCCCCGTGAAATTATTTGCATGCTGACTTAATTATCTATCGTCTCCACATATTCGAACGCCCTTAGTTTCCTTTTAACTCTGCAACGCTCTAGCATATCATTTATCAACAATAAACTCTGACTGTTCGATTATTTCAATACTAACTGTGATTCTTGTTTCACTACTGCGTAGAAAGCCGTTAAATACCTTTCTAGTTGAAATCATTCTGAGACAGTTAACACCTGAAGTAGCCCGTAAAATAAAATGTTAAGGTTTCAAATCTGATAAATTTAATTATTTTATCTACTTTATAATTTTACTTCACTACTCACCCCTACCCTCATGAATTCTCTACCAAAATATGTATAAATTAACTCTGTTGTCCTATCTTGTATTCCGCCTCTAGTGCATCCTTGTGTCCAAGAGAAATCAGAACTACACCCCTTGGTCTAATTACTATGCAAATAGTTACTCTTTCAACACTAAGTAATTGTCTGCTTACATCACCTGTGAAATTATATTGCCTATGCTTCCTATCTATGACAAGAAATCATTGTAAAAAGTGTGTTCAGATACCATTTTGTAACATATAATTGATTCATTTAGGATGTATGCAGTTGAGGAGAATCCACGAAATAAAGCGAGCTCGTCGTATTAGCCTGCAACTATGTTCGTTCTTTCTTTATTCAAACTAATAAAGGGAACCGGCTGTATGAAAATAAAATATGCTGCCTTCATCCTAGAACTATCTTCCCTCCAGCTTTGTTTAAAATGCTCTGGGAAAATGAATGTAACAATTAAATGTTTCAGTCATTTCACGCGTTTCATTGGTGAATCAATAAAGGAATTAGAATACTGATATGATTTATTTGAAAATATAGCAAGAGATTTTAAAGATATACATAGGCTGAACAAGCTAATCTGCTAATCACAGAATCAGAGGCTTAATGAGACTGGTGTGTGTGCTGTTTTACTGGGGGAAACTTACCATTAGTGAACCGCCAAGTATACTGAAACACATTCGTAAAGATTGCGCAAATATCTGTCTCTGCATTCACAAATAATTAACGATTTATAATGTTATTTCGAAATAATGACATATTCATTTCTGAAAGTGAAATAAAATTCAAAAACAGTATATCCAAAGATTTCGTGAATGCGGTTCACAGAAAATATCGATTTTGAATTGTTGACTGTGGGTAAGCGATTCTAAAAATACAATGCTAAAGGACGAAATAATGCTGCCTAACACCTGCCAATTATTCAACACAGACCAAGCCGAGTGTACGCTTGCATTCTTACTGTTAGACCTAAACACCTGTCTAAGTACAACTTCATTTTTATCACGAACATTTATGTCACACCTTGTTGTAGTACTTCAGGACTATCTATGTTTGTTGATGAATTCACTGTTTTCGCTGCCGCCTCTTTTGGTAGCTCATTGTTCATAGTGACAGGCGATTATAATTCTTGTGATTGTAGTTTTCTTACAGTGGTAGGTCATGAAAATGTCGTTGACATTCCCACCCGACTGGATACTTCGCTCGATCTTGTTTTTATAAATGACTGTGGAATATATGAAGCTCGTAAAAGAGCCCTACTGTTTAACTCCGATCATTGTATTGTACGGGTTTTACCGAAAATTTATGGAAAGTTACACAAGAGAACCTTTCCACAGCTGTCCAAGAAAATTGTACCTGGATGATACTCTAAGGAGAATGCTCGAAATCTTAGGAGCAAACCCAAAGATACAAGGTGGGACTTGTTTAATGAAGACTGTCTTGATGACAGTATCTCTAATATTACATGTTATCCCAAATTTTGTCTTGACACCTGTTATCCCAGAGAAACACTTTTCGCTAGATTTGACCGTTTCTCCCCTCAACTTAAAAAGCTTCTCAGAGAAAAGTGAAAGTTATATAAAACGAAGGATAACATTGGTTTGAAAAGAACTAATATCCTCATCAAGTCTGAAATGCACAGGTTGAATTCAATTTATGACCAGAAGTTTATATCTTGTAAAAACACCTCTAATATATGGAAACATTTCAAAGAAATTACTGGTGGTAAGCAGATGAATAGTATTCATTATTCATTTGATGTGTGTACACTAAACAAGTCTTTCATACCTTCTCCCACAAATGCCAAACTTTCTGGTGTCACAAGTGTTAAAGAAACCTGCTTCCCTGGTTTCAAAACAAATGACGTTCTAAAATGTCTCCAGTCGCTGAACCCTTCTTGTAGCCTGGGTCCAGATGATTTGCCTAGCATTATTCTTAAAAATATGTGCAGATATACTGTGTTATCCTCTCATGGACATATTTAATGAATCTTTTTCCAGAAATGTCGTGCCAGCCGTTTGGAAGGACATTACAATTGTACCTATACCTAAATCAGCTACTGGAACATGTTTTAAATTTAGACCTATTGCTGTTACCTCTCCTTTTCTAAAAACTGTGTAAAAGTTACTCTTACTTAATCTTGAACCTTCGCTTACAGCCTTTAACGATCCCGAACAACTCTCCTACAAACATAGTAGAAGTACTTCAGATGCAGCTGCAGTCTTGCATCATAACATTGTCTCCAGTTCAGACAAGGGGGCTAAATTTGTTCGCTGCACCTTCCTAGATTACACATGTGCTTTCGACTCAGTACCTAGGGACATTCTGTTAAACAAGCTTGCTGAAACTCAAACTGACTGTTGGGTTGTCAAATGGCTGCATTCTTGTTTCTCAGGAAGAAAGCAGTACACTGTATGTCAGGGGAAGTCGTCCACTTCATTGCTTACTGAGGCTGGTGTCCCTCAAGGCGCTGTCCTTTCTCCTTTTCTGTTTTCTTTCTTCTTGCATGACTTGCCTCGCTCGGATGAAATGAACTTTGTTAAGTATACCGATGATCTAACTATTTCAGTGTGCGTTAACTCCCAGCTAGACTGTACTAAGATGAACAGCTTTCTATCAGGAGTTAGCAAATGGTCTTCGTCTAATGGTCTTAAACTAAATGATTCCAAATGTCAGACTGGTGATTTCAGTTTCCGATGTAAAAGAAAGTTAAATGAAGCTGTTGATTCCTATGACTGTTGCAAAATTGATGATAGTGATACAGAAATCAAGTCTGAAGTTGAGTATCTTGGATTAATTATTTCTTCTGACCTATCATGGTCTTCTCATGTCTTAGCGATTTCTAAGAGAATATTTCGTTTGACTTTTTACATTAAGGAGTTAAGGCATTCAGAGATAACTCAATCCCTCCTCTTACGGTTTGTCAACCCGTGCATCTTGCCTATTCTACTTTATTGTTCACCCTAATTCTTTCGTGGATTGCTTGAAAAAGACTATGTCATACTTCGTAGAACTCTGAAGACTGTCAGTAGGGTAAGTGGTATCCAATTGGTCCATATCGTTGCAATCGTAATTGATAGGCACTTGATTTCATGCAACAAATTTGCTAAAGGAATTTTGTCAGACTGTGAGCATCCACTTTACCCGCAGCTCCAACATTGTGCCTCCTCAGGTAAAACAGAAGTCTTTTCAGAAGACTTTATGCACATACATCTAAGTATAAAGATTCCAATATGCCATATTTAGCACTACTTTATGTGGTCAAAACAGTATTAGGCATGAACAAACTAACATTCTTTGCACTAGTAAATAAACCATTTTCTCCACCCTCATAACATCAAGCTTTCTTGTTATTGTTCTTCTTATATTTATAATCCTCGCAATTTTTGGTTTTTATTGGTTGATTTTCTCAAAAGCGTAAACATCATTTAAGCTGTGTTATGACTGTTAATTTTGTCTTTCCAGTCACCACACTATATCAACAGAACATTAGATTCAATAATCTATATCATGCTAAAATTTCCAAACTGAATCGACAATACTGTTTGAAACAAACTCACTGTTATTACTATCCTTATATTTATTGTTCTCAGCCTAATTTTATTTATATTTTGAGTAACTCATATGCAGAATTGTGACTAATGATAAGAATTCCATTCTGTATTATGAATAATGTATTTGGAATGAAGTAGATTATGATTAAAATATTAGTACTAAAAACGCACGCATCACCAGTTGTCAAGTATTGATGCTGCAACTGAGACTTCAGTCCGGAACCCACAACTCCAGAAACAATGACCAAATGTGAGACACGAGTTCCCAGTTGTCATTGGCCTTCATGATGCACAAATACACGATAGCTAGCACAGTGAAGAATGCTTGAGAATCACCATCTAGAGACGTTGAATTGTAGTCTCATTTCAGCGTCAACACATATGTCGGCATGTCCAGATGAGAAATCTGGTGCATGACTGTATCGAATGAACAGCTAAAATTACCATGCATTCTGTGAATCAATGTTTGTTTTGTCTGTTATTTCCACCACCACCACAACCACCAGAACTCTGATGTCAGCTATGACATGCACAAACCACATCGAGAAGTTAATGCTTCCAATGACATCAGAGTCGACAGTGGAGAGGGAAATGAAATTTCGAAAGCAAACAAACAAACGAAGAGAAAGACAGTGACATCACAAATTGGACGTGTAATATCGAATTGCAGGGTGAGAACGGGAAGAGTCATTGATAACTCAGAATAAATTGTATAAAATGGAGAGAAAAACTGTATGCCATGACGTGATTCTATTGAATAGTTACAAAATAAGATTACTGAAAACAAGGTGGTTGTGATGGTGGGAATGTTAACTATGGTCAGAATTGAATCCATATGAGTAGGATTTCATAGGCAGTAGAATGAGTTAGATTGTTGAACACACCAGTGATTCACTTGGATATCCACAGAGTTTTATATTCCAGTTATCATCATTCTGTTGTTTTTGTTGTTGCTGCTGGTGCTATTGTTATTCCCGTTGATGATGACTGTGATGATAGGAAAGATCATCATGTATTCTAGTTGCTATCCGGAAACCATATTTCTCCTATTGAGAACGATAGGAAAGTGGAATTGAAAAGAAGAATAGCAGTGACATCACATGTTGTACGTACACATAATAAGGTCAAACGTGCGAACATGAGAAGCTGGCTCTCACTTCTCCGCTACATTTCTCCTCACTTCGCTTCACCTCAACTCACTTTGCTTCACATCACTTCACTTCAACTCAACTCGATTCAATTATTTGGAATAAATAAAGTGATTATCATTACCATTATTTTTATCATTATTCAATTCAACACAATCCAACTGAACTCAATTCAATTCATCCCATGTGATCTCATTCTATTGAATTTTATTTACAACTAACTTTATATCAACTTGATCATTTCATCAAATAGACAGAAGAGGTGAATAAGCGAATGATGAATCATGCTTTTCTATTTGTCACCCTACACCATCACACCCCACCAGTGTGTTCATTTCAATCGGTGATTACATAAATCCTACTGTCCGATGGAGACTAGTTAGTAATCACATTGACTATAATCGAGGACAACACGAGCAATAGCAAGAAAACTAGCAGAGTCTGTGTGAAATACACTTGTCACTAACAATCCCTCTCTACTGACTCCTGGAATGAAACCACTTCAGACAATAACAATAACGATAATGGTAATGATAATAATAACAATGAATGGGTTAGAGGATACTCAAGTGTTACAGAAAGCAAACAATAGGAAGCAGAGAATATGCTAAGAACTTGTTGAGAGCTTATAAAAGATAGGAGACAGCATAAATTATCAAAGCGATAATGATCTGGATGGTAACTAGAATACATGATGATCTCTCCTATCATCACAGTCATCGTCAACGGGAATAACAATAGCACCAGCAGCAACAACAAAAACAACAGAATGATGATAACTGGAATATAAAACTCTGTGGATATTCAAGTGAATCACTGGTGTGTTCAACAATCTAACTCATTCTACTGCCTATGAAATCCTACTCATATTTATTAGTTCACTATATCTTTAATTGCTTCCTAAACACATACATGTGTATACCTGTGCATTCTATGTTGTAAAGTGTTAACTGGATTGAACTTTTCTCTTCTTCGACATACATGGAGATAAAATAAGCAGATGAATGGGCAAATGAGTAAGGGATGAATTCTGAGTTCCACAAACGTGAGTACCAAGTAATCTCGCCTACCACTGGATATCTTTTCGTCTTTGTCCTGCAGACTTGAGTATTCTTCGCTTTCGGAAACAGTCAACTTCGCTTACCGCTTCCTTCTTGACTTCCGCCATAGTCGTGTACAGATGGCGATGAAGTAGGGAATTTCGAAGAATCCTTAGCATAATTAAGGAAAATAATCCTAACATATCGATTGGTAGGAGTAGAAACTCATGGGCGATTAATTTGGGTCCTAGTGACTGAATGGTCTACGAGCTCGCCTTGTAACTGGAAGGTTCTGAATTAGAACTCCGGTGAGTGCATACTGTAAAGAATACCAATCTAGGTAGGAGGGGGGGGGGGAACAGCTCTCCAGTACAGCCAGCTGATTTTCAGTGCTTCTCTAACTGATATCAATCTGTGACCGAACTTGAGACAAATCAACTCCCTACAAATTAACTCTTGAATGGCAAGAAGAGCCGTAAAGTGAGATTAATCTGACACAGGTAATGTCAATTAGCTAGTTGATGCAAAGCTTTCCACTCTCCAACTGACAAAAGCGAATGAGTTGTCTGCACGCAAACATGAATTGCATTCACCGTTTATTCTACTGCAATAAATAATGGATGAACAAATCAATGATTGAATGAATGAATAGATAAATAAATAATTAAGCAAGGGGGAGAAAGTCAGATTGCTGGATAAACGCACTCACTCGTACACATACACACAATGGAATTATCAGCATTTTATTTCAAATTTGCACCAGAATGCATGCACTCACATTCACACACGCGCGCACACGCACACGAACACCCACACGCACACTACAGAGAGAGAGAGAGAAACAGACGCGCATGGTATAACAAGATTAGATTGACAATGATGGTTGGAGAAATTGAAACTGCTAACAAACACTTCGATAATGAATACAGAGGATATTTTAGTGAAAATGTCTTACTGAAATCAAAGATGTGATGAATGAGACGGATGAAAATTAAACCATTAACCTGCTGCCATACGATCACGCATAACGGAAGCTGTTTTCTCTTTGTACTTTGATTTCAACGATAAAACAATTAGTGGATTGCATTCCTTTTCATCGGAACAGATATATAACGAGAAGGATGGGAAGTTCCCCTTTCTCTTTCTCTCTCTCCCCCTGCCTGATTGCTAAAATTAAAGCGAAATCTTCATTCCTTCATCTTCCCATTCTCCAATCTTGTCTAGTTTTCTTCTCACACTGTAACCAATTAGCTTTATAGACTAACTAACACTAACGCTATTATCCTCAATGTCACTGTTAGTTTTGGAGTTTAGTCAATTTTCAACGAGGATAATTTTCGATGCACTAACAATACCAGTTCATATCGAATAAGCAGGAAATTCCTCTCTTCCTCGTCGCCCATGCATGCATGGATGCGATCTCCAAGTACATTTGACAAATTGAAATGCCTTATAGTGGATAGAATAGTCAGGTTCGATTGCTAATTAACGATTAGATACTAGCCAGATGGTTGGTGACAGACAGTTAAGTAGTATGAGGTGTTGTTCTATGCTGGCTAATCGAATATTCAATCTAACAAACATAACTCCGTCTTTCTTCGTTCACAAACATGAGAAAGTAAACAGAATACAAGTGATTGCCACTATGTTTCTATCTCATTTCCCGTCGACAAATATATGTAGTAGCATTCGAGTGCAAAGTATTCATATTCTGCGATGCATTTCGCATAACAAACAAACAAGTAAACAAACACTCCACAAATGGTAGAGGTCAAATTAAGAGGAATCAGATCCACCACCAGTATCACCATTCTCATTCGACGATCCACTAAGCTGATGAGCTGAAAGTTTGACACGTATTATTCTTCTTCGCCCACTAGAGGGACCCAGACATGCGATAGTCTGCAAATATCTCTGACTAAATTTCCTTGTGGTCCATCCTCTTTTCTTTGAAGTCTGTTTGAGCATTCAAGAATTTTGAAGGGGATCATGTGATCTAGAAGGGCAAAGAAGAAAGTATTTGGGAAAGTTTTGTGTCTTTTATATATATCCGGGTGAAATGCTGACCGCACCTATAATTAGTTATGAAGAGCATGTCTAAGAGGAGAGAGGGATGCTTTATGAATCCTCAACAAATCTCAGACGGTGTCAGCGATGGTACAGCGATGATGACAGTCAGATATATTAATGCAAATAGAAACAGTCGTCTGCCATACACCAGCTTATACAAGCTTTTAAAACATACCCAGGATGGAAGAACTATCCAATGTATCACTAGGAGATTTAGGGAACTGAAGCATTGCCCATCGATATCCTGATGAATGACTTGTCAAAACCTTGTAAAGTAGGCCGATTTAATAAACCTCCTATGGTGTAGAGGAGAGTGATAAGTGTGATGATGATGATGACGACGTTGATGTTGATAGTCAACACACTACTAGTAATCCGGGCATTTTCCTCTGACTAGTCCACATCCCTTCCTTCATTCCATTGTTTATCAGGACGGGATGGTGCATCAGTCTCTCAGTGTTATCTATCAATCGGGGATGAACACGTGTTGAGTTTTAAATATCGTTGAGGTTGTACACTGCTTAGAACATCCAAACAATTAAATAGGTGCTACTGACCAACTAATTATTATTATTATTATTATAACAGTTGGATCACTGTAATCGTGGTGCAGGCGGACGATGATATTGCAAGTGTAGAACACGTTGGACAGTCATGATGGTTGCTCCCGTCATGTGTGTGTAACGCTCTATCGGTGCTAATTTACACGAGTGGCTTCATTGAAAGCGAATGTCTAGAGCTAGTGAGTGAGTGTCATTAGAGAGGTGAGATGCACACTATCAGGTAAAACACAAACAAATAGACAGACAGACAAACGAGGAAACAAACTGACGAATATGACAAAAGACAAACAAGACAATAAGCAAAGATCAGTCACATAAATCTCTTCCCCCTGCTATCGTATCCTATTAACCTAGTGATTAGATCTACAAGTGGATTACTTCCAGCTGGACAGGTGAATGCGGGTTTTGTAAACTTATTGGTTTGTCAAGCTATAGAGTGATCAAGTGGGTGTATGGAAATGAGAGCGGGAGAAGGGGAGAGTGAAAATGTATTCTTGATATTTCCTCTCATATTATTTCTCCACTTCACTACCATTACTGTCACTATTGCTGATTTGCTTAATATTAACAACAACAATATTAATGACTTTGACTCCAACATTATTATTGTTATTGTCGTTGCTGTTGTCGTTGTTATCATTGTTATCGTTATTATTATTGCTTTGATTACGTTCAGTGTCATTACTGGGATTGTCACTATTATCTTACTGCGTCTGAATTGTATCCTTATTAGAAATTCAATTCCATAAGGGAGGTGGGGATAGATGGATACATACAATATTGACGAGTTCAAAAGAGTGACACACGTATCTTGTTTTTATTGGTAATTTGGGTTTCTTATTGCTCACTTAGACGAATCTGTGATCTTTTCATTTTGTCATAGTATCATTAAGTGGTGCAACTTCACGATGTTTTCCAGCACTTGTGTTGGTTATGCATAGCTGATATTAAACACCGAAATGTTTAGAGTTAAGCGAATCAGGAGTGAAAACAGATCTCTTAGGTTGAAGTTGAAAGGTGATTTTTATTTGACTGAAATCGCCTCACACCCAAATCTTTTAATCCTTGTCTACCTAAAGCATGGGATAGACTTCTTCATCTCTGAAGTCTGTTCTGTGGAAGTATTCCTACGAATGACGACTTCTTATCAGGACTAAATGTTCATCACATGCATCAAAATACTCCGGGGTTCTCGAGGCAAATTTGTTTGGTTAGTTTTTTTTCATCTGTTGTATTCACATGCAGTAGACTATGTATTCTTGCTTCACATATCGCATGACGATCTCTCAAAACGAGTACTAATTGTTTCACAAGTACTGTAACACTGATTTACTCAAATGTCGCCCGGACATTCAGCCGCCTATTGAGATTTAACTCCACATATCTTACACAATTCCCCAATGACAATGGGAGAAATGGTGTTCTTCACGATCACTCAGGAATAACTCAGCACTAGCCTTCACAGTCATTCTCTATTCAATTCCCAGTGAATTTTAAACTGTTCACTTCACTCAACATCAGATCAAGCACTTCGTGTCACTCTCAATGGCATACTTATCATTTTTGTTATAAATTGTCAATCTGTGAAATCGATTTAATCAATCATTGACAAGTAGGACAGTCTGAGTGAAATTTATTCCATATTTTCATTAACATTCATTATCTCCTCTCTGTCAAATAACACGTGTTCAGATGTACTCACATTTTCAGACGGATAAAATAGGATCAATGGAGAAATACAAACAATAAATACATTGTTATTATTATTTCCCACACACACACGCACGCACGCACGCACACACACACACACACTGTTGAAGAGAAGTGGGAGATTGTTTGTTCTTGTAGCTGTGTAACAAATAGCGTTACAAAACTAATCCCACTCCCGTCAGATCCAGTCTAGGTTGGGGTGAGATCATCAACTCTACCCTCAACGCGAAAGCTTCATCCCTTTGTTGCACTCCACTCTACTATAAACAATTATTGTATGATATGATTATGTGACTTGCCCCCATCTCCAAAATAATCACCTCTGAGCTGACTTCATATGTGACAATGAGCTGAATAGTAGTAAGTGATAGTTCCCATGTCAATCCGTTACATAACTAATGAGTCAGTCGGATAACTAGTCAATGAAATGTGATATATACATTTATACATGAAAATAATTATCATGACAATTACTAGAGGAGATGGTAATCATATTGGCATTAGAATAAATGAATATTAATATGAAAACATTTATTTTGAATAGAAATTGTTCGCTTAGCATAGGAAGTAATGACACCAAGGTGTTCTACCTATTGTAATCTGAGTTGATTAATATGATGCTATGACTAAGCACTCAGTAAGCAAAACCAAACCAACTGTACAGTTCATAGGTAGCCTAATCATGAGCCCTAGAGTGTACGGGAGATGATGAATGCCACAACCACCATTGACATCATCACCATCATCATCGTCATCATCATCATCATCATCAGCAGCAGCAGCAGCAGCAGCAGCAACAACAACAACAACAACAACAATAGTCATTGTTTTCAAGATAGACACGACTAATTCCTGAACATAATCCATCTGTTTCAAATCCTACTGAAAATCCTGTGTACTCCTTGTTCTTATTGTTTTCGCAAGTTCGACTTCATAGGTGAGCACTGTCTGAGCTTGAAAAGTCAACTTCGAAGATGAATTGGCTAACCGTGATGTATGGACAACGAGGGGATGTTCACTGAATCAATACTCAGTGGTGATCATAGCTAAATGAAGTACACTAGACACCGAGAGTGGATTAATGTCAACTTCAATCAATATCACCACTGTCAGCTACATTCTCATCAGTCATTTTCCTTGATAGAGATAAGCTCGTGTCTCTCTCCCCTTGATGATCTGAGATGAATTCACCGTGCTTAACTTCATATTTAAGGGGACTTCGTCACCATTTCTTATTTCTACCTCCCAAGATTAATTGGCGATAATATCTGTAGTCAGTTGCTTGTAGGACATACATTTCGGTTTCCAACTCACATATGCCTGTTGTCACAAGACACATCTGAGTGAAGATCAAAGTCGTCGCGGCGTGTTCCCGCCAACAGCATAGCAAACGCCACAACAGATATTCAATCTGCGCGAAACGGTTGATAAGACGCCTTCAAAACTGACAGACATAACACCTGATATGATTACAGCATTGCTGTAGTCCCGTGAAACAAAATCAACTACCCGACAGCCTCCATTCCGCGTATACAATTAAGCTAAGCAAAGCACATCGAGTTTGATTTGCAATAGATCATATCTGCACCCGACACCTATTACTCCGAAGATATAAATATGTATGCAAATGGTGTGTCTGGTGTTCGACTGTAAATCCTTCAGTCAGTAGTAATGAATTTTCTATTATATAATACTGCAGCATTACATCAACTTACCCATAGTTCTCATCATTTCGTTTGGTGAACAGACCTAAATAAATCCTGGAAACGCCAATCAATAGGCATTAGTATTTTTGGAAAATTAATTAATCACACTGTGACGCAAGTATACAGATACACTTGACTCAGTGAATTCAATAGTGAAATATTCTATTTCTAAACTTCAATTATGATGATAGCTGGTAGCAGTGTCAGAAAATGCATTGGTCATAGTAGCATGGAAGAATACTCCTATACGGACGAGCTCATGAAATCGAAATCACCTAATGTAGAATCGACACGCAAATGTTGTATGGTTCTCTTTGTGATAAGTGAACGTCATTTCGTTGGTTTGACGCAGTCGAAAACAAAACAATGGATGTATTTCGAACTGACGAAGACAACGACGCTGACGAGTTACTCGAGAGACTGACTGCCACAGTGGGAAATTCTTTCAACTCCACTTGAATAGATTCTATGCTATTCTTACTATCTACTTTTCGGAAGAGATTATTCCTACTGCCATACAATCTTCACACTAAAGTGTGGTTTGTCATGTCACGTATTACAATAGGGTCAAATTTAGTGATGACATACATTACTGGAGGGGGAAAAGGGAAAATCTTCGACGCGATCCTACTTAAACCAGATTCAATTAAATCATTTTCGCAGTATGCCATAGAGGCACTAAGGGAAATACAGTTCGATGAAGAGCAATACTAGTGTGTTTGCCTCATACAACTCAATTCCTTGTTAACGACAATGAATAAAAGTATTACATCAAGAATCAGAAATGCTCCCTAAAATTCGATGAGTTTTACGAGGAAGTCACTGAGGATGATGGTGATGATGAGTAACTGAATAACCAGTGGTATTTTCCATCATCATCACCAATCTGAAGCAGTCGTAGAGTCCTCTGATTCCTAGTAAAGCAAAGTCAGGTTTTACCACTGGTATTCACAATTTAGGATGGCTAGATTTCTAATAATGGATGCTACACATTAACGACAGAGTGGAATAACTGAATTTCAAGTGCTTTCTCCAATCTTCGCACCTTTTATCCTTGAATCTACCAGTGATTTAACATGGATGTTTAATTTTCCCTTTACTACATTCGCGTCTGTCTCAGTGTAATTATCCATTTTGTGACTCAATTGTACAACATATGCACACAGCTTTACCAGTGGATATTTATTTCTCTTTCATGCTAGGATGAAATGGAATATCCACACACACACACACACACGCATACACGCATACACGCTCACACACACAGAGGAACAAATAGATGCACGCGAACATTAGATGTCATTTACACTAGCATCCATCTGTCAACGCAATCTCGATTATTATATTCCATTTGTCCGCATACAAAAATGCATACTCGGTGAAAATTAATCTACACAGGATATGATAATGTGAGCTGAAAAAATCAATTGAAGCATGCGTGTTCTATGGGAAGTGCAATCACTATAGAGCTGTAGGTGGATGTGACATGCCGACACAAGTGCACACTAAATGTTGTACACATACGTGAACAAAGTTATAGCGCTGAAATCACACAAACTCAAGCACGTGCACACATACACACACAGTCACTCACTCGCATGCACACGATGAAAGATTTGAGTTCATATTGATGATCGACAGGCTATTCGCTTATTTTAATTATCGAATTGTTGATGTAAACCCCCTGGAGGCTAAATTCATTGAGAATTGTGTAACAGATGGAGGATCATTTCATTACTTAATATTCCTCTCTTTTTCTCCTGCCTGTCTGCTTGTCTATTCAGCCGTGTATCCACTTTATATTCTGGTGTCTTTTGTCTCATCACTTCTGTCTCACATTTCACTGGTTATTGTGAGTGTTGGAAATCCATTGAAGTCAATCTCTCACCTGACACCATCCACCACCACACAGTCAGTAGTCAGATCATATCTTACAATAAATAGTTTATTACATTTGTTTGTTTGTTTCATTCGGGCTGTTTGACTGCTCAAAGTTGGGTTTTTACTGAGAATGTATACTGAGAATGATAAAAGGAAGTTACGCATGAGTTAACGGGGCCACATGTCACTTTTGTAGAATTTCACCATCAAAATTTCTATCCCTACGCATCTTACGTCGTCTGTACTTCGTAAAATCGATTACATTTATCTACTTATGCATGCATACATAAGTCGATGATTGGAGGTGCTATCAAATTTACTTATCTAATAGCCACAATAATAATAAAAGATTTATTTCAGAGAGTATTTTTCATACACTTTGGAATTATCAGCATGTAGTGCATGCAATAGTGCATCTCCTTTTCGCTTCACACTGCATTTCAAGGGTGGTGTAGTTCCATTCTGAGTGTGTTAGTTTATTCGCCTACATATTTACTGAAAAACGCATAGAAGCACACAAATGTTCTGTCATACGTTGTCGACCTCAGTTCGCCTATTGAGTTAAATCTCAATAGGCGGCTGAATGTCCGGGCGACATTTGAGTAAATCAGTGTTACAGTACTTGTGAAACAATTAGTACTCGTTTTGAGAGATCGTCATGCGATATGTGAAGCAAGAATACATAGTCTACTGCATGTGAATACAACAGATGAAAAAAAACTAACCAAACAAATTTGCCTCGAGAACCCCGGAGTATTTTGATGCATGTAATGAACATTTAGTCCTGATAAGAAGTCGTCATTCGTAGGAATACTTCCACAGAACAGACTTCAGAGATGAAGAAGTCTATCCCATGCTTTAGGTAGACAAGGATTAAAAGATTTGGGTGTGAGGCGATTTCAGTCAAATAAAAATCACCTTTCAACTTCAACCTAAGAGATCTGTTTTCACTCCTGATTCGCTTAACTCTAAACATTTCGGTGTTTAATATCAGCTATGCATAACCAACACAAGTGCTGGAAAACATCGCGAAGTTGCACCACTTAATGATACTATGACAAAATGAAAAGATCACAGATTCGTCTAAGTGAGCAATAAGAAACCCAAATTACCAATAAAAACAAGATACGTGTGTCACTCTTTTGAACTCGTCAATATTGTATGTATCCATCTATCCCCACCTCCCTTATGGAATTGAATTTCTAATAAGGATACAATTCAGACGCAGTAAGATAATAGTGACAATCCCAGTAATGACACTGAACGTAATCAAAGCAATAATAATAACGATAACAATGATAACAACGACAACAGCAACGACAATAACAATAATAATGTTGGAGTCAAAGTCATTAATATTGTTGTTGTTAATATTAAGCAAATCAGCAATAGTGACAGTAATGGTAGTGAAGTGGAGAAATAATATGAGAGGAAATATCAAGAATACATTTTCACTCTCCCCTTCTCCCGCTCTCATTTCCATACACCCACTTGATCACTCTATAGCTTGACAAACCAATAAGTTTACAAAACCCGCATTCACCTGTCCAGCTGGAAGTAATCCACTTGTAGATCTAATCACTAGGTTAATAGGATACGATAGCAGGGGGAAGAGATTTATGTGACTGATCTTTGCTTATTGTCTTGTTTGTCTTTTGTCATATTCGTCAGTTTGTTTCCTCGTTTGTCTGTCTGTCTATTTGTTTGTGTTTTACCTGATAGTGTGCATCTCACCTCTCTAATGACACTCACTCACTAGCTCTAGACATTCGCTTTCAATGAAGCCACTCGTGTAAATTAGCACCGATAGAGCGTTACACACACATGACGGGAGCAACCATCATGACTGTCCAACGTGTTCTACACTTGCAATATCATCGTCCGCCTGCACCACGATTACAGTGATCCAACTGTTATAATAATAATAATAATAATTAGTTGGTCAGTAGCACCTATTTAATTGTTTGGATGTTCTAAGCAGTGTACAACCTCAACGATATTTAAAACTCAACACGTGTTCATCCCCGATTGATAGATAACACTGAGAGACTGATGCACCATCCCGTCCTGATAAACAATGGAATGAAGGAAGGGATGTGGACTAGTCAGAGGAAAATGCCCGGATTACTAGTAGTGTGTTGACTATCAACATCAACGTCGTCATCATCATCATCACACTTATCACTCTCCTCTACACCATAGGAGGTTTATTAAATCGGCCTACTTTACAAGGTTTTGACAAGTCATTCATCAGGATATCGATGGGCAATGCTTCAGTTCCCTAAATCTCCTAGTGATACATTGGATAGTTCTTCCATCCTGGGTATGTTTTAAAAGCTTGTATAAGCTGGTGTATGGCAGACGACTGTTTCTATTTGCATTAATATATCTGACTGTCATCATCGCTGTACCATCGCTGACACCGTCTGAGATTTGTTGAGGATTCATAAAGCATCCCTCTCTCCTCTTAGACATGCTCTTCATAACTAATTATAGGTGCGGTCAGCATTTCACCCGGATATATATAAAAGACACAAAACTTTCCCAAATACTTTCTTCTTTGCCCTTCTAGATCACATGATCCCCTTCAAAATTCTTGAATGCTCAAACAGACTTCAAAGAAAAGAGGATGGACCACAAGGAAATTTAGTCAGAGATATTTGCAGACTATCGCATGTCTGGGTCCCTCTAGTGGGCGAAGAAGAATAATACGTGTCAAACTTTCAGCTCATCAGCTTAGTGGATCGTCGAATGAGAATGGTGATACTGGTGGTGGATCTGATTCCTCTTAATTTGACCTCTACCATTTGTGGAGTGTTTGTTTACTTGTTTGTTTGTTATGCGAAATGCATCGCAGAATATGAATACTTTGCACTCGAATGCTACTACATATATTTGTCGACGGGAAATGAGATAGAAACATAGTGGCAATCACTTGTATTCTGTTTACTTTCTCATGTTTGTGAACGAAGAAAGACGGAGTTATGTTTGTTAGATTCAATATTCGATTAGCCAGCATAGAACAACACCTCATACTACTTAACTGTCTGTCACCAACCATCTGGCTAGTATCTAATCGTTAATTAGCAATCGAACCTGACTATTCTATCCACTATAAGGCATTTCAATTTGTCAAATGTACTTGGAGATCGCATCCATGCATGCATGGGCGACGAGGAAGAGAGGAATTTCCTGCTTATTCGATATGAACTGGTATTGTTAGTGCATCGAAAATTATCCTCGTTGAAAATTGACTAAACTCCAAAACTAACAGTGACATTGAGGATAATAGCGTTAGTGTTAGTTAGTCTATAAAGCTAATTGGTTACAGTGTGAGAAGAAAACTAGACAAGATTGGAGAATGGGAAGATGAAGGAATGAAGATTTCGCTTTAATTTTAGCAATCAGGCAGGGGGAGAGAGAGAAAGAGAAAGGGGAACTTCCCATCCTTCTCGTTATATATCTGTTCCGATGAAAAGGAATGCAATCCACTAATTGTTTTATCGTTGAAATCAAAGTACAAAGAGAAAACAGCTTCCGTTATGCGTGATCGTATGGCAGCAGGTTAATGGTTTAATTTTCATCCGTCTCATTCATCACATCTTTGATTTCAGTAAGACATTTTCACTAAAATATCCTCTGTATTCATTATCGAAGTGTTTGTTAGCAGTTTCAATTTCTCCAACCATCATTGTCAATCTAATCTTGTTATACCATGCGCGTCTGTTTCTCTCTCTCTCTCTGTAGTGTGCGTGTGGGTGTTCGTGTGCGTGTGCGCGCGTGTGTGAATGTGAGTGCATGCATTCTGGTGCAAATTTGAAATAAAATGCTGATAATTCCATTGTGTGTATGTGTACGAGTGAGTGCGTTTATCCAGCAATCTGACTTTCTCCTCCCTTGCTTAATTATTTATTTATCTATTCATTCATTCAATCATTGATTTGTTCATCCATTATTTATTGCAGTAGAATAAACGGTGAATGCAATTCATGTTTGCGTGCAGACAACTCATTCGCTTTTGTCAGTTGGAGAGTGGAAAGCTTTGCATCAACTAGCTAATTGACATTACCTGTGTCAGATTAATCTCACTTTACGGCTCTTCTTGCCATTCAAGAGTTAATTTGTAGGGAGTTGATTTGTCTCAAGTTCGGTCACAGATTGATATCAGTTAGAGAAGCACTGAAAATCAGCTGGCTGTACTGGAGAGCTGTTCCCCCCCCCCCCTCCTACCTAGATTGGTATTCTTTACAGTATGCACTCACCGGAGTTCTAATTCAGAACCTTCCAGTTACAAGGCGAGCTCGTAGACCATTCAGTCACTAGGACCCAAATTAATCGCCCATGAGTTTCTACTCCTACCAATCGATATGTTAGGATTATTTTCCTTAATTATGCTAAGGATTCTTCGAAATTCCCTACTTCATCGCCATCTGTACACGACTATGGTGGAAGTCAAGAAGGAAGCGGTAAGCGAAGTTGACTGTTTCCGAAAGCGAAGAATACTCAAGTCTGCAGGACAAAACAGTGGTAGGCGAGATTACTTGGTACTCACGTTTGTGGAACTCAGAATTCATCCCTTACTCATTTGCCCATTCATCTGCTTATTTTATCTCCATGTATGTCGAAGAAGAGAAAAGTTCAATCCAGTTAACACTTTACAACATAGAATGCACAGGTATACACATGTATGTGTTTAGGAAGCAATTAAAGATATTGTGAACTAATAAATATGAGTAGGATTTCATAGGCAGTAGAATGAGTTAGATTGTTGAACACACCAGTGATTCACTTGAATATCCACAGAGTTTTATATTCCAGTTATCATCATTCTGTTGTTTTTGTTGCTGCTGCTGGTGCTATTGTTATTCCCGTTGACGATGACTGTGATGATAGGAGAGATCATCATGTATTCTAGTTACCATCCAGATCATTATCGCTTTGATAATTTATGCTGTCTCCTATCTTTTATAAGCTCTCAACAAGTTCTTAGCATATTCTCTGCTTCCTATTGTTTGCTTTCTGTAACACTTGAGTATCCTCTAACCCATTCATTGTTATTATTATCATTACCATTATCGTTATTGTTATTGTCTGAAGTGGTTTCATTCCAGGAGTCAGTAGAGAGGGATTGTTAGTGACAAGTGTATTTCACACAGACTCTGCTAGTTTTCTTGCTATTGCTCGTGTTGTCCTCGATTATAGTCAATGTGATTACTAACTAGTCTCCATCGGACAGTAGGATTTATGTAATCACCGATTGAAATGAACACACTGGTGGGGTGTGATGGTGTAGGGTGACAAATAGAAAAGCATGATTCATCATTCGCTTATTCACCTCTTCTGTCTATTTGATGAAATGATCAAGTTGATATAAAGTTAGTTGTAAATAAAATTCAATAGAATGAGATCACATGGGATGAATTGAATTGAGTTCAGTTGGATTGTGTTGAATTGAATAATGATAAAAATAATGGTAATGATAATCACTTTATTTATTCCAAATAATTGAATCGAGTTGAGTTGAAGTGAAGTGATGTGAAGCAAAGTGAGTTGAGGTGAAGCGAAGTGAGGAGAAATGTAGCGGAGAAGTGAGAGCCAGCTTCTCATGTTCGCACGTTTGACCTTATTATGTGTACGTACAACATGTGATGTCACTGCTATTCTTCTTTTCAATTCCACTTTCCTATCGTTCTCAATAGGAGAAATATGGTTTCCGGATAGCAACTAGAATACATGATGATCTCTCCTATCATCACAGTCATCGTCAACGGGAATAACAATAGCACCAGCAGCAACAACAAAAACAACAGAATGATGATAACTGGAATATAAAACTCTGTGGATATCCAAGTGAATCACTGGTGTGTTCAACAATCTAACTCATTCTACTGCCTATGAAATCCTACTCATATGGATTCAATTCTGACCATAGTTAACATTCCCACCATCGCAACCACCTTGTTTTCAGTAATCTTATTTTGTAACTATTCAATAGAATCACGTCATGGCATACAGTTTTTCTCTCCATTTTATACAATTTATTCTGAGTTATCAATGACTCTTCCCGTTCTCACCCTGCAATTCGATATTACACGTCCAATTTGTGATGTCACTGTCTTTCTCTTCGTTTGTTTGTTTGCTTTCGAAATTTCATTTCCCTCTCCACTGTCGACTTTGATGTCATTGGAAGCATTAACTTCTCGATGTGGTTTGTGCATGTCATAGCTGACATCAGAGTTCTGGTGGTTGTGGTGGTGGTGGAAATAACAGACAAAACAAACATTGATTCACAGAATGCATGGTAATTTTAGCTGTTCATTCGATACAGTCATGCACCAGATTTCTCATCTGGACATGCCGACATATGTGTTGACGCTGAAATGAGACTACAATTCAACGTCTCTAGATGGTGATTCTCAAGCATTCTTCACTGTGCTAGCTATCGTGTATTTGTGCATCATGAAGGCCAATGACAACTGGGAACTCGTGTCTCACATTTGGTCATTGTTTCTGGAGTTGTGGGTTCCGGACTGAAGTCTCAGTTGCAGCATCAATACTTGACAACTGGTGATGCGTGCGTTTTTAGTACTAATATTTTAATCATAATCTACTTCATTCCAAATACATTATTCATAATACAGAATGGAATTCTTATCATTAGTCACAATTCTGCATATGAGTTACTCAAAATATAAATAAAATTAGGCTGAGAACAATAAATATAAGGATAGTAATAACAGTGAGTTTGTTTCAAACAGTATTGTCGATTCAGTTTGGAAATTTTAGCATGATATAGATTATTGAATCTAATGTTCTGTTGATATAGTGTGGTGACTGGAAAGACAAAATTAACAGTCATAACACAGCTTAAATGATGTTTACGCTTTTGAGAAAATCAACCAATAAAAACCAAAAATTGCGAGGATTATAAATATAAGAAGAACAATAACAAGAAAGCTTGATGTTATGAGGGTGGAGAAAATGGTTTATTTACTAGTGCAAAGAATGTTAGTTTGTTCATGCCTAATACTGTTTTGACCACATAAAGTAGTGCTAAATATGGCATATTGGAATCTTTATACTTAGATGTATGTGCATAAAGTCTTCTGAAAAGACTTCTGTTTTACCTGAGGAGGCACAATGTTGGAGCTGCGGGTAAAGTGGATGCTCACAGTCTGACAAAATTCCTTTAGCAAATTTGTTGCATGAAATCAAGTGCCTATCAATTACGATTGCAACGATATGGACCAATGGGATACCACTTTTGAACAATATTCTCATGACGCGATGACCAGTTTAGTGGTAGTGGTGACAGTTATCATAGTCATAATAATACCAGTATTCCTATTACCATTATTATTATTATTATCACCATGATTATTATTATCAACGGTACAGTTTTGAGCATTCCTATTTTTTGTTAATTATTTTCATTATCACCACTATTATTAATAGTGGTGGTAATAGTCGTAGTGGTAATAGTGGGATTGTTGATGTCGTGGTAGCGTATCATATTCAAATAAGCATAATTCATTCGCGGTTGAAGATAATATTTGTTTATAATTCTCTCTGCGAATTCCACCAAACAGGCTGGAAATTCCAAAGTTCTAGGTGAGAAATCTTCAATGGTCAGTGCTATGACTGACTCCTATCCAATACTCATTCCTTGTTCTACATCACCTGACATTTATTCGTCATTCTAATCACTGTCAACTTTTCCTGAGGCTTGTCTTCGAATATTCTCTCAGTCAGTCAGTGGTTACGATAAGGTGAGTAATTCCCTCAAACAGGTTCAAATAATGAAAAGGCATTTTCATCCTCTCTCTTTCTCGCTCTCTAGATTGACTGAAACATTTCGTAGTCACTTACACCATGCGAATCAACATCATCAATTAATCTAGAATCCATTGTGGTCATTTCATCATCCATAAGATAAAATGAATGTGCCTTAGCAATATCAATGCAATTTAACTTCACTTATCTCGAGTGGAATCAGTTTGCATAAGCGTATACTATTTGTTTATCTAACTTGACCGAGAAAGAATCAATTCTCATTTCTGTATTCGTCTGAAGAATGAGAATGATGCATGCAAGCGTTCATGGGTGTGTTTGTGTACGTGCGTGTATGTAGACGATAAAGCCGCACGTGGGAGAGAGAGATAGAGAGTGAGTGAGCGAGTGAGTGAAAGTAAACATGCATGTCAAAGATTGAAAAATAAAAAATACACATGCTAAATACCTTGTTTGTTTAGCCCTAGTGATGCATGCATATCGACGAATGTGATCTCTGTTTATACTCGATACGTGGCAGATAGTAATTAGATTAGATTGGGAAGTTGCAGCAGTGAAAATCGTCAGGCTATCACTAGCCTTATTTGTGGTAGTAAGAACAAGGATACCAAGTGTGTTATGTAACCAATATCTATGCTTACATATCTAACTTAGACTACACATTCCACATTGTCCTTTCTGATGGCTCGATCAGGAAACAGAATCCATAGGGTAGTGTCATAGATAGCAGGATAGAAATATCTCGCATGCTCAGCCTACCGGATTACGAACACAGTTTCCACATGTACTCTAATCTGATGTTGAAAACTAAGAGAAACAAGGCTTTCAAATCATTCGGGTGGGAGGTGGTAGTTGAGTAAATGGCTATTTTCTGTTTTAATGATGACCTTTAAGATGAACGCATTGACACACCGATAGAGATGAGCAGATTTATTATATTTATGATGACGATTTTAGGTGAGAGCGAAATCAACCATATGGTCATTTTTAGACACTGAGATCTAGTTATAATAGAGTTAAAATGTATATGAGAGAAAGATTTCTGTTCCAATTAATGATGACTGAGATAATCATACTCTGCTTTCCTCATGAACACCTCCCTCTCCCATCTTCTCTCTGTATATCGCTCTCTCACACACACTGCATACAATTAAGCACACACAAACTCAGACACCCGCATGCATGCAAAACTGATGTTCGCGCGTATTATTTAAAGCAGTAAAACTGAGATAAATAAATGACAAACTGTCCACCAGTTAGTTCAGATAAAGTCGTTTGCACACACATGCACATTCACATAAACATGAATTGGCTGAAGCGTCATAAAGCCTGATATGATAAGTTGACTTGCAATAATTTTGCATATAAAACTGCTTAATACTCAATTCCCCAAAAACATAATGGATAGTGGAAGTGACTAATCAAAATGTATTCGCGAACAGCTTGTAAGATATGCTAAGGTAGATAGACAGCGAGTTAACTGGTTATAGGTTAGTTAGTTGTTTCGTCTAGTTTGGGACTCTTCATCAGTACGCACCTACCAGGATTCGAACCCAGGACCTTCTGGTTACAAGGCAAGCTCGTAGACCATTGGGCCACTGGGACCCGATCTAATGGTCCTTGAATTCTAACTTCTGCCAATTCACGACATAGCACGACCATTCTGCAATGTCTTTTTCGATGAGTTACTGCCTCGTCTTCAACCTGCTGTACCCTACTGGTCACGGCTTCCCACTAGAACCCCAGGTTGACTGCCTGAATAGGGCCAATGGTTCTCTAACTGATGTCAGCTCTTGATAAAATCCCCCATGCAATCAAACAAAATCCCTACAAAACCAATACTTGAAGATTTGACGTTAATCAAATGCTTTATGAATTGAGACACACACCAATCTGTTTCCATTATATTCCGTATTCTTGTGATTGATGACTAGGAGAATGCAAGGTTTGTTCATTCATGGTTCATTAGGCAATTCTGTGAGTAATACTCAGATGTCAAACAAAATTCATAAGCATGATGAGGTTGAGAAGCAGACCGCTTATTCAGTGATGAAACCGTTCACTGCTGAATGTTACTGTGGAACACATGGTTTGGCGTTATTCCTTATGTCTAATGACTCCAAACTTCCACAACCAGCTGTGTTCTACGGCAAACTAACGAGCTTACAATTTCTCTCTTATTTATTGCGATATGTCTACATCCTTGACCTTGTCGGCCTCCGTAGCTTCATTCAGTACATGCCCTTTCCACTGAAGAATTCTCAGCTTTAACGAAAGCGGAGTTTCAATTTACGAAGTTCGTATTGCTTCATATGACTACAAAATGGTAAACACGAATGAATTATTGCATTCTCATTCGAAAACGCCTTCACGAGAGGTGAAAGTCCTCTTCGATCCAGCCACACGTGCAGTGCACTTCTTTCTATAAACGTCTCGTCGAAAAGCGAAATATCGATGCCTAATCGCTTTCCTTGTGTCACACCGATTATTATTTTTACTATTATTGTTCCCTTGGGTACCTAGTGGAACATAGGGCTTCAACTGCACGCCTCCACTTGCTTCTGTCTTCTGCTGTACTTTTCACTTGCATCCATGTTAGTCCATACTGTTTCAACTCTTCTTCACACGATCTCCTCCATGTCACCCTTGGACGTCCCACTCGCCGCTTACCTTTCGGGTTCCACTCGAGGGCTTGACGCGCGATGTCACCCAGCGGTCTCCTCAGCTGGTGTCCAATCCATCTCCACTTTCTGCTGCATATTTGTTGAGCAATTGGTTCTTGTTTTGTTTGTTCCCATAGTTTCTTGTTGGTGATTCTTTCCGGCCATCTGATCTTCAGTATAGAGCGAAGACACTTATTTGTTGATAAAGGTCTGCAACAGGCTGTTGGAAATATTCTTTGTGACCCGCCAAGTTTCTGATCCGTATAGAAGAACTGACTTGACGTTTGTATTGAAAATCCGAATTATGTTGTTGATCCAGGCTGAGTGACGAAGATTTCCAGATTGGTTTCAGGTTGATGAATGTGTTTCTCGCCTTCCCGATTCTCGATTTGACATCCTCGTCCGTTCCTCCTGTAGTTGGGACAATGCTCCCTAGATTAGTGAATGAAGAAACCTCTTTCAAATCCCCCCCGTTGATGGTGATTGGCGGTGGATGTTGCTGCTGTTGTTGTTGTTGTTGGTTGGTTGGTTATTTTCATAACCTTCGTCTTGTCTACGTTCACCTGGAGTCCTGTCTTTGCTGCTTCTTCGACCAGTTTGTTGGTTTTCGCTTGTAAGTCTTCGATTTTGTGTGACATCAAACATAAATCATCCACGAGCGAAATCCAGGTGTTCTAGGTTCTTCACGTCGGTCCAGGATATCCCTGTCTTCTCGTTTCCCATTGTCTGACGCATAATCCAGTCCACCACAATTAGGAATATCATTGGTGATAATAAGCACCCTTGTCTGACTCCTGTGTTTACTCCAAACGCTTCGCTGAGTTTTCCGTTGTGGATCACTTGACATGTGCCGTCGTCGTACAGCTATTGAATAAGGTTGATGAATATTTGGGTACGCCGTAGTACTCGAGTAGTTTCCAAATTACTTCGCTGTCAACGCTGTCGAAGGCCTTCTCAAAGCCTATAAAGTTAAGGTAGAGGTTTGACTGCCATTTCATGCTTTGTTCAATGATGATGCGTAGAGTAGCAATTTAGTCAGAACATGATTTGCCTTTCCTGAATCCAGCTTGTTCTGGTCGGAGTTCTGTATCCAGTGCGTCCTTTATTCTCTCCAGGATGATGCGACTCAGGATTTTACTTGGCGTCGACAGGGGCATGATTCCTCGCCAGTTCTTGCAGAGTCCTAGGTCGCCCTTCTTTGGTAGTTTCACCAGGTAACCTTTCCTCCAGTCAGTAGGCACCTTTCCCTCCTTCCAGACCTTTTGCAATAATGGAGTCAGCATATCTGCTGTCGCCTCTGGGTCCGCCTTCAGTGCTTCAGGGGGTATTCCATCTGGTCCAGCTGCTTTTCCAGCTTTCAGAAGCTTGATTGCATTCATGACTTCAGTTTTCGTTGGAGGATTGGTGTCAACTTGCAGTTGTGTACGTGCTGTTGTTGGTATTACTGGACGGGTTGTAGGTGGTGGTCGATTCAAGAGTCCTTTGAAGTGGTCCGCCCATTGTTTAATCTGTCTTTCTTCTTTGGTAATTGGGTTCCCTTGGCTGTCTTTTATAGGTTTCACTTGTGTTGATCTCTTCCCGGATAGAGACTTGGTTATCTGATATAGTGTCCTCAGGTCCCTTTTGCCTGCTGCCTTCTCAGCTTCAGTAGCCAGGTTGTCGTAGAATTGTCTTTTGTCCTTCCTGGCACTTTTCTTCACTTCTTTGTCCAGTGCTGTGTAAGTTGAGTTCAGCGTCTCTTTCTCTTGTCCATCTTTGCATTGAATCATTTTTTCTTTCACCATTTTCCTCTCCTCTATTAGTTTCCAAGTGTCTGTTGAGAGCCATTCCTTGTCTTGTTTCTTCTTTCTTCCTAAAACCGTTGAACACGTTCCGTTGAAAATTACCTTCAGAGAGTTCCAATGGTCTTCCACGGATGATTCCTCAGTGGTGCCACGTAGTGTTTCCTGCTTTGCTCTGACAGTTGCAGTGAAAATGTCCTGTGTGATTGTGTCCTTCAGTTTTTGCGTGTTGAACTTGCATTGTGGCCTATCTCCAGGTATCCTCGAGGCTTTTAGCTTCACCTTGAAAGTCCCTTGTACTAGATAGTGGTCTGAACCCACATCTGCTCCTCTCCTCGACCTTGTGTCCAGTGGGCTCCGTCTCCACTTCCTTGAGATTGAAATGAAGTCTATCTGGTTTTTGGTGTGTCCATCTGGTGAAATCCATGTCGCCTTGTGTATATCTCTGTGTTTGAACACACTGCCACCAATCACCAAATCATTGAAGGCGCAGAAGTCTGAGAAGAGTTCGCCATTTTCGTTCATTTTACCGAGGGCCTCGCGACCCATGGTGAGTTCTCTTCCTGTATTGTCTCCTCCCAGTTTCGCATTCATGTCGCCCATCAGGATTTTGATATCGCCCTTTGGGACGATGTCCATTACTGTTTGTAGTTGTCTGTAGAAATCCTCCTTCTTCTCTTGTTCTGAAACGTTTGTAGGCGCATAGCATTGAATGATTGTAACCTTCCTTCATTTTGAGTTGAACCTGGCTGTCAAAATCCCGAAGGAGATTGGTTCCCACTGCATGAGAGCTTTGGCTGCTGTTGGTGACATCATGATGGTTACTCCCTCGGTGTGCTCATGATTGTCCTCTGGGTGACCGGAGTAGACTATTGCCTCTCCAGTTGGTAGTTGGCTCCTTCCACATCCGTTCCATCTGCTCTCGCAGATTCCCAACACTTCTATTTTATATCTTCTCATTTCTGCGGCTACCTGAGCAGCCTTTCCAGTTTCGTACATTGTACGAATATTCCACGTCCCCATCCTTATGTTTGCTTTCATCGAAAGAAGGCATATCGGCTGACTGGCTTCCCGAAGGCTTTCACCAGCCTGCGTCATTTCACCTCTCCGATTCCAGCGAAAAATAAGGTTATTGTTTATGTCTTTAGAGTATTTAATATATTTGTGCGTTGAAGTTTTCGTAGCAGTTTGGTTAAGTTTTGAAGGTGGAGTTCCTAGCACCACGCCCAATCCTCCCTCTTTATCCGGGCTTGGGACCTGCTAGAAAACTAATGAGCTAGTAATCTAGGCGAGGTTGTGTCACACAGAAGTTGCTTCCAAAAGGAGAGAGCATTTCCAAATCTGCACCAGCCTCGTGAAATCAAGGGAAGGCTTCTGATACTGGGTGGTTTCTGTCACTCAAATTCACCTGATCCTTGATAATGTGTCTGTACAACTAACGTCCCACATGCAGACTTTTGCTGCAGACAGAAGCTTTGATGTTGTCTGACTCAAACAAACTCGTTATCGAAGTCATCCTGTTACACCAATAATCGATCTTCCTGATGCGAAGAGAAGTCTCCTGTCTACTGAAATCCGAAACAGTATCTACCACGATATTAGTCTTGGTATTTACCTGTTGCTTTACAAGTCCTTCGGAAAGATTCTGTAAGTTGATTTTAGGTGCTCGCTCTGTTCACACTGATCAAGCCGACCTTCATTTTAGTCATAAGTCATCATAAGATTGTGCGGATTACACTGTGCTTATTATGGCTTTAGACGCGTCACACAACAGGTAGTTAACGGGCGTATCTATCTAATTATTGGTTGGGAAATGAACAGGTCGAGATTCCAGATTACACCGTATTCGTGGTGAAGACTCACTTATCAGTGAATTTACATCAGACTGAGTATTTTTGGATCAGGTCGAATTACGGATGGCTCAGCTTACATAGAATTCGACTGAGAATCAAATTCCAGGATAAATCGAATTATTCACTGTCGTGTGATGTTTAATAGAGATTTGATGACCGCTGATTCCCTTTGAATGATTCGAATGTAGCGAAAATCCACATTCAGACATTTAGAAGACCAAAGGATTCGCAGCCTGCAATGAAGTTCACTGTCGCGAAAGAAAGGAAGGAAGAAGTAGTGGCATTTCATTCCTAGATGTCACTTTGACTGCTTTGACTGGCATGGTGAAATGAGGAGGAATGTATGTAAAACACCTAATATGAACAGGCCAGTATACTCATTTCTTGAGCTCTGCACACTTGAAATAGAAACGCAGTCAGGCAGAGTGTTTGGTTCATTGTGTCAAAGTAATCTGCTCAAAAGTCTATCATAATGAGGAGTCTAAGATCCCTAGAGAACAGCTTAATGAAAATGGCTATCCAGATGAGTTCACTGACAGAAATGGGAATTAGCCATCAAGTCAAGTCAGTAGGGCAACAAACTCAAAGCAGCCATTGTTCATAGAACTGCAATTTCTTGATGATAACATCAGTGAAATAATAACACAAGACATGAAGAATGCAGTAGGAAAAGGATTCAATGCACCACAGGCACACACACTCTCTCTCTTCACAACCATTTAAATTTCACGTCCGACAAATTAGGATAAACTACCTAATTTCACCTCCTGTATCTGTATTTACCGTCTTCACTATTCCTACGGGTCTAGTTGCATCGGCAGTACACTTAGACATCTTCACCATGGAATTTTCAAACATCATCCTGTAGGATTCAGCAAGCGGCGAACAAGGTCTATCTGTGGCTCTATTTTACCACGCCTTGTAGATAGTGTGCATCACGTTGATGTTGATCAGGTATTTAAAGTTATCTATCACACTCCTACCAATAGTAATTTTATTTTACGATTTCCTCTTCCATGTACAATTGAGGCCAGCCACTACAATTCACCTGAAGAAGACAGACCTGTGTGTTCAGGAGAAATGCAGACAGCCACTCCCCTCGCCTTGGCCATCATTACATGAATGAATTGAGTTACGAGAGATGCTGTCGATGGAAGCTATTATATATTCGACTTTTATCATGACTAGCTGAATGAGTGACTGGACGTCAAGAGAAGTGAAGAAGTATACATCCTGGCTGCTCCGCTTCGTTGATAGTAGTAGTAGTAATAATAATAATAATTCGCTTTATTCCAAAACAGTACTAATGGCACAGTGTGGAATTCTCAGCATTTTGTACATTATTGCATCTAATTTTATCTAATCGTATTAAAAACAATTATAATCATAAAAGTACACGATGGTTAATCATAGTTCTTATTGGCTATTAGTTTCGATAGTAAGATCATAAATAAAGAAAACTGTAAAACACTGATGATTATGTTTGCAGCTAAGATTATCAGTCAATTATGTCGGACAACATTAAAGACAATTTTAGGAATAATATTACAGGATTGCTAATGATGGTTCTTATATGGGAATTGTAGCCACCGGGAAATCACATATACATACATAGACAAAAAACTGTAAATAATGATAAGGTTGGTGGCTAAGGTTGTCAACCAACTGAGGTAGTGTTACCACAGATTACAAATAGGAGATAATAAAAGAGCCAATTATTTAGCTTACAACATAGTAATTCATAAGTTTCACGCTTTACATTGTCTCTATCACATAGAAGACAGGCGAGATATGGTATCGTTGAGTTCCTACACTTGGCAGTACGAGCAAATAATCTTTTGCACTGACTTCTGCTTCTACCGGATGCGATGCAAGAGGAGAGCTGAGAATGAAGGGAGTTTTGAGGGTCAGACAATATAGATTTAGATAATTTCTCGCACGAGTTCAGATGTCTGTCACGTAATGAAGTGACAAGTGGACTAATTTGCACACTACTTGCCCTGCTGCTAACAACCCTTAATACCCTTCTCAAAATGACACAGTCCCTTATCAGTAAACCAGGAAGGAATAAGGGGGAGCAGTAAAGTACAATAGGTAAGATACACGAGTTAACAAATTTTAAAAGCAAAGGTTGAGTGATTCAAGATTGTTTTAGCTTCTCAATGTGGTAGATACAAAAGATAAGCAGAAGGATGCTTGATGAATTTCTCGTTAGTTGGAGTGGTGGCATGCAGTAGCGAATACGCAGAATTTTCCAATAATCACTATTCTTCTTCTTCTTCTTCTTCTACATTCTCCACATATCTTACACAATTCCTCAGTGACAATGGGAGAAATGGTGTTCTTCACGATCACTCAGGAATAACTCAGCACTAGCCTTCACAGTCATTCTCTATTCAATTCCCAGTGAATTTTAAACTGTTCACTTCACTCAACATCAGATCAAGCACTTCGTGTCACTCTCAATGGCATACTTATCATTTTTGTTATAAATTGTCAATCTGTGAAATCGATTTAATCAATCATTGACAAGTAGGACAGTCTGAGTGAAAGTGCGTAGCATCACAGTCAGAAAGAGAATAAATTTATTCCATATTTTCATTAACATTCATTATCTCCTCTCTGTCAAATAACACGTGTTCAGATGTACTCACATTTTCAGACGGATAAAATAGGATCAATGGAGAAAGACAAACAATAAATACATTGTTATTATTATTTCCCACACACACACGCACGCACGCACGCACACACACACACACACTGTTGAAGAGAAGTGGGAGATTGTTTGTTCTTGTAGCTGTGTAACAAATAGCGTTACAAAACTAATCCCACTCCCGTCAGACTCAGTCTAGGTTGGGGTGAGATCATCAACTCTACCCTCAACGCGAAAACTTCATCCCTTTGTTGCACTCCACTCTACTATAAACAATTATTATATGATATGATTATGTGACTTGCCCCCATCTCCAAAATAATCACCTCTGAGCTGACTTCATATGTGACAATGAGCTGAATAGTAGTAAGTGATAGTTCCCATGTCAATCCGTTACATAACTAATGAGTCAGTCGGATAACTAGTCAATGAAATGTGATATATACATTTATACATGAAAATAATTATCATGACAATTACTAGAGGAGGTGGTAATCATATTGGCATTAGAATAAATGAATATTAATATGAGAACATCTATTTTGAATAGAAATTGTTCGCTTAGCATAGGAAGTAATGACACCAAGGTGTTCTACCTATTGTAATCTGAGTTGATTAATATGATGCTATGACTAAGCACTCAGTAAGCAAAACCAAACCAACTGTACAGTTCATAGGTAGCCTAATCATGAGCCCTAGAGTGTACGGGAGATGATGAATGCCACAACCACCATTGACATCATCACCATCATCATCGTCATCATCATCATCATCATCATCAGCAGCAGCAGCAGCAGCAGCAACAACAACAACAACAACAATAGTCATTGTTTTCAAGATAGACACGACTAATTCCTGAACATAATCCATCTGTTTCAAATCCTACTGAAAATCCTGTGTACTCCTTGTTCTTATTGTTTTCGCAAGTTCGACTTCATAGGTGAGCACTGTCTGAGCTTGAAAAGTCAACTTCGAAGATGAATTGGCTAACCGTGATGTATGGACAACGAGGGGATGTTCACTGAATCAATACTCAGTGGTGATCATAGCTAAATGAAGTACACTAGACACCGAGAGTGGATTAATGTCAACTTCAATCAATATCACCACTGTCAGCTACATTCTCATCAGTCATTTTCCTTGATAGAGATAAGCTCGTGTCTCTCTCCCCTTGATGATCTGAGATGAATTCACCGTGCTTAACTTCATATTTAAGGGGACTTCGTCACCATTTCTTATTTCTACCTCCCAAGATTAATTGGCGATAATATCTGTAGTCAGTTGCTTGTAGGACATACATTTCGGTTTCCAACTCACATATGCCTGTTGTCACAAGACACATCTGAGTGAAGATCAAAGTCGTCGCGGCGTGTTCCCACCAACAGTATAGCAAACGTCACAACAGATATTCAATCTGCGCGAAACGGTTGATAAGACGCCTTCAAAACTGACAGACATAACACCTGATATGATTACAGCATTGCTGTAGTCCCGTGAAACAAAATCAACTACCCGACAGCCTCCATTCCGCGTATACAATTAAGCTAAACGATGCACATCACGTTTGACTTGAATAGGTTGTTCCCTCGCCCTATGTGCCTTGTTCGCGTTGATATCTATAATAGTTAATAATGCTTTATTGTCACACAAGCCATATATAGCAGTTTAATGAGTTATATTAAGCATACATGAATGGTCTACAAGCTTTCCTTGTAACCAGAAAGTCCTGTAGTCGAACACTCGCTATGGTTACTTACTGATGAAGAGTCCCAAAATAGGACGAGATAGATGTTCAGTACTCCCAGTCCTTTTAGTGGTTCTTTAGCCGATTTCAGTTCGTGATGAAATCCTGGAATTTCAAATAATTTCACCCACTTTAAAGAAAGTATTCCACAAGTGTAACTTGCAAATTATTGAACACTTCAGGTAATGCCTAGTGAACTTCGTTTTCTGTTTTCTAGAGGAATTTTAGCTGCATGTATAGGAACCAACAGCCATCAGTTACGAGATAAACAAGATTCAACTCGAAAAAGTATGCAGTAATGCATGGCATTAACACGCGTTAGTTTAACACTGAAAATATCTAAAGATATACAAATCTGGTAGTCTTAAGAGGTCGACAATGCCACACTATACAGTTTAGACATTCAGTCGTAACACAATTTCTGTGTTGCTAAATGTACACAGAAATTCCAGTACACATTCCCGGTGGCATAGTACAATAGGGAATTATGATTATGCATACAGTGTCAGGGAAAGTGGTACTACATTTAGTAGATTCACTAGGTTGTTTGGTCCCTAACTAATGTAATGCGTCTAGTCCTTTGTTTGCTGCCGACTGAATTCTATTAGTGGCTACACTGCAAACTTGACTGATAGAATTCAGTCCACAGCAAACAAAGGACTAGAGTAGACACTAGTTAGTGTCCAATCAAGGTGTCTAATACAGTTCGACAGGACGTCGGTCGCGAGCCCTAATATCTCCTTGATACCATTTCTGACTATAGGTAGTACTGGGTGACATGAGTTTGAATCTCAGAAGGGAAACGAGTTCATACAATCTTGCAGACACGCCTTGCTGACGAGTGCCGACAAGCATGAAACCTAGGTCGAAGGCTTCCTGTCGATTGCCTCCAACAACCGAATAGATTCACTACAATTAAGCTAATTAGATTAAGTTCTCAGAATAAACACAGTTCATATGTACCTTGATGCAATATGCTGAATTAATACATTACTGAAAAACAGGCAAAGACATACATTTTCACTTCACTGCATGTGCAATAATCATGACAAACAACTATATTTGTTGGTCTAGACATCAAGTGAGAAAACGACGGCACAACATGAATAAAGTTAAGAGAGTAGTTCACATATATAATCCACACAGTCCAGATTAGTTTACTTCAACCAATGTAGTTATCTATTAAATCCACCCACCAATAAACTTTCAACTTACGATAATTGCTGCCCAGTGATACAACGCACCTAGACAAGTACTACTGTCTTCATAGAGGTTCTGTTAATGTTTATAGGTGATTTTTACTCACTGATAGTATTCACCTGATGAATAATACACTGCTTTATATGAAAACGGGCTGTTTGCATTTCTGAAGACACATGATGGTCTTCATAAAATGAATCTATGTCAAAAAGAAAGACAGCATTTATGTAAAGAGTGAATCACTTTAGTAGAAAATATCACCCTTCAATTATCCATTTCTCCTTATAACAACAACAACAACAACATGTCAACACTTTTCAGCTGAAACATGAACGCCTGCAATCAACGTGTACAGAGTGCAACAATCAGGACATCTCAACATGCTATCTAAGCAATTCACAGTTTCCATCACTCCAGACAATATACTACAAAATTTTACCATTATTTTATTTAAACACTATACAGGTGAAATTTGAACGAAATAAAGCCTTCACATTGCTACCGTCAGTCAGGACGGCATCATGCATTTTACAGACTGCAGTTTTCGTGCTTAGTATAAGTTATCGTTTACATGCCTAAAGAAACGTTATCATCCAACTTGTAATTAGTTTTAGGCTTTCTTATTTCGAACGATCATTTCCTCATACTATGCTTTACTGCTTCCGAAGAGTGTTATGTAATGTTTCAGGGTTTCATACTTTCTTGCACTCTTTAGTTTTAAAGTTATAAGCCGAATACAGTAAGCCGGTAAGTTTGTATTATTTAATCTATGAAACTCGAGGTGGACACCTGTTATGAGGCATGTTTCAGGCATTTGTACTTGTTTATTTTCATCTTCAATGAATGAAATCTTTCATCACACCGTAAAGGAATCATATTGTGAATTAGGCATGCAGCCTTATTTTACTGCATCTATGCATTTTGATGAAATTATTGGTTAAAAACATTCAACTGAAGATATGATATTATGGAATTTAGACTGTCACATATGTAGTCCTTAATTTATCATTAAGCTAGGCAGAAGGTATAATAAATGTTGATTACTGTACAAGGTAAAATAGAATATAAGGAGTAATTGAGAACTAGTAGGAAATATATTTTCTCTTATTGTTTTTCTCCATCAGGACTGTACTACTCTTCCCCGAAATTATTTTCTTGACAGAGCTCACCACTTAGTAGGAATTCGGATTTGAAGCCTATGATACACAGAAACATAACTACATCTCCACTTTTTTAGTACATCTAGGCTTATTGTTCACCAATATACAAAAGTATCAATTCCGAAAGGCACATACAGAATACTGAAATCATGTATTGTCAGCAGAGCTAAATGTGAAAGTATGAGAGGAAATAGACGGAATGTAGCGGGTCAGGCAGGAGCATGACAAACAAATAAAGATCAATTACAGTAATGGACATCAACCTCGCCCATCGTATGTATTTAACAGAAAGCAGAAGTACTTTCCCTAGTGTTGTTTTATCCCATATACGTAAAAAAGGAGAGAATAAAATTGAAATTTACTTCAGGATTAAGACATATTTAGTTTCCAGCTGGTATAGGACATCAGAGCTGAGTTTTATCCCATCAAATCTTGAAATATCTTTTGTCTATAATCACGAATTTAAATTTATAGGGCCAAGTACTGTAGAAAGAATGGTGTGGAACATAACTGATTATCAGTCGTCTTATAACACATGAAAGCATCCGCCAAACCTGTAAGTATTGTCAAAACGACATGTGACGTAATGAGTACGGATGTTTACAATACAATGTAATATATATATATATATATATATAATACGTCATATCATATCGTATGTAATTTCAATGTAATTTTGGATAACATAACAATAATGATAAAAGTTAATGTGATGTGGTACAATTTTGTAGATTTGACAACCAATAACGGATTTACTTACAGAATAAAAAGAGCTTGTTTTTATTTCAGGCTTTTTCTGCAGCTGCTTATAACTTAAACTGACATTTACATTTATCGAGTCTGACGACGGATTGATATCACTTAGAGAACCATTGAAGACCCATTGGAAGTACTGAACAGCTGTCTCATCCTAGTTTGGGCATCATCGGAAGTACGCACCCACCAGTGAGGTCCATCAAGTCGCGTGTGAGGATGGATTTCCCACAGATAACATTGGTTGGTAGTCGCGTTAAAATCACAAATTAGTAGAAGTTAAAATTCATGAGCTATTGAATCGGGTCCCAGTGGTTGAATGGTATACGAGGTTGCTTTGCAGCTGGAAGGTACTAAGTTCGCAGCCCAATGAGTGCGTATTGCCAATGATTTCCAAACTAGGATGAAACAGCTGTCCAGTACTTCCAGCTGGTTTTCAATGATTCTTTAACTGGTGTCAATCCATAGTCAAACTTGAAAAACAAATCTAATCCTTACAAATCAACTCTTGAAAATTTACATTTATGATAACTTTTGTCAATTTTAGAATGTTAGCAGTTGAAAAAAAAACAGTGAAGTAAAAAATGAGTTTATTTCCACTTGTCAATGTCTTCATTGTTGCTTTATTCAATGGAACTGAATATAAAACCCTGTTGGTGTTTATTACTTACCAAAGTGTATGTAAGTTTTATCTGCTGATACGTAAAGCTATCTCACTCAGTAGAAGTAGCAAGTTAATCAACTCAGAAAAGTCATTAAACGATTCCTCACAGTTTTTGATTTCTTTCCAACACATTGCATAGTTATTCTACTATCGGTGGGAAATTTCTGCATCTCTCTGCAGTCATTAGAACTTCTCACTAAAAACAAGATAAATTAAATTTTAGTAAATTCTATACTGTGCCTGCTCAATGTGATGCATGCTACAAGCAATCGTAACAGCCAGACAGTGGCGATATCAAAATAAATCATTTTGATCAATATAAAACTAATTTTTTGCATGTGTCTTTATTACCTCACTACTTTCCTCTCAAACAGATATTTGATTAAGGGATTCAAAATCCTTTGAAATCCCTTCCCTATCTATAATAACTTCTATCAACCCGTCCACTTTCTGATGCTATCCAAAATGTTTTATTAAAATTATTATTATTATCAATCATATGAGCAGGTGTTAAAATAGACTTCAACTGAAACTTACTGCAGTAGTATGATCAATGCTTAAGTCTTTCGGTGAATTGTTTACCTTTATTAAGAACAGGAAGTTACTCGTTCACTGCAGTTTACTAACCATTTACATTTTCTAGTGTCAATCACATAAGTCCTATGATACTGTGTCTTACTTTATACTTTTTCATTCACTTACATTATTTGTTGTATTGCATACTAAACACTAAATGTTATTAGGAAAATCATAATTAAGAGCAAGAAAATTATTGATGATATCGATTTTCAGGAGCAAATTTGTCGTTTGTGAAACAAACAAAGTGAGGTAAAAGTTTATTGAAGTTTTCTTTGAAAACCTAATTTGTGACCTGTTCCCTTGATTGCCATGAATATTGGCATGATTCTTGATGACAGCCACAGTGTCAACATTTCACACACTAGGGTCTGAATATTCCGGTTTGCCAGAGTAGACTATGTGTTTTGATGGATAATACGAGTTAGCAGACTCTTCACAATTACAGAGTCAGCCACCGTTACAACATTGTCCTCGCACGAGAAATAAGACAGAAGATGAACAATAAATGGGGCTTTTACTGCCTCAAGTAACGGTTCAAACTAATACATAATGATTATATATATGTATATATATATATATATATATATATATGGAGAGAGAGAGATTTGGAAAGATTGCATTAGTCGAGGGACTAAATGTCCACCTAGTACCACTTATCAGGCATTATTTGGAAAAGATCAATTGATATAGCTCATCATATCAACACTTGATTAAGTGTATATATCAGTGGAAATAAAAACTGATTCATGGTCATAGGAATTTCGGTAACCATATCAATTCACGAAACACCAGATTTGCATAGTAGTCAGTTTGATTTCGTATCTCCCATCTATTTATTTATTTTCAGAAAAATGCACTTACAGGTATTTTCTGACTTAGACCACCTTTGGGTAACTGAGTGATTGATATGTAGGTGGTCACTGAAACAGCTTAGCATAGATTGTGAATATGTGTGACAAGCCCGAAACATATTCCTCAACTTTTAAGTGCTGAAATTGTCTCTCCGGCATTTTCGACCGTCTCACACTGTACTATCATACCCATTCATCCTCCTCATTTATCACAGAAAGAAAATTCTATTTGTGCACCTGAAATAATCAAATTCTGCAATTAAGTAAGATTGTTATCACCCTGGAGAGTTCCTAATTGGGAATGTCTATTAATATTATTGTAAATAGTATTATTACTACCACCATTATTATTGTTACTGCTAGTATAAAATAGTGACCCTATTGTGTGGAAATAAGCGCGAGTGAACAAAGGAAAGTGCAGTGCACCCAGGAGAATAATACGACAGGGACAAACTAACTGGCTTTGCAGGGTGAAGACAAACAATAAATCCATTCAAACGTGTGGAAGAAAAGGACAATAGAAAAAGTTTTAATCAACATTTTTATCATGTACTCTCTCCTCACACCCCTCACTTATTCATCACATATTTTCTATACATTCAATATCCTCACAATCTGTTTCATAATTTAATTTGTTCTCATCCTTATTTTTACTGTCTTTGTTTTTAGTTTTTATTTTCACTGATCCTATCCTTAGTCATATTTGTGTATGTTAATTTATTAGAGGGTGACATGAAAATGACAGATATAGATTGTGTGTGTGTTTTGTTGCACAAACTATTCAGGTAAATACTATTTCTCTACTTAGTTCTTTCCTTCTCCGCCTTCGTACTCATTACCATGATTCTATACTGATTTTTGTATTTATTGTCTGTTCTTTTTATTTATGATGCATGTGTGTGTGTGTATGTGAGTGCGTTCATCCGCGCATGTGTTAGATTTTTGTGTAAATTCGATATACTATCACTACATTAATGTGTTCATTTCAGTTTCCTTCTGTCCACGTATATATATACAACCACGTGGTAAACGTTAAATAGTTCGATTTCTACAAAGTCTTTCTAATAAGTTAAGCGAAAGTTTGAACAGATGGATTTGATTTACCAAAACTAATGAAATTAAATTAGGAAGAAAATGAATTTATAAGAAATAAGCAACGAACAGGGGACCGGAGGGGGGGGGGTCAGAGAAAATTATTCCTGAAATGATGAAAAAGTTTGAATAGGTTTATTGTTTGTAGTACTCAGTTAAACTAATCAATTCTACCTTGTGTCACATCAAAAATCATATGTTGTAGTAATTCATACTATTCTGCTCTACAAAATTTCAACCAACATTCTATTAATTATTCACAAAATTAAATGTTCAAGAAATAATTAGATAGATTCTACTCGTGTTACAGTTATCATTCTAGGAAATGAATTTATTATTATGAATATATCGAAAATGTATCAATAGCAATTTTTCTTTTATCTTCGCTTTTATGTGATTTAAATTATGCTTTAAAAATGTTTCTCAGGAAAAAAAAAACATCTCATTTCATAAAAGTAACATCTGTTGTGCAGTTCATTCTCTGCATTATTACTTGTAATATTCACAGTTACATTCTGTATACACTAACCAGTGAGATTATCAAGGCTAATGATTCGTCTAAGCCGAATGAATACAAAGACTTTCTATACTGAGCTTCATTGACCTTTAACAAGACTCATATTTCAGTTCACTCAGTTTTCGGAAATTTCATTTCCTATCCCGGAAACATGTCGTGTGTTCTCAGTGGAGTGATTCCTAGACGATAAGGCCTGCCGTTAAGTTAATTGTTCAATCTATAGAAAATTATTTCTTCAGACAACAATTCCCCCTTTATAAATCTGAACAGGTATAAACCAAACATCGGTGCAGAATAATATATGAAGCCAGTATATTTCCTTGATTCTCGTGAGTTGCATACAACCTGTTATGTTTAGTAAGACCAGTTATAATACAAATTTAACGTAGATTTTGTTTATTATCATGAAACACTCATCCACCAGGGATTATTATTATAAGGTCACAGAGAAGCACAACATAAGGATGGTCAGCTAGAAGCATTTCACTATGTTGCACCAATCTTTGTTCTATCTCTGTTAAAAAATTATTTTGCTCTGATGGCAGCTACGTGGAAGAATACTGTGACACTCACTGCTGTCACATTGTCATTTTCATAATGAGGTGATTAGAAAGATACAATGACATGGAAGCACGAAACATGTTGAATTTTTTAATGAAAAAAATAACAAAGAGGTACTGCTGGTTGTCGTCATTGCCTTGCATTTACTCATATCAATCTGCAGTGTGCACGTTCCTGCTTTCTTGAATTAATATTCATGGTAGTAAGTGGGTTAAATAGTATGGGCTAGTAATGACCGTTCATATTCTAAAACTTTTCTTACAATTCCTTAAATAAACTGATTTTCTCACAAGGACATATCAGACACTAGTGGCAACCTCTTGACACCAAGCGACACTGAGTACTTGTTTCATCCTAGTTTGGTACTCTTAGTCGACATGCATCTTATTTGCATAGGTGACGGGGATAGTTTTCAACCAAATATTCTACTTTGAATTCAAAATTAACTCTTGTTGTCACAAATATTTTGTCTCGATTTACATTATTATTATTATTGTTACTACTCAGAACCGCTGTTTTACTTTCCTCCCGGCGTAAGTTTTCTTAGCAATCATATATTTACAATTGTACACTTTAGTGTGAGCGAACTACTGGTGAAACAACCATACCGAAAAATTTCTTTGATGCCTCTTTTAATAACTGATTCACCTAAGCTGTAAACGACGATTACTCAAATACAGATATGCCTTTCCACTGAGTATGAAATAAATTATGGTAAGTATACGCTCCAAGAGAACGTCCCTCCTAATATTTAAGCGTAATTGGTACTATCATAAACAGTTTACTCACATGCATAAACGGCTGAATAAAAGTGCGATACTTAATTAGAATGGCAAAACTCAGATTTAGAGAGCAAAAGGATTGAGGATTATTCAATCTGATTCAGTGTGTGGTGCTTGAGTGTTTTCTCATTCGGTCGAACTCTCCTGAGAAGTAAACAATAGAACTTGGGATACAGCTTTGTTTCAATGCACTCGATAATGAAATCCTAAGAAGTTCTCGCTTCACTGTACTTCACATACTCATCGAGCACCTTTAACGCGAACTGTTGCTCCGAAGGTTATAATACAGAGAGAATCCCCATTTAGAAAGCAAAAGGATTGAACACAATCTGATTAAATTTCATACTTAAACGAGACGTCATTCTATCCTCATGTTGGCCAACTATAGAAAACCTACACTGAAACTTATTCACTTTGTAAAAGCTATTAGTGTTCAGCTTCTTTTGTTTTCATTTCACGTTTCCTATATTATTTCACAATGATGTTATTTTCGCCTTTTCGCAACTCAATCCCACCCCTCCACTTTCAACATTCTCGCAGTAACTGTTACCAATATGACACTTACGAATTCTTGCCAGTGGCACGTGTCATGCTAACATTAACTTTTCTATTTATATCACTTCGAAAACATAGTACGCAATCACGCAAATAGTAGAATTCGACATCCCTTGAGAAGACCGTCAGAGAGAAACCACTAATTTGACCTTCTCTTCACTTACAATGTTTTACTAAGTCTCATAATACCCTCAAATAGCAAATGTGCCATCCATAAATATTTAGTTATTTTCCGAAATCATTCTAGATCCCAGACAAGATATCTTCTGGGATATTATTCGGAGTGTCTATTGTAGATTCTTGCAATGATGTCTTGAGAGAGCAGACGAATAACACTCCGTATAAGGCTGTGAAATTACTTATATCTTGGATTCATTCTTCATCAAATTATCGTCGAAGAGAAGTAACACTTTTCATTAATCAAGTATTTTTATTTTATGCGCATTTGTTGACAGAAAATGAAAGCTATTAAAAAGTATTTTGATAAACGATAGAAAAATAAGATGAAAAAAATGTTGGACAAATACTTCATACATGCTACATTTGAAAAAAACAACGACTTGGGAACAGGCCTTTAAATGCTTTTATAAATTGTAAAACAAGGGATATAAGCAGTTTTACAACAACAAAACGTTAAGCTTCTGTTAAGCAGAGATGATTATGGTTACGTACGACATTAAAATCACATCGATATGTCTAATTAATCTTAAGCAAAAGTACGTCATTGACTAACGACTGCATCAAACTTTCTTATGGTTATTTTCGTTGTTTTGTTATGGATTGTCCCATTCTCTGTGCTTCATTTTGGCATACTTCCTAAGTCCTATTTAAATTCCCTGTTTATTTGTGGTTTGGACGGTTATTCCAATCACAAAAATACGTGCCCCAATACACATCATGTTTTCTCAATCATTTCCGGATAAATGTACCAGAAGGTTGCCAGTTTAAATTTAATACCTGAAAATAATTATAGACGAAAAAGACGAAAAAAAATTATAGGTGAAATAGAAAATTGTCAATATGGGAAAGATTCTGTAGGCGACTTGAAACTTCCCAAATTTTGCTCACTTGTCTATTCTTTCTGCATAAATCAGCCACCTACTACTTAAAATCAACTGTTCACGGAAGTAAGTGGGTGGTATTCACACCTGTTAGATTATACTAATCCTCAGTATTTAATGGACAGGTCCTAACCATATGATCGGCATAGCAAGAGTACACCACCTCACAAATCATTGATTAAATACAAGAGTGAAAGCATGTAGACAAATTGGTTCCATTTATTTTCCGAATATGGGAATTAAAAGCGGTGAAGTGATCTAACTTATGAATTCTTACGATAAATAGACCCTGGTTGACTAATTTAATTAAGAAGATAAATTAACACATAGAAAGGGAAACTAACTTCCACGCGAACTTCTTAGGCTTTAACATGTCATTAAAATGTAAGTAGTTAGTCAGTCAAACATTATTATACAGAAACATGTGAAATTCCACTTACTTATAGTATGACGAAAAAGTCACCATGTATTTGTATACCGTATACTTATAGATTTCCACGTTCAACTTGGCTTCTGATGACAGTTATCATTCAGCGACCATTGAGTACGACGGAAATTATGGGACAAATTGAATTCAGATAAAATCATCTGATCGTTAGTTGAGACAGGTGAAGCATAGACAGGATTTAATAAATTGGCAACTGCAGTCGTGGTTGGTGTGCTAAAGTGCGACAGGTACCTTTTCGATACTGGTAAAAAATTCATCTCTGATGGTAGTCTGCTCCTAAACATAGGACTATTATAGCCAGAATCACTGCGACATTCTGAGAATGAGAAATCCGAAGATGATGGTAAGTTATTTGTTATTTCATCAGTGTGTCTGACGTGTTTCATGATGGATGGAGTTGAAGTAAGTTTTGGTGTCGAAAACATTTCTCTGGCAGCAGTGATGCTATTGTTGCCAGTATGGTCCCAATAGGTTGGAAATATGGGTGACATATATGGTTGGTTGACTGATCTTCTTTCTTGAATGGATGTATTCTTAGTAGTTGATATATCCTTCTCGAAAGACGACCAGGAGGTCCCTGATCTTGCCTCACGGTGATTGATTCCAAATAACCCAGCTGATTTAGGTGTAATTGATTTAGCTTGACCCTTCACATTTATTGTTAATTTGTTGGATTCAGGTGTTCGTGGCATCGGTGATGATGTTGATTGATCCGCTAAATCCGAACATGAATTTTCCTGCCCGTGCAATACTTTGTCTAAATGCTCAATATACCAGATTGCTTTCTTTAAAGTAGAGATTTTGCTGAGCTGTTCACCTGAACGACATGGAACAACAGCTCGCAGACGATCGAATCCCATGTTTAACAGCTTAACACGATTTCTTTCTCTTTCATTACGTCGGGTGATATTATTCTGATCTGTACTATCATGATCTCTAGGTTTTTTCTCATTTGAACTATCAGGTACATTTGGAGTCTGTGTCAATGTTTTTGTACAAGTATTCGATAATTCCCCAAGTGGTCTGCGTATATCCTGACAGTTCCATTCACTGAAATTAAATATCCATTTGTCTGCGCTAACGTTTTCGTCTGCATCGAGTTGAATACGCTTTTTGCAACCTCTTCTAACTTTGGAAAACTGATTTTGAAGTTCAGACATTTAAATTTTCAAAAAATTCCGATGAATAGTAGAAAATAGAGCAAAGTATTACACAGGCAGTAATCAGCTGTAGTTGATTTGAAATACAATCGCGTCAAAGGCAAGTTCAGAGACCTGACCACATCTAAGTACCATCCTATATTTATAGTGTTCTCGAATCGGCCCCCCCCCCCACCATATTCCTATTTAATATTTGAGTGACATGATTTAATGTGTAAAAAGTCGCATGACATTGCGTCCACAGACTCATCCTTAAAATATCATTGGTTAATCGGATAATTCATCCTAATACTTCTGCGGGATTTTATTAACCAATAACATTGTCATAAGTAATCAGCCAATCAGAAGAGGCGCATGGAAGTATAATTTTTTATTTCATTTTTATACAATTTTCTATATATTAAATATTCCCATAGTAAAATTTAGAACAACACAATTTTCTAGTCTGCTTATTTGAAACATAAGACTACAAATGACACACGTGAGTGTGTGTTCGAAAGCCTGACTGCGAATGGTTAATATTTTTGGAGGCTGTATTCATCTATGTTTCCTAATATCATGGCGTGATATAGTAGTTTATTGTTTTCACATTTTGATGTGTTTTCTCACCATTATTACTTCCAATGAGATTGGTAACTGCTAAAGATATTATTAATAACCTGCCTCTAGTGCTTTCTCTATTTACAATGTCTCACGGCGTCATTTGTTTTATTGATAGAACAGTTAACCAAACACTGTGCTAGACGATTCGGCGCTAAGTTGAAAAATGATAAAAATTTAACATCTCATGCTCACAGTATTTAGCAGTTGTCAATGTTCTTCTTATGCATTAGAGGTAGGAAGCTTAAAAGAACTGAGTGAAATGATGTAATAACACTCAATAATAGGAATTATCAGGGGTTTCATGTAGAATACTGATGAAACAGGATGATTACAGTGAACTTATTGTGTATGATGCCATCTGATTTATCAACTACTTTAAGTAGCCTTGATAGGGAGCCAGTTGTGTATTTATGTATGCTAGACGGCAAGTGTTAGAGATTAAGTATGTGTATGATGACAATGTAAGGTATCTATCAGGGATACTACTAGGACTACAGCATTCTTTCATTCATTTCCTGCTTGCTGAGCATTTAGCAGGCAGGCGAGATGATAACTTTTGATGAATTTAAAGTCTAACTTTCAGATAAAGAATGCACACATTGGTTCCAATGGTTCTCTAACTGATGTCAGCTCATGATGAAATCCTGTAACCAATCAAATCCCTACAAACCAACACTTGAAAATCAATGAGATGCTCACTAGCGACTTGCCCTATTCAGGTGGGTAGTCACCTGGGGTTCTAGTGAGAAGTCGTGACCAGTAGGGTGCAGCAGGTCGGGCGTGAGGACAAATACTCGCCGAAGACATTGGCTAGGGGTCGCGCTATGTCGTGAATTGGCAGAAGTTAGAATTCATGGACCATTGGATCGGGTCCCGGTGGCTTAATGGTATACGAGCTCGCCTTGTAACCAGAAGGTCCAGGGTTCGAATCCCGGTGGGTGCGTACTGTTGAAGAGTCCCAAACTAGGACGAAACAGCTGTCCAGTACTCCCAGGTTTTCCAATGGTTCTCTAACTGATGTCAGCTCATGATGAAATCCTGTAACCAATCAAATCCCTACAAATCAACACTTGAAAATGCACACATTGTTTTACAAGATGATAAATATGAATGACGTGTGCGTTTATATCGTGCACAGGACATTTTTGCAATTCATTCACACTCACTTACAATTACAGCAGCTTTTATTCAGTATGTTTTAAAGTCGATAAGTACTTACTTCATTATTTAATGTCAAGGAAGCATATGTGGGCAGCTTCTTGCTTCGGGTCAACAAAAGTCTCAGTTAATCATACGAAAGACAGAGTTGGAAGTTTCCTGAAGTGACTACAGGAAATTCTGGATCCGGAATGGAAATTAGAGTTTGCTGTAGAGAAGACGTAACTATGGTACAAAAGGAGCACGAATAACTTAAGAAGTCATAATCTCATTTAAGCAAATTCTGCATTAGTGTTGTCATCTGTACTGAAAGTAGAAACATAAAAAGTGTAAATGTGTATGAGACATAGTGCATGTATTTGTTTCATTGCTACATGCTATTACCAAGCAATCATATGTTTGTTATGTTCTAAATTGCGAGTTCTGAATAGTAATAATTACGGTACTAATTTTCGAAAGATCACGTAGATGTAGTCTACGATTTATTGAAAGTGCTGAATACTTACTATGTGACATATCTGTCATGTATTTAAGCTAAGTGAGATCAGAAGTTTCTTCTTTAAACGTTGTTGCTTACTTGTTCGCTTGCATACTGTCACGTTGTTTTCAGTTGATAAAAATAGAAAAACTCCATTAATAACCTGCTTCGAATAATTTTCAAGTTTGCAGTCCCTCCCCATGTCAGTTAAGAGTTATAATAGCATTGATTTCATGAACTGCAATAGGGTCAAATAGATGGAGTCGGGATCAAAAGGCAAGCAAGGTATTCATAGTCACCGGATCTCCATCTCTTGTGAGCGACAGCACCATGAAAAATCACTGTAGATGACTGCAACGTAATACTAAGTTAACTTATGTGAAGTAAGCAAACGTGAGATACAATCGTTCATGAGAAGAGCTGACTGCATTATGAGATGACACTGATGATTACTTTCTGTTATGACTTCTTGAATATTGTTCAAACTCCTCGTACTACATTTACACACCAGTAAATTTCGTATACATCAGACTGCATACAGGTGGAAGGAACAGTTTATATTACTTTCGGTTGTCAATAGAAAGTCATTCCACATGATGGTATTGCATCAACTTTTAAGGCACATCCACTTTCCGATATTCTCCGTTGTCCTCTTCCACCTTCACATAAGCGTAGGTTGAGTAAACACGAATGTTGTTTGAAGCTGTAAATGATTGTAGAAATACACTGGAGACAGAATACATGTAGGACCTACCATTAAAACAAGAATTGCAAAACACTACAGTCCACTGTTGCGTCGGTGGCATAGTGGTTAGGACACTGGCCGACCATGCATATGGTCCGGGGTTCGATCCCCGGTCGACTCACTCCTTTACCTCGCTAAGCCAGAAATAACGCTGGTGAAGAGGAAAGGTTGGGCATGAGGCTAGCAACCCCATCCTGTAAAATAAGCACTGCTACAGAAACTTCAAGTCACTGGCTTGAAGCCTTATGTTCCACTGGGGAACGTGAAGGCAATAAAAAAAATAAACAGTCCACTGTTAATCCTTGTTAAAATGTCCAACCCTCGATAATCAGTTTGCGAGGCAGTCAAAGTATAGTGCAACTAAACATCATGACTGTCTCACAAGCATTAGTAAGCTGTTTTACTATTGTCATTACTGTCCTTTCGCCCCGTTTCAGAAGTACTCATTGATAGCTGTCTGTACAGGAATTGTCTATCCTGTCATGTACTTGCCAGTGAGTGAGTGGAGCCGGAATGAAGGCTGCGTGTTCCATCCTGTTTTGGAACTTCCATTTGGACATACTCGGAGTGAAATGGGTGTTTTTGTTCCCAGTAGCTCATAAAGCCAGTGACCATTGTTTCGAACCCCTGGGCGCTGACGATTAATCAACCGACTCACAACAGTCATATTACTTTGTTGATGTAGTTTATACCTCTCACACTGTTCATATTTGAAAGTAACACATTCAGTCCAATATATGTTCGAGGGGAGACACGAAGATTCCTATTCACATATGCCTAATTACTCAGTATTAATAATAATAATAATAATAATAATAATAATAATAATAATGGTAACAATCATTTTCAAGTGTTTGTTTGTAGGGATTTGATTTGATTGGTTACTGGATTTCACCAAGAACTGACATCGGTTAGAGAACCATTGGAAAACCACCTGGGAGAACTGAACAGCTGCTTCGTCTTAATCCGGGAAATGATGATGAAATCCTGTAACCAATCAAATCAAATCCCTGTAAACCAACACTCGAAAATCAGTCTGATGCTCACTAGTGACTGGCCCTATTCAGGAAGGTAGCCACCCGAGTTCTACTGGTGGGAAGTTGTGACCAGTGGAGTAGAGCAGATCGGGTGTGAGGACAGATACTCGCCAACGATACTGGCTAGTGGTTAAGCTATATCGTCAATAAGCAGAATTAATAATTCAGGGAACAATGGATCGGGTCCCAATTGGCTGATTGGTCTACGAGTTCGCCTTGTAACCGAAAGGTGTTGGGTTCGAACACCGGCGGTGGGTTAGTCGTGATGAAGAGTCCCATACTAGGACGAAACAGCTGTCCTGCACTCATAAGTTTGCCAGTGGTCTATGATGAAATCCTATAACCAGTAACAGTAATAATTTGTTTAGCATATTTTCGAGGACAAACTGCATTCTTGGAAATTGCGTTAGAGATATAGGCGTATTGATGACAAGGCTTCCTGCCGATTGCCTCCAACTATCTAATACGAACAATTCAGAGTGCACCGTAATGGCGCGCCACCTAACATGCTGGCCACATTGCAAGCTTGACTGATAGAATTCAGTCAGATAGGACTAGACGCATTACACTAGTTATTGACTAGTGTGCAATCAAAAAAGTATTGATGACACCACAGTATGTATATTTTCAAGAAGGATACTCAGGCAACGTCTGTGTGAATTTGAATGCCATTTCACGTTTTTCACACTGGAAAAGCTGTCAGTGAGAAACACTCCACTTGATATGTGGAATTGTCTCATAACAGGATGTCAAGAGAAATGCGCTATTGACAAGGATGAAGTTAAGTCAGATCGAATTCACTACATTTTTATGTAAGCTGAGTGATCACGTAACGGTGGCTGAACAGTGAGTGAGTGATCTCACTAGTCATATATAGATAAATGTCATCCAGTCTGGGGGATCAGAGGAAGTCAATATATAGTTACATCTCAACTACTGATCACAATGGAAGGATGAGATCAATATTTGGTTATATATTGTCGTTTTAACTGAGGTTTTATTCTCTGTGATCTTCTTCTGAAAACGCTCCAACGTGGGAAGACAGTTGTATTTGGTGTAGTTGAATTTGGTGTGTAAACACTTCTATTTAGAGAAGACTATGAATTGTCTGACTTCCATTCGCGTAGGTTATTCGGTAATCGTTAAAGATAATTCCGAGTTGACTAAAGTTCCACTTCAGGAAAATACTAAAAACTGCTGTTACACGACGACCAATTTCCCATTAGCTCTTTGTCAGCATACGTGTTGCATTGTGAACAAAGTAATTCAAATTCACGCACAACCCAAATACACATTTGCATCTATTGATATGGGTGATACTTTGGATCGATTTGATGTTTTAAGTCGCATCATGTTTCTCCCTATCTCACTTATTTTACTAAGAATATGTAGAGTTTTGTTCCCAGCACATTTCAGGCGATTTCGGTGTATTATGAATTGTGTTTCAGTCAAATGGCATTAGTTTTGTCATTGCGAATACTTATCAACAGCTGATTTGTGAAGTATGTCGTTAGCACATTTGGATGTTTCATCTCTAGAAAACTGATGAATTTTTCGCCACTGATACTTTAGGTCAAAATAAGCACACCACCACACGTTGCAGCCAGACGTTGTTACTCTGCATTCGGGTAACCGAATTGCATCAAGCTGGAGAAATAAATTATCTAGACTGGTTAACACATCGGAACGGAAGCTGTCAGGTATAGTGCTGACATCAGTAGGTGCAAAGAATCGGTATTCGTTTTGACAAGCTGTTAAAAATATAGAGTTTCTGCTTTGAACTGTGAGCATCTTCCTGTCATCAAAATACAACTGAGTTAACATAAACAGATTTAGAATTTAATTTGTGGATGGTGACTAGCAGTGGAATCCAGGATGCGCATTTTGTCCTATTTGGGACTCGTCAACTGGATGCACCTGCATTTCCAAGTGAGTGGTTATGTTCCCACCGAGGCTTGAACCCAGTGCCCTTAGTTTCAAACGCCAAAGCGTTATCCACTAGACCACTTGGGCCACGAGAGCCACCTCTTGTGCAACGGGTCATATTAATTTAATTCCACTGCTAGTCACCATCCACAAATTAAATTCTAATTAAATGCCCAGACATCGTCGAAGCATCTACTCAAGAAGCCGACATGCCAACCTGAGACTGAGCACTTCGGTCCAATCAATAGACGGGAAAATCTCAAATTCTATCAAACAGATTTAAATGAAACAAATATAAACTAACCAAACTAACTGCTAGTTCGTCTGTAGATGCTTCAAGTATTTCTAGTTTCTCCTCAACAAGTAAGCATCTGAGTATGCTTTGCTTCCCTGGTTTTCGTTAACATGGACAGACCCAGAGTCACTAGCTTAGCCGTTACCGAAAAGATGAGTTGATAAGTGTTTTCCTGCAAGTCATCTTGAGCTTATTCTATCCATGGCATATTGCCTCTGCAGACATACTTCTAAACACAACTTGGTCTTTGGATTTGCACTTCGCTACACGTACTTACAAGCTACTGACTAAATGAGTACTAGAATGCGCCAGCTTTAGTAAGACTGATGAAGTGTTGTCCAGTAACAATACATCAAGCCTCTACAGCCTGAGTATCATTTCCTAGCTATCTTTTTAGGGTTGATTCATTCATCCTACTGCTTTTCACATCAAAACATCATGTTTTCATTTTGTATTTCCTTTTATCTTTGGGATTTTTATGGTCGCTGCTTTTATAATCGTGCTCAACTATAACTTATGCATCATCAGCGGTTAAAAATGAGGACTTTCCTGAGGAGATGGTGGTGATCCTTTAGCTTTGCACCTTTTGAGACAGAGACACAGATCACTCAGATAATTCATCCATGTGTAAATTAAATTTGCCTTGTATTGTATCCACTCATGTGAAACTAGGTAGAATTTAGTTATTGTGAGTGTGCCTGAAGACATTATCAAAAGGGTTTCAGACATCTTGGATGACCCAGCACAGAACATATACGATCGTCTTGAATCATTTTCCACCTACTGACCAGCAGAAAGTACCAGAGGTGTTTAGGAATATGAACCTGGGCGATTATAAGTCCACAAAATTGCTTCACCAGATGAAGTAGTTGGTGGCCGAATTTGAGGTTGAAGACATGCTTCCCAGACGAACAAGAATAGTCTGAAAGATAACGGTAGAAGATGCAAGGAATCTCAGCACTGTACATTAGCCCTCTCCTTGTCAGGGGGGGGGTAACTAGAGCAGTCAACGGAAAAATACACGCTTACAAGGCGAATTGAGGTGTCTAATTATGATTATTAATACTAGGAAGCTTTCCTTCTTGAGCAAGTGATACACTCCAACTTGAACAGTCGGTTAGTGTGACGGCGAATAACGTCACTGGCGAACCTCTCCCATACCACTTCTTCTATGTCATTCTGAGAAATGCTTCCTCTTTGATAAATTGGCAGAAGCTGGCATCATCCCACCTGCGAATTAAGAGACTTTGTATCTTCTGTTTTATCGCGCATAACCCTTCTCACATTTTGGAGTGCTCCAGAGCGAATACTTCCAGTCCTCTCACTTTGATTATTCGGTCGTTTACGGAGATTTTCAAGCCAAACCAAGGTGTGTGTTGTGTAATATCTAGCATCCTGCCTTATATCACTTGGACTGACCCAACAGTTTTCACTAAGCTGAATTTAACTTTGGGGAAATGGCAAGTTGTCAGGTTTCAGTCTGAATGCATGCTTGAGGTTGGAATAATCAAACCATCCGACAACCCATTGTCTTCACTGTATTTGGTTATTATTATTCCCGTGGTTTCCGAGCAGAACATAAGACTTCGGCAGCACATCTCCATATCACCCTGTTCTCTTCAGTCGTCTTTAGCTCTCTCCACAACTGTTCATAAGCTCTCATCTCCTCCCAAAACCATGCCACCCTAAAATGCCCAACTTGCCATCTCCCATTCCCATTCCACTTGAAAACATGGAGTATGGTATTACACAATGGTTTCCTGAGAGTGTTACCGATCCTTCTCCATTTCTTGAGCAAAATGTCCATGGTTGGTTCGTTTCCATAGTTTTCTGTTTCTTATCGTCTCATGGCCATCTGATCTTCACTATGGAGATAGGGAAGGCAGCTATTGGGGGAAGTCTGAAGCCTGTTGGAATTGCCTTTGGTGACACGCCAAGTCTCTGAACAGTATAGGGGTAGTGGTTGACTTGACATTAGTGTTCAAGATTATATAAACCTCAAATTGAAATCGTTATTTGCACAGATATCCTGTGTTGTGCTACTTCTACCCTCCGCACTGTCTTTCTTTGTCCTCTTTCCGTGTTTTCCATGTTTTGCCGCAATACTGGTTCATTTCTTGTCTTTTACGTCATGTTTATCTCCCTGCTATTTGATATTTTTGTGCCAATGAACGTCTCTTTATACACTACTGATAAATCTAGTCAGTAGCAAGCGCCAAACTGTGACCATTTGTACTCTAGTTGTCTTGACGTGCTATTTTATTTTCAGTAGAATAATGAACAGTCTGAGAATCGCCAATTAGTCCTCTGATATTTTAGAGTTGAATGCAATTTATGCTGTTGTGAGTAGTGTCTATTGATCTCCTGGCAACAGCAGCAGCAACAGCTTCAGGATCCATGGGTTTAGTCCTCGAAGTTGGTGCATTTACAAACAGTCTTCTGCATGATCCAGTCGACCACAACTAGGAATATCATCAATAATAGTAGGCAGTTTTGTCTTATTCCTGTCTTCACTTCACTGGCTCCGTTGAATTTTCCTTTGTGGATCCCTTGACATATGGCAGTGTCATACAGATGTCGAATGAGGTTGATAAGTGTTGTGGGCAATTTTCTATTGTAGCTTGATTCCACACAGTATTTTGGTACAAGTATGTAATTTTCAGCATGTGACATCGGTAGCCCAAATTTAGCAGACCGACAATAGATATCAGGTGTGCGTCGGCGGGAGATCGAACCTCGGACCATGCACATAGTCTGGGGTTCGATCTCCGGCCAACAAACATCTGATATCCATGATCGGCCTGTTAAATTTGGGTGACCGATGTCACATGCTGAAAATTACATACTTGTACCAAAATACTGTGTGGAATCAAGCTATAATAAAATTTTAAAAAAATAATTTAATTAATTAGTGTTGAAGCAGTTTCCAAATTACCTCGTGGTTAATGCTGTCGAGGGCCTTCTCAAAGTTGATGAAGTTGAGGTAGAGGTTTGACTGACATCCTAGACTATGTTCGGTGATGATGCGTAGCGTTGCAGTTTGATCCGCACATGATTCGTCTCTCTTGAAATCAGCTTGTTCCGGGCAGAGTTTTGCATCCAGAACATCTTTAATTCTCTCCAAGCTGACATAACCCTGTACTTTGTTTGGCATGGACAAGAGTTTGATTTTGAGTGTGCTTTTCCGGAGGTCTAATCCACTCATTTTTGGCAGTCTTTCTTTCAATCAGTAGGTACCTTTGCATCCTTCCATACTTCCTGCAATAGTGGTATGAGGATGTCCACTGAGGTGTCTGGATATGTTTTTAGTGCTTCTAGAGGAAGTCCGTATGGTCGTTTTGCATTTCTGACTGGCTTTCGTTAGCTTTATGACATCTAGGACTTTCACTTTTGCTGGAGGATAGCTGTTCATTCACAAAACTGTGGTTGTCGGTGGTATTTCTGATCAAAATTTTATCACTTCCATTAATTCTTTAAAGCTGTCAACCAATATTGTAATGCCACTCGAAATTCATGTCAAGGGTAGAGACTTTTTGCAGGATGGGTTACATCGGCTTTTTTTTTTACTTTTTTTTCACTTTAACTACACATTTCCCATTAAAGTTAGACATCAAAAGCAAAAAATTCATTTTAATCTAACAAATTAACACTGACAGACCAAACAGTTAATTTCTGCCATTATTTTTCATTTTCAACTGATACACCATCGAGATATGAAAACTACTTCACGTTAAAAAAACAACAGCAACTTAAATATACTTTTTGTTTTGCATAAAACTCATAAAAATATGTCCCTGAAAATATATACTTCAGAACATCTAAAAGACTCCCTAACCAGTGCAACCTAATGGATTACGCGTCATGCACACTAATTTATGCATGAAATTTCATCGATAATTGCATTTTTCAGCTTATTTAGGTTATTTTCCTCCAAAACACAACAGGGAAAATGACTACATAGTATCTGTCAATTTTTCTACAAACCTATCAGCTGACCTGGAAAAATTAACTTCTACTTTATAATTGGAAACAAGCGGTATAACCACTCCTCAATTTTCTGTTACTTTTGGCATCTTGCACGATAGAGGTTTCAATCAAGTTTTTGAAGTAGCCATTAGTGATACATGGTTTAACAGCAAAGGTGTATATTAAAAAAATATTTAGGTTTTGAAAACAGTAAATGTGATAAAATTGCAGAGCACATAATAACTATTCAGTTTGATTAACTTTCAGATAATACTCAAAATCACCAATAAATAAGAAAATGTCCAAAAGCTATATCTTCTTGTGTCGGTTGTCATCACTGGCGCAGATTTCTAAGCAAACAATGAAGCGAAAGTGAAAACCTGGAAGAATATTTCTATCAACTTTTTTGTACATAAAAGATTCCTGATGTACAGATGATGACTTTTAATGAATTCTAAGTCAGTTAATAACTTACTTATACTTGTTCTATTCAGCTAATAATTTTGGACTGAAATGACCAGATATTAATGAGGACTGTATGACTCAGTGAAACACAGGTGTTTCCAGTTGACCAAGCTGAAAAACATACCGAGGTAAACAACTAGCCGCTAAAGTCATACTATCAAGTTCCCGTTTTCGTTGCTTAAGCTTTGTGTTCCATTCTCAGGAGAACTAGGCTTGTCTAGTTTCATTTCATTCAGGTGACATAAATTCGTGCAAAATAATTATTTGAAATTTCACAAAATAGGTCATTTTTTCTTGTAGTGAATTTCTAAACTTTCTTTTAAGTAATCAGAAGTTTAAATTAGGTTCAGAATTCACTATTTTCCTTTAAAAAAGTGCTTACACTAATTAGAATTTTTACACTCATCTATGATTCAAAATCTCACTTTTACAGGAAGGCCCAAACTCCAAAGGAAAATGTTACAACTGAAATCTGTGCACCTTGTATAAATGAAAACCTCTTAATTTATAGCTAATATTCCAAAAACTGTCATTAGGACAGCAGTTTTTGCCGTCTAGAAGAGATATTTTGACTGCGAAAATAATTCTCTATTTATTTTTTTTATTTCCTTCACGTTCCCCAGTGGAACATAGGGTTTCAAGGTAATGGCTTGAAGTTTCTGTAGCAGTGCTTATTTTACAGGATGGGGTTGCTAGCCTCATGCCCAACCTTTCCTCTTCACCAGCGTTACTTCTGGCTTAGCGAGGTAAAGGAGTGAGTCGACTGGGGATCGAATCCCTGACCATGTGCTTGGTTGGCAAGCGTCCTAACCACTATGCCACCGACGCACAATTCTCTGTTTATAGTTCACTACTTGTGAGATTTAAAGCAGTAACAGTCACAAAGAAGATATTTAGGATGGGTGGGGTGTAGGGCACATTTTTACTGCTAGCTCAAGGGGTGTATCGTGTTTAAAACGTTTTCCTCAGGCAATGACTTATAGTTCAGTGATATGAAATAAAGTGATCAATGGCATTAGAAAATCAAATGAAGTACGATGTATTGTTTGACGGCGAAATCTGAGAATGTATTTAAAATATTCATGTAGAAGAATAGTAGAGTGTTCAGACCAAATAAGGAGTATTAAAAACGTAAAACAAGGCAATGTGAACAGACAATGATTTGGGTAGCAAGGATATATGTCGCGCCAAGAGTAACATCTGGTTTCTCGAAAAATGAAATTGCTTCAATTAGAATTAAACTAAAAGAAAGCTAGTTAGTACAAGGTATAAACTCATGAACTCAGTGCATTTTGCAACTGTTTTGTGATCATGTGAAAGTATGTTGTGACCTAATGAAACTTACACTGCAGGTAATTATAGTTGGAAAGACCTGAAAAAAACAAATCGGATGCATCTTATTGTTATCCAGAGTATGTATATTTTAACGCTTAAATGTATAAAGGAAATTTATACATAATATTCGTGATTGTCTTACAAGGCATGAGCATATGAATAACTTCTTCAAGCAAATATTATGATCTGTATGTTTCCCTTAGTTTTCACTTATTGCTTTATTTCCTGTAACAGCTTTTGATTCCTGATCTCTGGATTGAGACTTGCAATCGCTGATTAACTGACTTATCACTGTTTACATATATTTTAAATGCATCCATCAACATCGTTTTTGCTTCAAGGAAACAACAACTATCAAAATAATTGAAGCGTACCAATATTTTTGTGCATTTATCTTTATACAATTGTTCGTATTGGGCTTGTGTTAGTGTTATTTGATTTCTTATAGGTTCCCTGACAATCAGTTCATTAGATTCATGATGACGGGCTGCTTAAACCGCAGTGCTACCTAGTATTTCTCACAGAACAGTGCATCAAATCCCCTAATTTAAGTGAAAATTCTGCACTTAATATAGATGTGCTGCTCAGAAAAAAAAGTATTATTCATATTAGAAAACACTAAAATATCCAGCCTAATGCAGAATGCAAAATTCAATGATAACGCCATGTGGCTCTCTTAACTCATGCGTAACTTCCTTTTATCATTCTCAGTATACATTCTCAGTAAAAACCCAACTTTGAGCAGTCAAACAGCCCGAATGAAACAAACAAACAAATGTAATAAACTATCTATTGTGAGATATGATCTGACTACTGACTGTGTGGTGGTGGATGGTGTCAGGTGAGAGATTGACTTCAATGGATTTCCAACACTCACAATAACCAGTGAAATGTGAGACAGAAGTGATGAGACAAAAGACACCAGAATATAAAGTGGATACACGGCTGAATAGACAAGCAGACAGGCAGGAGAAAAAGAGAGGAATATTAAGTAATGAAATGATCCTCCATCTGTTACACAATTCTCAATGAATTTAGCCTCCAGGGGGTTTACATCAACAATTCGATAATTAAAATAAGCGAATAGCCTGTCGATCATCAATATGAACTCAAATCTTTCATCGTGTGCATGCGAGTGAGTGACTGTGTGTGTATGTGTGCACGTGCTTGAGTTTGTGTGATTTCAGCGCTATAACTTTGTTCACGTATGTGTACAACATTTAGTGTGCACTTGTGTCGGCATGTCACATCCACCTACAGCTCTATAGTGATTGCACTTCCCATAGAACACGCATGCTTCAATTGATTTTTTCAGCTCACATTATCATATCCTGTGTAGATTAATTTTCACCGAGTATGCATTTTTGTATGCGGACAAATGGAATATAATAATCGAGATTGCGTTGACAGATGGATGCTAGTGTAAATGACATCTAATGTTCGCGTGCATCTATTTGTTCCTCTGTCTGTGTATGCGTGTATGCGTGTGTGTGTGTGTGGATATTCCATTTCATCCTAGCATGAAAGAGAAATAAATATCCACTGGTAAAGCTGTGTGCATATGTTGTACAATTGAGTCACAAAATGGATAATTACGCTGAGACAGACGCGAATGTAGTAAAGGGAAAATTAAACATCCATGTTAAATCACTGGTAGATTCAAGGATAAAAGGTGCGAAGATTGGAGAAAGCACTTGAAATTCAGTTATTCCACTCTGTCGTTAATGTGTAGCATCCATTATTAGAAATCTAGCCATCCTAAATTGTGAATACCAGTGGTAAAACCTGACTTTGCTTTACTAGGAATCAGAGGACTCTACGACTGCTTCAGATTGGTGATGATGATGGAAAATACCACTGGTTATTCAGTTACTCATCATCACCATCATCCTCAGTGACTTCCTCGTAAAACTCATCGAATTTTAGGGAGCATTTCTGATTCTTGATGTAATACTTTTATTCATTGTCGTTAACAAGGAATTGAGTTGTATGAGGCAAACACACTAGTATTGCTCTTCATCGAACTGTATTTCCCTTAGTGCCTTTATGGCATACTGCGAAAATGATTTAATTGAGTCTGGTTTAAGTAGGATCGCGTCGAAGATTTTCCCTTTTCCCCCTCCAGTAATGTATGTCATCACTAAATTTGACCCTATTGTAATACGTGACATGACAAACCACACTTTAGTGTGAAGATTGTGTGGCAGTAGGAATAATCTCTTCCGAAAAGTAGATAGTAAGAATAGCATAGAATCTATTCAAGTGGAGTTGAAAGAATTTCCCACTGTGGCAGTCAGTCTCTTGAGTAACTCGTCAGCGTCGTTGTCTTCGTCAGTTCGAAATACATCCATTGTTTTGTTTTCGACTGCGTCAAACCAACGAAATGACGTTCACTTATCACAAAGAGAACCATACAACATTTGCGTGTCGATTCTACATTAGGTGATTTCGATTTCATGAGCTCGTCCGTATAGGAGTATTCTTCCATGCTACTACGACCAATGCATTTTCTGACACTGCTACCAGCTATCATCATAATTGAAGTTTAGAAATAGAATATTTCACTATTGAATTCACTGAGTCAAGTGTATCTGTATACTTGCGTCACAGTGTGATTAATTAATTTTCCGAAAATACTAATGCCTATTGATTGGCGTTTCCAGGATTTATTTAGGTCTGTTCACCAAACGAAATGATGAGAACTATGGGTAAGTTGATGTAATGCTGCAGTATTATATAATAGAAAATTCATTACTACTGACTGAAGGATTTACAGTCGAACACCAGACACGCCATTTGCATACATATTTATATCTTCGGAGTAATAGGTGTCGGGTGCAGATATGATCTATTGCAAATCAAACTCGATGTGCTTTGCTTAGCTTAATTGTATACGCGGAATGGAGGCTGTCGGGTAGTTGATTTTGTTTCACGGGACTACAGCAATGCTGTAATCATATCAGGTGTTATGTCTGTCAGTTTTGAAGGCGTCTTATCAACCGTTTCGCGCAGATTGAATATCTGTTGTGGCGTTTGCTATGCTGTTGGTGGGAACACGCCGCGACGACTTTGATCTTCACTCAGATGTGTCTTGTGACAACAGGCATATGTGAGTTGGAAACCGAAATGTATGTCCTACAAGCAACTGACTACAGATATTATCGCCAATTAATCTTGGGAGGTAGAAATAAGAAATGGTGACGAAGTCCCCTTAAATATGAAGTTAAGCACGGTGAATTCATCTCAGATCATCAAGGGGAGAGAGACACGAGCTTATCTCTATCAAGGAAAATGACTGATGAGAATGTAGCTGACAGTGGTGATATTGATTGAAGTTGACATTAATCCACTCTCGGTGTCTAGTGTACTTCATTTAGCTATGATCACCACTGAGTATTGATTCAGTGAACATCCCCTCGTTGTCCATACACCACGGTTAGCCAATTCATCTTCGAAGTTGACTTTTCAAGCTCAGACAGTGCTCACCTATGAAGTCGAACTTGCGAAAACAATAAGAACAAGGAGTACACAGGATTTTCAGTAGGATTTGAAACAGATGGATTATGTTCAGGAATTAGTCGTGTCTATCTTGAAAACAATGACTATTGTTGTTGTTGTTGTTGTTGCTGCTGATGATGATGATGATGTCAATGGTGGTTGTGGCATTCATCATCTCCCGTACACTCTAGGGCTCATGATTAGGCTACCTATGAACTGTACAGTTGGTTTGGTTTTGCTTACTGAGTGCTTAGTCATAGCATCATATTAATCAACTCAGATTACAATAGGTAGAACACCTTGGTGTCATTACTTCCTATGCTAAGCGAACAATTTCTATTCAAAATAGATGTTTTCATATTAATATTCATTTATTCTAGTGCCAATATGATTACCAATATGAGTTACCAATATGATTACTCCTCTAGTAATTGTCATGATAATTATTTTCATGTATAAATGTATATATCACATTTCATTGACTAGTTATCCGACTGACTCATTAGTTATGTAACGGATTGACATGGGAACTATCACTTACTACTATTCAGCTCATTGTCACATATGAAGTCAGCTCAGAGGTGATTATTTTGGAGATGGGGGCAAGTCACATAATCATATCATATAATAATTGTTTATAGTAGAGTGGAGTGCAACAAAGGGATGAAGTTTTCGCGTTGAGGGTAGAGTTGATGGTCTCACCCCAACCTAGACTGAGTCTGACGGGAGTGGGATTAGTTTTGTAACGCTATTTGTTACACAGCTACAAGAACAAACAATCTCCCACTTCTCTTCAACAGTGTGTGTCTGTGCGTGCGTGCGTGCGTGTGTGTGTGTGGGAAATAATAATAACAATGTATTTATTGTTTGTCTTTCTCCATTGATCCTATTTTATCCGTCTGAAAATGTGAGTACATCTGAACACGTGTTATTTGACAGAGAGGAGATAATGAATGTTAATGAAAATATGGAATAAATTTATTCTCTTTCTGACTGTGATGCTACGCACTTTCACTCAGACTGTCCTACTTGTCAATGATTGATTAAGTCGATTTCACAGATTGACAATTTATAACAAAAATGATAAGTATGCCATTGAGAGTGACACGAAGTGCTTGATCTGATGTTGAGTGAAGTGAACAGTTTAAAATTCACTGGGAATTGAATAGAGAATGACTGTGAAGGCTAGTGCTGAGTTATTCCTGAGTGATCGTGAAGAACACCATTTCTCCCATTGTCATTGAGGAATTGTGTAAGATATGTGGAGAATGTAGAAGAAGAAGAAGAAGAGTGATTATTGGAAAATTCTGCGTATTCGCTACTGCATGCCACCACTCCAACTAACGAGAAATTCATCAAGCATCCTTCTGCTTATCTTTTGTATCTACCACATTGAGAAGCTAAAACAATCTTGAATCACTCAACCTTTGCTTTTAAAGTTTGTTAACTCGTGTATCTTACCTATTGTACTTTATTGCTCCCCCTTAGTCTCTCCTGGTTTACTGATTAGGGACTGTGTCATTTTGAGAAGGGTATTAAAGGTTGTTAGCAGCAGGGCAAGTAGTGTGCAAATTAGTCCACTTGTCACTTCATTACGTGACAGACATCTGAACTCGTGCGAGAAATTATCTAAATCTATATTGTCTGACCCTAAAAACTCCCTTCATTCTCAGCTCTCCTCTTGCATCGCATCCGGTAGAAGCAGAAGTCAGTGCAAAAGATTATTTGCTCGTACTGCCAAGTGTAGGAACTCAACGATACCATATCTCGCCTGTCTTCTATGTGATAGAGACAATGTAAAGCGTGAAACTTATGAATTACTATGTTGTAAGCTAAATAATTGGCTCTTTTATTATCTCCTATTTGTAATCTGTGGTGACACTACCTCAGTTGGCTGACAACCTTAGCTACCAACCTTGTTATTATTTACAGTTTTCTGTCTATGTATGTATATGTGATTTCCCGGTGGCTACAATTCCCATATAAGAACCATCATTAGCAATCCTGTAATATTATTCCTAAAATTGTCTTTAATGTTGTTCGATATAATTGACTGATAATCTTAGCTGCAAACATAATCATCAGTGTTTTACAGTTTTCTTTATTTATGATCTTACTATCGAAACTAATAGCCAATAAGAACTATGATTAACCATCGTGTACTTTTATGATTATAATTGTTTTTAATACGATTAGATAAAATTAGATGCAATAATGTACAAAATGCTGAGAATTCCACACTGTGCCATTAGTACTGTTTTGGAATAAAGCGAACTATTATTATTATTACTACTACTACTACTATCAACGAAGCGGAGCAGCCAGGATGTATACTTCTTCACTTCTCTTGACGTCCAGTCACTCATTCAGCTAGTCATGATAAAAGTCGAATATATAATAGCTTCCATCGACAGCATCTCTCGTAACTCAATTCATTCATGTAATGATGGCCAAGGTGAGGGGAGTGGCTGTCTGCATTTCTCCTGAACACACAGGTCTGTCTTCTTGAGGTGAATTGTAGTGGCTGGCCTCAATTGTACATGGAAGAGGAAATCGTAAAATAAAATTACTATTGGTAGGAGTGTGATAGATAACTTTAAATACCTGATCAACATCAACGTGATGCACACTATCTACAAGGCGTGGTAAAATAGAGCCACAGATAGACCTTGTTCGCCGCTTGCTGAATCCTACAGGATGATGTTTGAAAATTCCATGGTGAAGATGTCTAAGTGTACTGCCGATGCAACTAGACCCGTAGGAATAGTGAAGACGGTAAATACAGATACAGGAGGTGAAATTAGGTAGTTTATCCTAATTTGTCGGACGTGAAATTTAAATGGTTGTAAAGAGAGAGAGTGTGTGTGCCTGTGGTGCATTGAATCCTTTTCCTACTGCATTCTTCATGTCTTGTGTTACTATTTCACTGATGTTATCATCAAGAAATTTCAGTTGTATGAACAATGGCTGCTTTGAGTTTGTTGCCCTACTGACTTGACTTGGTGGTTAATTCCCATTTCTGTCAGTGAACTCATCTGGATAGCCATTTTCATTAAGCTGTTCTCTAGGGATCTTAGACTCCTCATTATGATAGACTTTTGAGCAGATTACTTTGACACAATGAACCAAACATTCTGCCTGACTGCGTTTCTATTTCAAGTGTGCAGAGCTCAAGAAATGAGTATACTGACCTGTTCATATTAGGTGTTTTACATACATTCCTCCTCATTTCACCATGCCAGTCAAAGCAGTCAAAGTGACATCTAGGAATGAAATGCCACTACTTCTTCCTTCCTTTCTTTCGCGACAGTGAACTTCATTGCAGGCTGCGAATCCTTTGGTCTTCTAAATGTCTGAATGTGGATTTTCGCTACATTCGAATCATTCAAAGGGAATCAGCGGTCATCAAATCTCTATTAAACATCACACGACAGTGAATAATTCGATTTATCCTGGAATTAGATTCTCAGTCGAATTCTATGTAAGCTGAGCCATCCGTAATTCGACCTGATCCAAAAATACTCAGTCTGATGTAAATTCACTGATAAGTGATTCTTCACCACGAATACGGTGTAATCTGGAATCTCGACCTGTTCATTTCCCAACCAATAATTAGATAGATACGCCCGTTAACTACCTGTTGTGTGACGCGTCTAAAGCCATAATAAGCACAGTGTAATCCGCACAATCTTATGCTGACTTATGACTAAAATGAAGGTCGGCTTGATCAGTGTGAACAAAGCGAGCACCTAAAATCAACTTACAGAATCTTTCCGAAGGACTTGTAAAGCAACAGGTAAATACCAAGACTAATATCGTGGTAGATACTGTTTCGGATTTCAGTAGACAGGAGAATTCTCTTCGCATCAGGAAGATCGATTATTGGTGTAACAGGATGACTTCGATAACGAGTTTGCTTGAGTCAGACAACATCAAAGCTTCTGTCTGCAGCAAAAGTCTGCATGTGGGACGTTAGTTGTACAGACACATTATCAAGGATCAGGTGAATTTGAGTGACAGAAACCACCCAGTATCAGAAGCCTTCCCTTGATTTCACGAGGCTGGTGCAGATTTGGAAATGCTCTCTCCTTTTGGAAGCAACTTCGGTGTGATACAAGGAAAGCGATTAGGCATCGATATTTCGCTTTTCGACGAGACGTTTATAGAAAGAAGTGCACTGCACGTGTGGCTGGATCGAAGAGGACTTTCACCTCTCGTGAAGGCGTTTTCGAATGAGAATGCAATAATTCATTCGTGTTTACCATTTTGTAGTCATATGAAGCAATACGAACTTCGTAAATTGAAACTCCGCTTTCATTAAAGCTGAGAATTCTTCAGTGGAAAGGGCATGTACTGAATGAAGCTACGGAGGCCGACAAGGTCAAGGATGTAGACATATCGCAATAAATAAGAGAGAAATTGTAAGCTCGTTAGTTTGCCGTAGAACACAGCTGGTTGTGGAAGTTTGGAGTCATTAGACATAAGGAATAACGCCAAACCATGTGTTCCACAGTAACATTCAGCAGTGAACGGTTTCATCACTGAATAAGCGGTCTGCTTCTCAACCTCATCATGCTTATGAATTTTGTTTGACATCTGAGTATTACTCACAGAATTGCCTAATGAACCATGAATGAACAAACCTTGCATTCTCCTAGTCATCAATCACAAGAATACGGAATATAATGGAAACAGATTGGTGTGTGTCTCAATTCATAAAGCATTTGATTAACGTCAAATCTTCAAGTATTGGTTTCGTAGGGATTTTGTTTGATTGCATGGGGGATTTTATCAAGAGCTGACATCAGTTAGAGAACCATTGGCCCTATTCAGGCAGTTACCCTGGGGTTCTAGTGGGAAGCCGTGACCAGTAGGGTACAGCAGGTTGAAGACGAGGCAGTAACTCATCGAAAAAGACATTGCGGAATGGTCGTGCTATGTCGTGAATTGGCAGAAGTTAGAATTCAAGGACCATTAGATCGGGTCCCAGTGGCTCAATGGTCTACGAGCTTGCCTTGTAACCAGAAGGTCCTGGGTTCGAATCCTGGTAGGTGCGTACTGATGAAGAGTCCCAAACTAGACGAAACAACTAACTAACCTATAACCAGTTAACTCGATGTCTATCTACCTCAGCATATCTTACAAGCTGTTCGCGAATACATTTCGACTAATCTCTTCCACTATCCATTATATTCTTTGGGAATTGAATATGAAGCAGTTTTATATGCAAAATTATTGCAAATCAACTTATCATATCAGGCTTTATGACGCTTCAGCCAATTCATGTTTATGTGAATGTGCATGTGTGTGCAAACGACTTTATCTGAACTAACTGGTGGACAGTTTGTCATTTATTTATCTCAGTTTTACTGCTTTAAATAATACGCGCGAACATCAGTTTTGCATGCATGCGGGTGTCTGAGTTTGTGTGTGCTTAATTGTATGCAGTGTGTGTGAGAGAGCGATATACAGAGAGAAGATGGGAGAGGGAGGTGTTCATGAGGAAAGCAGAGTATGACTATCTCAATCATCATTAATTGGAACAGAAATCTTTCTCTCATATACATTTTAACTCTATTATAACTAGATCTCAGTGTCTAAAAATGACCATATGGTTGATTTCGCTCTCACCTAAAATCGTCATCATAAATATAATAAATCTGCTCATCTCTATCGGTGTGTCAATGCGTTCATCTTAAAGGTCATCATTAAAACAGAAAATAGCCATTTACTCAACTACCACCTCCCACCCGAATGATTTGAATGCCTTGTTTCTCTTAGTTTTCAACATCAGATTAGAGTGCATGTGGAAATTGTGTTCGTAATCCGGTAGGCTGAGCACGCGAGATATTTCTATCCTGCTATCTATGACACTACCCTATGGATTCTGTTTCCTGATCGAGCCATCAGAAAGGACAATGTGGAATGTGTAGTCTAAGTTAGATATGTTAGCATAGATATTGGTTACATAACACACTTGGTATCCTTGTTCTTACTACCACAAATAAGGCTAGTGATTGCCTGACGATTTCCACTGCTGCAACTTCCCAATCTAATCTAATTACTATCTGTCACGTATCGAGTATAAACAGAGATCACATTCGTCGATATGCATGCATCACTAGGGCTAAACAAACAAGGTATTTAGCATGTGTATTTTTTATTTTTCAATCTTTGACATGCATGTTTACTTTCACTCACTCGCTCACTCACTCTCTATCTCTCTCTCCCACGCGCGGCTTTATCGTCTACATACACGCACGTACACAAACACACCCATGAACGCTTGCATGCATCATTCTCATTCTTCAGACGAATACAGAAATGAGAATTGATTCTTTCTCGGTCAAGTTAGATAAACAAATAGTATACACTTATGCAAACTGATTCCACTCGAGATAAGTGAAGTTAAATTGCATTGATATTGCTAAGGCACATTCATTTTATCTTATGGATGATGAAATGACCACAATGGATTCTAGATTAATTGATGATGTTGATTCGCATGGTGTAAGTGACTACGAAATGTTTCAGTCAATCTAGAGAGAGAGAGAAAGAGAGAGGATGAAAATGCCTTTTCATTATTTGAACCTGTTTGAGGGAATTACTCACCTTATCGTAACCACTGATTGACTGAGAGAATATTCGAAGACAAGCCTCAGGAAAAGTTGACAGTGATTAGAATGACGAATAAATGTCAGGTGATGTAGAACAAGGAATGAGTATTGGATAGGAATCAGTCATAGCACTGACCATTGAAGATTTCTCACCTGGAACTTTGGAATTTCCAGCCTGTTTGGTGGAATTCGCAGAGAGAATTATAAACAAATATTATCTTCAACCGCGAATGAATTATGCTTATTTGAATATGATACGCTACCACAACATCAACAATCCCACTATTACCACTACGACTATTACCACCACTATTAATAATAGTGGTGATAATGAAAATAATTAACAAAAAATAGGAATGCTCAAAACTGTACCGTTGATAATAATAATCATGGTGATAATAATAATAATAATAATAATAATAATAATAATAATAATAGTAATAATAATAATGGTAATAGGAATACTGGTATTATTATGACTATGATTACTGTCACCACTACCATTAAACTGGTCATCGCGTCATGAGAATATTGTTCAAAAGAAGAGGGTACACCTGTCCTTATATCCCCAGTCCATTGATTCTATCAACAATCAACTCACCTCATGCACACACTTGATTGCGTTTTGTTCAAGCTGCATCATTACTGTATATGACTTCTACTGTTCATTTATTCCCAGATATCCTCAGATAGAATTGGCTTACATCCTGTTTGATGGTAATATGAAATGAATCAAATTAAGTCACTTATTTTCTCCCAGAACAAGCATGTCTGTTGTCGTTCCATCTGTGATGCATTCGAAAACAGCGAATGCGACTATACACGGAAACGATGGTTTCTCGTTGAAATTCAAGCGAATACAGATACTGAGGTTTCAAATCTGCTAAATTAAATTATTTTATCTACTTTATAATTTCACTTCACTACTCACCCCTATCCTCATGAATTCTCTACCAAAATATGTATAAATTAACTCTGTTGTTCTATCTTGTATTCTGTCTCTAGTGCATCCTTGTGTCCAAGAGAAATCAGAACTACACCCCTTGGTCTAATTACTATGCAAATAGTTACTCTTTTAACACTAAGTAATTGTCTGCTTACATCACCTGTGAAATTATATTGCCTGTGCTTCCTATCTATGACAAGAAATCATTGTAAAAAGTGTGTTCAGATACCATTTTGTAACATAATTGATTCATTTAGGATGTATACAGTTGAAGAGAATCCACGAAATAAAGCGAGCTCGTCGTATTAGCCTGCAACTATGTTCGTTCTTTCTTTATTCAAACTAATAAAGGGAACCGGCTGTATGAAAATAAAATATGCTGCCTTCATCCTAGAACTATCTTCCCTCCAGCTTTGTTTAAAATGCTCTGGGAAAATGAATGTAACAATTAAATGTTTCAGTCATTTCACGCGTTTCATTGGTGAATCAATAAAGGAATTAGAATACTGATATGATTTATTTGAAAATATAGCAAGAGATTTTAAAGATATACATAGGCTGAACAAGCTAATCTGCTAATCACAGAATCAGAGGCTTAATGAGACTGGTGTGTGTGCTGTTTTACTGGGGGAAACTTACCATTAGTGAACCGCCAAGTATACTGAAACACATTCGTAAAGATTGCGCAAATATCTGTATCTGCATTCACAAATAATTAACGATTTATAATATTATTTCGAAATAATGACATATTCATTTCTGAAAGTGAAATAAAATTCAAAAACAGTATATCCAAAGATTTCGTGAATGCGGTTCACAGAAAATATCGATTTTGAATTGTTGACTGTGGGTAAGCGATTCTAAAAATACAATGCTAAAGGACGAAATAATGCTGCCTAACACCTGCCAATTATTCAACACAGACCAAGCCGAGTGTACGCTTGCATTCTTACTGTTAGACCTAAACACCTGTCTAAGTACAACTTCATTTTTATCACGAACATTTATGTAACACCTTGTTGTAGTACTTCAGGACTATCTATGTTTGTTGATGAATTCACTGTTTTCGCTGCCGCCTCTTTTGGTAACTCATTGATCATAGTGACAGGCGATTATAATTCTTGTGATTGTAGTTTTCTTACAGTGGTAGGTCATGAAAATGTCGTTGACATTCCCACCCGACTGGATACTTCGCTCGATCTTGTTTTTATAAATGACTGTGGAATATATGAAGCTCGTAAAAGAGCCCTACTGTTCAACTCCGATCATTGTATTGTATGGGTTTTACCGAAAATTTATGGAAAGTTACACAAGAGAACCTTTCCACACCTGTTCAAGAAAATTGTACCTGGATGATACTCTAAGGAGAATGCTCGAAATCTTAGGAGCAAACCCAAAGATACAAGGTGGGACTTGTTTAATGAAGACTGTCTTGATGACAGTATCTCTAATATTACATGTTATCCCAAATTTTGTCTTGACACCTGTTATCCCAGAGAAACACTTTTCGCTAGATTTGACCGTTTCTCCCCTCAACTTAAAAAGCTTCTCAGAGAAAAGTGAAAGTTATATAAAACGAAGGATAACATTGGTTTGAAAAGAACTAATATCCTCATCAAGTCTGAAATGCACAGGTTGAATTCAATTTATGACCAGAAGTTTATATCTTGTAAAAACACCTCTAATATATGGAAACATTTCAAAGAAATTACTGGTGGTAAGCAGATGAATAGTACTCATTATTCATTTGATGTGTGTACACTAAACAAGTCTTTTAAACATCCTCCCATAAATGGCAAACTTTCTAGTGTCACAAGTGTTAAAGAAACCTGCTTCCCTGGTTTCAAAACAAATGACGTTCTAAAATGTCTCCAGTCGCTGAACCCTTCTTGCAGCCTGGGTCCAGATGATTTGCCTAGCATTATTCCTAAAAATATGTGCAGATATACTGTGTTATCCTCTCATGGACATATTTAATGAATCTTCTTCCAGAAATGTCGTGCCAGCCGTTTGGAAGGACATTACAATTGTACCTATACCTAAATCAGCTACTGGAACATGTTTTAAATTTAGACCTATTGCTGTTACCTCTCCTTTTCTAAAAACTATGTAAAAGTTACTCTTACTTAATCTTGAACCTTCGCTTACAGCCTTTAACGATCCCGAACAACTCTCCTACAAACATAGTAGAAGTACTTCAGATGCAGCTGCAGTCTTGCATCATAACATTGTCTCCAGTTCAGACAAGGGGGCTAAATTTGTTCGCTGCACCTTCCTAGATTACACATGTGCTTTCGACTCAGTACCTAGGGACATTCTGTTAAACAAGCTTGCTGAAACTCAAACTGACTGTTGGGTTGTCAAATGGCTGCATTCTTATTTCTCAGGAAGAAAGCAGTACACTGTATGTCAGGGGAAGTCGTCCACTTCATTGCTTACTGAGGCTGGTGTCCCTCAAGGCGCTGTCCTTTCTCCTTTTCTGTTTTCTTTCTTCTTGCATGACTTGCCTCGCTCGGATGAAATGAACTTTGTTAATTATACCGATGATCTAACTATTTCAGTGTGCGTTAACTGTTAATCGCGATAGATAGATAGACTATATGATAAACAGCCAATCAATATTATGTGACCTATCTTGTCGCGATTATTGGCCAATTTATTGTAACTCTCACCACGTGATGACCTTGAATGTTCTTTTTTGTCTGTCACTTTACTTGTATATACATGTAATTAATTGACTGTTCATTTTGTCCGTACCTTCAATACTGTTCGGTACGTTTTTGTCCTATTTTTGTAATGACAATGGATTTGTACATTTTTCTTGGTGTAATTGTATGGTTTATTTTATGTTTTAGAAACAGATAAAGTTAAAGTCAAGTTATTCTGTTTTAACTATAGCGAAGCCGAGACTCTGTATCGTCAGTATTGAGGAAGGACTAAATCTGTAGGACAAAAATAATCCTACAAAGTTTCGAACAGTATTGCAGACGAAAGTTTCGAACAGTATTCCAGACGAAAGTTTCGAAGAGTATGGCAGACAAAAGTTATGAAACTATGCCGTCGTTAACTCCACAGTTAGGAAAGAGTAATGAAGCTGATTTCCCTGGAAGCAATGAGGATAAATCACGCTATATGATAGAATTGGAGCTAGCGAAATTGCGCATAGTCCAAAAAGAGAAAGAAATGGAATTAGAAAGATTACGACAAGGTAGTCGCGAATGTTCTTGTCACAATAAATCGCCTTACAAACCTTCTACTTCTCATAAAGTCTCTGTATCTCCTAATGATGAGTCCGCCAGAACCATATCTAAGTTTCTGGACATGCTTAAAGGATATCAATATTTTAAGTGGAATGCCGATGAACTTGAGTGTTGGATCAATGAAAAACTGCAAACATATACAAATGAGGATTTTAAAGAACTCAGTAATCTTCAGCTGAAAAAACAGAAACATCAAGAGTTTGAGTTCGAAGTAACAGTTCATGCTGAAACACTCTCAGCTCTAGATTCTACGGGAGAAGAAATGATTGGTCAGGGATACTACGCAACAGATATTATCAAAAACCGTCTTGATGAATTGCATGCCCTGTGGGAAAGGCTTATGGCTATTTTCAGAGAAAAATCACGTTTTATTAACCTAACGCTTAAATTTGTCCAGTTTTCACGCCAAGTTGACGAGATACTTTTCTGGATACGTGAAAGAGAAACTTACGTAACATCAGAGGATTTCGGTCAAGACCTGGAACATGTTGAGACACTTCAAAAAAAGTTTGATGAGTTTACAAAGGATCTCGAGTATCAAGAAAGTCGTGCCGAAGACATCTATCGGAAGGCAGATGAACTTCTTAAAGAGGAATTTCCTGAGGATGCCCTAGTCATAGAAAAGTCCAGAGAGGTCCACGAAGCTCTAGAACGTCTGAAGGATCTGGCTAGAAAACGACAAGAAAAGCTCCTTGAAGCCTATGAGATACAGTGCTTCTTTAGAGACACAGATAAAACTATATCGTGGGTGAATGAAAAGTCCATTCCTTTATCCATTGAGGACTGTGGTCGTGATCTTGCCTCAGTCCAAGCCTTACAAAGGAAGCACGAAGCACTAGAAAGGGATTTGACTGCTCCAGATAAAAAGATTGTTCGACTTGGAGATGATGCTAAGGCGCTTGCACAGAAGCATCCTGATTCGCAAGACACTATACAAGGCAAGTATGACGCCTTAATTACTGCATGGGATAAGCTGAAAAGCCAGGCTGTAGATAGGAGAGGTAGACTGGAAGAGTCATTCAAGATGCATCGCTTTTCGGCTGACTGGAGAGACTTGAGTATCTGGATGAATGACATGAAGACGTTAATGTTGGCGGATGATTTGGCAAAGGATGTAGTTGGTGCTGAAGCCCAAGTAGAGCGACATAAGGAATACACCGCTGAGATAAATTCTCGAGCTGAAAGTTTCGATACATGCATGCAAGAAGGTCAAGCATTACTAAGTGTTGGCCATCCCTGTAATGGAGACATAGCTGCTAAACTTTCCACCCTTGAAAGAGAGAGAGCCTCCTCGATACAGTTGTGTGAGGAAAGACGTGAACAGCTAGAACAGTGTATGGGCCTTCAGTATTTTTACCGCGACGCTGAACAGTCGGAATCTTGGATAGGTGAGCAAGAGGCCCTCTTAGAAATAAAAGATGTGGGAGACTCACTCGATTCTGTCGAAGCACTTTTAAGGAAACATGAAGACTTCGAAAAGTCACTTTTAGCAGAGGAAGAAAAGATGCGACAACTTGATGAATTCGCTGCAAAATTAATCGAATCAAACCACTATGCGGCTGCACAGGTTCATGAGATTCAGGAAGGTCTTCAAAATAGACGAAATGCATTAAAGGAGAAAGCTCAGAACCGCCGTCAGCGTCTTGAAGATTCCCACCGTTACCAAATGTTCGATAGAGATGCAGATGAAATGCAGTCATGGATATCAGGAAAACTTAGAAATGCACTTGATGAAAGTTACAAAGACTCCACGAATTTGCAAACAAAGATGCAGAAGTACCATAATTTCGAGGCAGAAATACAAGCGAACCAATCCCGCGTCGAAGATATTAAAAAGACAGGTCAGGGTTTGTTAAATGCAAACTACTACAACTCACAAGGAATAAAGGTAAAGATTGAACAGTTGGATGAAACTTGGTCTCATCTCGTAACTGCCATGGGAGACAAGAAGAAAAATTTAGATCAAGCAAGTAGGCTACAACAGTTCGCTCGCAACGTAGAAGATTTCGAGTTATGGTTGAATGCTGTTGAAGATCAGACAGCCTCTGAGGATGTCGTTCGTGATCTAAACGGTGTGATGAACGTACAAAAGCGGCACAACTTGCTTGAATCTGATGTAGCTGCTCATCGTGAACGTATAGATGCATTCAAAGTCCAGCCTGACACGTTTGCTGCAGAAAGTCATTTCGACGCTCCTATTATCCAAGAAAAACAAAGACAGTTAGCCCAACGTTGCCATGACCTGCAAATCCCTCTAAGTCAACGTCGTGAGAAGTTAAGAGATGCCCTTCCCTCGGACACATCCTTGCAGCTTGAATATGGTGACTATAGTGAGCTGATGAAGTTACTAGTCGATTGTTGTAAAGAATTTAAAGCACATTCGCTTAACCAAATTGAATCAGAAATGTGGCATCAGTATGCTGAAAGCTTCACTACTGGCTCAGTAGCCACTCACAAAGATGCCTTCAGGTTATGTGTTAAAGATAAGAACTCTATTGTTGAAAAGTATATTGGGTTTATAGAGTCATACCGTGATCCCTTTGGTGTTCGTGCAAGGTTTGAATCATTTGTCACTGTTGTAAATAGATCAGTGTCTAAAAAATTCCAACGACTTGTAAATAATGCTGAAAGGTTGTTAACAAGTTTACCATGGCCTTATACGTTTGAAAAGGTTAATTTCTTACAGCCAGACCTTACTAGTTTGGATGTAGTTACGTTTGAAACTTCTGGAATTCCTGTTGGAACTAATATTCCTAACTATGATGATGTACGACAAGTTGATGGATTTAAAAATGTTTCTTTGGATAATGTACTTAGTGTTCGTTTCAAGGATCCTAAAACAGAATTTCTACGTAATGAAGACAAACAAATGTACGTGGAACATGCTGAAAGTTCCTTTGAATTACAAGTTGGACTTCATGAACTGATGGGATATGGTTCAGGTAAACTGTTTCGGCGTGATTGTTATGGAAAACGAAATTTCCACACGAAAACTACTGAATATATCACAAATGGAGGTCCTGTAAAAGCTTGGTGTGAACCAGGAGAAACGTATGACAGCAAGTTTTTAAACCTTTCATCTGCAATAGACATGTGTCAAGCTGAGTGCGTTGGAATTTATTTATCTGATTTACTTCTTGTTCTGGAGCAGTTCGGTCTGAATACCGACTGTGCTCAAGGCGATGTCTCAGATGTAGTCTATATTAATTGGTTGTCAATGATTCCTTCAGTTGTAACTTCCATGGAGTTTTATTCTCCAGCAGAAAATGTTGATGACTTTGGATCATGGTGTCAAGCACATTATTGTGCTTGTTATGCGATTCTGCGAGTTTTGATTGAAGCTGACGATTCTATGGGACGTACACATAAAGTATTCGGTGAGGACGATGCATCTGATTTGTGTATTTCCTTAGTTCCAAAAAGGCTTTTAACTGCGGCTCGTTCAGCAATTGGTGAATTCTTAAGAAAATTACAATATTACAAAGGTAAAGAGAATGCTATGTATGGATATGCTTTCTTCCAACACTATAGTCAACTACTTCCAAAATATTTGACTGATTTGCTCTGGCATAAATGGCTACGTGGATATCTTCTGATGCTGCAAACAAGATCTAAGTGGTTGGATATAAAGCACAACCTACAACCTGATGATCTCGTCTTAGTTAACAGTGCTGACACACAGAGAGGTCTCTGGCGAAAGGCTATAGTTAAGCAGATGTACTATGACCGAGATGGCCACGTCAGGACACTGTGTTTGAAAACTTCAACTCAAGAAGTGGAACAAGATATAAGAAGCGTACGAAAGGTCAACGTGGTGGTCGTTCGCGGGGAGTGTTAATCGCGATAGATAGATAGACTATATGATAAACAGCCAATCAATATTATGTGACCTATCTTGTCGCGATTATTGGCCAATTTATTGTAACTCTCACCACGTGATGACCTTGAATGTTCTTTTTTGTCTGTCACTTTACTTGTATATACATGTAATTAATTGACTGTTCATTTTGTCCGTACCTTCAATACTGTTCGGTACGTTTTTGTCCTATTTTTGTAATGACAATGGATTTGTACATTTTTCTTGGTGTAATTGTATGGTTTATTTTATGTTTTAGAAACAGATAAAGTTAAAGTCAAGTTATTCTGTTTTAACTATAGCGAAGCCGAGACTCTGTATCGTCAGCATTGAGGAAGGACTAAATCTGTAGGACAAAAATAATCCTACATTAACTCCCAGCTAGACTGTACTAAGATGAACAGCTTTCTGTCAGGAGTTAGCAAATGGTCTTCGTCTAATGGTCTTAAACTAAATGCTTCCAAATATCAGACTGGTGATTTCAGTTTCCGATGTAAAAGAAAGTTAAATGAAGCTGTTGATTCCTATGACTTTCGCAAAATTGATGGTAGTGATACAGAAATCAAGTCTGAAGTTGAGTATCTTGGATTAATTATTTCTTCTGACCTATTATGGTGTTCCCATGTCCTAGCGATTTCTAAAAGAATATTTCGTTCGACGTTTTACATGAACGAGTTTAGGCACATTCATAACATCAAACTTTCTTGTTATTGTTCTTCTTATATTTCTATAATCCTCGCAAACTTTCCACTCACTACGCTACATCAACAGAACATTATATTCAATGATCTATATCATGCTAAAATTTCAAATCTGAATCAACAATACTGTTTGAAAATCAAAACAAATGATTCAGCGAAGAGACCTTTTTCAACGAATTTATCATCAAGCTGTACAATCGTATATATATGGTTTTTAAGAAGCTATATCAGGTGAGGGAATTGGTACATAGGTGTGAATGCATGAAATAATAATAATAATATGAAGTGTAATTAAAACTAAAATGTTTGTGATTATAATCGTAGTTAAATGTCAAGTGGCAAAGCAAATTAATGTCATATATAGAATAATTCATAGGATGGATAGAACTTGAAAAAGGTGTGCAATTATAAGATTAGTAGACAAATCGAAAAAATAAAAACGTTACGTAATATTGTGTGAAATTTAATAGCATAGAATTTAATGTTGCATAAAGGAATTGATTTAGAATGACGAGTGGAACAAGTGAAATAATACCGGGGACAATTAAAAGTTAGAGTAGTAATAGTAACAATTGACTTAATAAGGAAGAGTATACAAATTGAATAGACAAAAATGAAAAAATGAAGAATTGGTAGAGCTAAAGTATGATTGGGGATTACCATACTTTAGCATAGGGGGATTAAGACCATGAAAGTTGGAGGGGTTGAACGAACTTTTTCTGTACACAGAGATCTGGCTTTTCTGTTTCGATAGCCAAAGCCTCAGCAATACAGATGAGTCGGGTACGTAGGGATTTGGGTAGATTACTCTTTGCCTTGTAAATGACTTTGAAGGTGGAGGCTAGAGAGATAGGGTGATCATTATCGACCAGATGTTCAATGATCACGCTTCTTATTGCTCCACTACCACCTTTTCGTAACCATGCCGGATAGTGTTCTTGCACCCTCTTGGACAAAACTCGTGTCGAACGACCGATATACCTAGCTCCACACGAGCAGGTGAATTGATAAACACACATAGAGTTGGTCAACAGCGGGATCTTGTCCTTCAGGTTATTGAACAATAATGGTCGACTAGAAAAGGCTATTCTCAGGAATGCAGCAGGGAATGTTCTTTTCAGGGATTGTGATATCCTCCGTTTCATGATATCGGAAGCTAAGTCCCCTTTGAATTCCAAGCTCATGTAAAGTATCTTCTTGGGTACGGTTGATAACTCACGTTTTTTAGGATTTGAATGAATATTCTTATCTATAAAACGTGGTGGAAATCCATTTTCTATTAGGATTTTCCTCAAGATGTATAACTCATCTTCCACAGTATCAGGGCTACATATGCGCCGAATACGAGTGGCAAGCGACCGGATCAGGTTTCGTTTTCGACCAATGGGTACCCAGCTGTAGAAATTTGTCAATTGACCATTCCATGACAGCTTGCGATAAATCGATCTTTTCAGGGTTCCATCGGTCCTTCTTGATAAGTTCACATCGAGGAAATGCATGCTAGACTCGTTCTCCATTTCGAGTGTGAATTTTATCGCCGGATGGCAACCATTAAATACATCTAATATATTATTTAAGTTACAACCACTATTACAAATAATAAAGGTGTCATCTACACACCTTTTATACATTTGAAAACTTTGGATTATAGGCTTCAGCTGATCATTTTCTAGACTGGACATAAAACAGTCTGCAAGGAGAGGACCCAAGGGAGAACCCATTGCAATACCATCCTTCTGTCTGTAGATTGCTTCATTGAAAGTAAACTGTACATTCAATGTACATCTCAGAAGTAGTTCTTTCAGATCTGTAGTGGGTATTCCTATATTCAATTTGTTGTCTTCTATATATTTGCATATATAACATATAGTTTCTGTCAGTGGAACGTTCGTAAATAGGGATTCTACGTCCAAAGACAACATATGTTTATTCGACGCATTTATATCCTGTATACATTCAACAAATTGGAAGGTGTCCCGAAGAGAATGATTAGAAAGCTGTTCCCTGACAGGTTCAAGGATTTCAGCTAGCCATCCAGCTACTGGATGATAGGGCGATCCAGAATCTACTCAGTCAAACTTATGATCTCACACCATCGTCAGAACAGGACTTCCAATGTGAGACACGAGTTCCCAGTTGTCATTGGCCTTCATGATGCACAAATACACGATAGCTAGCACAGTGAAGAATGCTTGAGAATCACCATCTAGAGACGTTGAATTGTAGTCTCATTTCAGCGTCAACACATATGTCGGCATGTCCAGATGAGAAATCTAGTGCATGACTGTATCGAATGAACAGCTAAAATTACCATGCATTCTGTGAATCAATGTTTGTTTTGTCTGTTATTTCCACCACCACCACAACCACCAGAACTCTGATGTCAGCTATGACATGCACAAACCACATCGAGAAGTTAATGCTTCCAATGACATCAGAGTCGACAGTGGAGAGGGAAATGAAATTTCGAAAGCAAACAAACAAACGAAGAGAAAGACAGTGACATCACAAATTGGACGTGTAATATCGAATTGCAGGGTGAGAACGGGAAGAGTCATTGATAACTCAGAATAAATTGTATAAAATGGAAAAAACTGTATGCCATGACGTGATTCTATTGAATAGTCACAAAATAAGATTACTGAAAACAAGGTGGTTGTGATGGTGGGAATGTTAACTATGGTCGGAATTGAATCCATATGAGTAGGATTTCATAGGCAGTAGAATGAGTTAGATTGTTGAACACACCAGTGATTCACTTGAATATCCACAGAGTTTTATATTCCAGTTATCATCATTCTGTTGTTTTTGTTGTTGCTGCTGGTGCTATTGTTATTCCCGTTGATGATGACTGTGATGATGGGAAAGATCATCATGTATTCTAGTTGCTATCCGGAAACCATATTTCTCTTATTGAGAACGATAGGAAAGTGGAATTGAAAAGAAGAATAGCAGTGACATCACATGTTGTATGTTTACATAATAAGATCAAACGTGCGAACATGAGAAGCTGGCTCTCACTTCTCCGCTACATTTCTCCTCACTTCGCTTCACCTACTGACCAACTAATTATTATTATTATACCAGTTGGATCACTGTAATCGTGGTGCAGGCGGACGATGATATTGCAAGTGTAGAACACGTTGGACAGTCATGATGGTTGCTCCCGTCGTGTGTGTATAACGCTCTATCGGTGCTAATTTACACGAGTGGCTTCATTGAAAGCGAATGTCTAGAGCTAGTGAGGGAGTGTCGTTAGAGAGGTGAGATGCACACTATCAGGTAAAACACAAACAAATAGACAGACAGACAAACAAGGAAACAAACTGACGAATATGACAAAAGACAAACAAGACAATAAGCAAAGATCAGTCACATAAATCTCTTCCCCCTGCTATCGTATCCTATTAACCTAGTGATTAGATCTACAAGTGGATTACTTCCAGCTGGACAGGTGAATGCGGGTTTTGTAAACTTATTGGTTTGTCAAGCTATAGAGTGATCAAGTGGGTGTATGGAAATGAGAGCGGGAGAAGGGGAGAGTGAAAATGTATTCTTGATATTTCCTCTCATATTATTTCTCCACTTCACTACCATTACTGTCACTATTGCTGATTTGCTTAATATTAACAACAACAATATTAATGACTTTGACTCCAACATTATTATTGTTATTGTCGTTGCTGTTGTCGTTGTTATCATTGTTATCGTTATTATTATTGCTTTGATTACGTTCAGTGTCATTACTGGGATTGTCACTATTATCTTACTGCGTCTGAATTGTATCCTTATAAGAAATTCAATTCCATAAGGGAGGTGGGGATAGATGGATACATACAATATTGACGAGTTCAAAAGAGTGACACACGTATCTTGTTTTTACTGGTAATTTGGGTTTCTTATTGCTCACTTAGACGAATCTGTGATCTTTTCATTTTGTCATAGTATCATTAAGTGGTGCAACTTCACGATGTTTTCCAGCACTTGTGTTGGTTATGCATAGCTGATATTAAACACCGAAATGTTTAGAGTTAAGCGAATCAGGAGTGAAAACAGATCTCTTAGGTTGAAGTTGAAAGGTGATTTTTATTTGACTGAAATCGCCTCACACCCAAATCTTTTAATCCTTGTCTACCTACAGCATGGGATAGACTTCTTCATCTCTGAAGTCTGTTCTGTGGAAGTATTCCTACGAATGACGACTTCTTATCAGGACTAAATGTTCATCACATGCATCAAAATACTCCGGGGTTCTCGAGGCAAATTTGTTTGGTTAGTTTTTTTTCATCTGTTGTATTCACATGCAGTAGACTATGTATTCTTGCTTCACATATCGCATGACGATCTCTCGAAATGAGTACTAATTGTTTCACAAGTACTCTAACACTGATTTACTCAAATGTCGCCCGGACATTCAGCCACCTATTGAGTTAAATCTCAATAGGCGAACTGAGGTCGACAACGTATGACAGAACAATTATGTGTTTCTATGCTCTTTTCAGTAAGTATATAGGCGAATAAACTAACACACTCAGAATGGAACTACACCACCCTTGAAATGCAGTGTGAAGCGAAGAGGAGATGCATTATTGCATGCACTACATAACCAACACAAATGCTGGAATACATCGTGAAGTTGCACCACTTAATGATACTATGACAAAATGAAAAGATCACAGATTCGTCTAAGTGAGCAATAAGAAACCCAAATTACCAATGAAAACAAGATACGTGTGTCACTCTTTTGAACTCGTACATATTGTATGTATCCCTTCTTCACTACCTACCTGGATATGGAGATACCGGGAGTATGAATGCCTTGCTCGCCTTTTGATCCCGACTCCATCTGTTTGACCATATCGCAATTCATGATATCATTAATATTATAACTCTTAACTGACATGGGGAGAGACTGTAAGCTTGAAAATTACTCGAAGCAGGTTATTAATGGAGTTTTCGATGTTTATCAACAAAATAAAATGTTAAATTAACAAAATACTGATCTCTAATTTTTATTGATTGAGAACAGAATGTTTGTAGCATATGTTAATGTCTTTCTAATAAGTTTCTGTGATTGTCTAAACCCTTCTTGAACGGGTAAGTTTAGGGCGCAGGCACCACTTCTTCGAGAGTCGGTTCCATGCATTATGATTTTTGATGCAAGAATCAGTACTCTTCCTTGGCTTGTGAACTCTCCTGCTAATTTCTCTGAGATTTTCTGACTTGGTGGGAAGGAAAACGGAAGGCAGATCAGGTACATGATCGTTTCTCAGAATTTCAAACATTTTAGTAAAATCTCTTCCTACTGTATGATAAGGGGAAGCAATTCAAGCTGGTAAGTCTTTCCTTGTATGGTAAGTTGGTCATGCCGAGAACCATATGTGTAACCTTCTTTTGAACCCTTTCTAGAATGTTTGAATCGCCTTTAGGACAAGGGCTGGTTGCCTGGATGCAGTTCACCCGTTTTCACATCACCTAAGATGTATATAAAGAAGTGAGCATATCACTGGTGATTCTAGTAAATGCTGAGTGTATTGATCATACTGTTCCGGAACTTTGAGCTGCCACTGAGCGACAATGTGCTGTTGTTTTTAGATCACGACTCACTATGACACTTAGGTCTATATGAGTCTGAAATGATGGGAGTATTATTCACTCTAGTTTGTATGGGTTGACGCTTGCGTGTCCAAATGTCATGGTTGCACGCTTTCCTACTTTGATTAGGAGCATCCATTCTTTGAATCGAACTAATAGTTTGTTGAGATCTCATCGCAATGTGGGCATGTCATTATCACCCTTTAGCTCTTTCCAAACACTTAAGTCACCTACATGGAGAACCTCTGGAGGTCCAGTGGGCACAAGTACTCATCGGTAAACAGGATAAATAAGAGGGATCCAAGTACCGTGCTTTGTTGCACTCCATTACGTACTGTTGTCCAGAAGGAGAGTTTTGAGTTGATTCCGACTCTCTGTTTCCCGTCTATGAGGAATTCCTTAATCCATTTTGGCAAGCTGTTTTCGATTCCAAGACATGCAAATTTCTTGAGTGAGATACTTTGTCGAAAGCCATGCTGAAGTTTATGAAAATGAAGTCGATGGGTTTTTGTTATCCGTTGACTTTATTCAGCGTTATCTTGATGTAAGAAGGTTTTTCAGAAGGGAGAGGTTTTCCACGAAGCCGTGCTGTCCTCTGGACAAAAAGGTGATGTTTTCCATGTACGTCTTGATGGCTTTCTTGATAATTTACTGCAGTATTTTGATTAAGATGTTAGTGAAACTGTCAGTGTTGGTGAGCATTGAAGGGATATCCAGTGATCTTGCCCAGTCGAACTAGTCTCATATTCGTTGGAGGTAACTGTCCCTGCAGTGACTTTAGCGTTTGGTCATTGACAGAAAACCACAGTGATACGATCAGGGTCTTTTTCAATGTATTAGTAGTAACCAAATGTCAACTCACAGATCAAATTGCTGAATAGTTAACTTTGCTACACTGATACACTGTTGGTTGGGCAATAAATATTGGACGAAGAGAGTGAGGATAAGGGCTGTTACGATGTATTTTCGTGCATAGCATAGGCTATCGTGTTCATGCCTAAGGAAGCATTGTAGTCATCTGTTCTTGTGAAAGTGGGAAATATGGAAATATGGTTTTAGGCTTCTGTGATCGAAGTAATTAGTATTTGTTTTCATTTTGGTCGTTTTGTTGTCTAAAACTGTTTTGATATATATCAGATGAATTAATGCTAAGAAAGGTGTGTGTTAAGGGAAATTGTGCATAGAAATTGTTTGGAAGCCTTAGGGATTTGGTATTTCTGAATGGTTTTAATTTACACGTCATTAAGGGATCACAGCCAGTCGTTGAGTTTGTGCCTATTATTCTGTGGAATTCAGGCTTCTGATGAGGAATGCATTCGTAGACATAAGTTATGAGGTGTGTATGAATTGTGTGTGCTTCCCTATTTTCATCCAGAATGTGTATTATTCATAGGTATGAGTTTATTCATCACACATTGAAGAAATCAGGCCAAGTTAAAATTTAAGCACCAGCAATTACCAACGGACTGTGGCCGCAACAATCACCTAGAATGGACCAATCAGTTTCTTCATGTGAGCCCCGGTTTCTGTTCCGCTTGATTTGAGTGAAGTGTCTGCTCTAACGCAGTTACATCTGAAATTTGATGAAGGCGAAGTTTTCCAGTACTCCTTAGAAGTGAGGTTGATTGGAGGAGAAAGGATTTGTTCCTGCGGAGAAACCAGTGACTTCAGTAGATTGGATGTCTTCGAACTCGTTTCCATTTGGATTCAACTGGATATATCGTTCACGATGATATGTGGGTTTTCAGGCTTGCTAGACCTAAGTGGTAGCCACACTACGTGCTGATTCTTTAGTCTGGCTCACCTAACTTGGTGGCCAGGCTGTTCTTAACACCACCCCTACTAGCAGAAAGAGAACATAGCACTTACGGCTGCCAAAGGATGTATTTATTATCGGTGATTTGCAGACAGTTTACAAGTAGGTAATCACACGACAGCGAAGCTGCAGAGCTCTTGTCCTTTGAAATCTATATATTTACCACCATGTGTTTCAGTCCGCATAGATAAACAAATTGATCGTCCATGGTGAAGCGCCTTCGATTCACTTGAATTGACGAACTTCTTTGATCCCCTACAGTACCATGAGTATACAAAGTTTCAGTAGATCGGTCGGTAGACATGTTCATCATTGTGAAATTTGTTTGAGGCGAGTTAGTGTGGGGGAAGGTGAGCTGATGATCTAACTGTCTCGTAAGAGGATTTTCTGTTACATCCCACTTGTCATTAACTCAGATTTTGTATGTTGGTGATTACTGGGTTCTAAAACAGCCTGTGAGATCTGCGGCTGCTGAAACAGAGAACAGCCTCATTTCAACAGTTCAATGGTATGAGCACTGCAAAGAAATGTCATCTTGGGAAAGGGAGAGACTTACTTCTTTATTGGGAGGAGGAAGTGTGGTTGTACATGTAGATTAAGCAGTCCTAATGCAGAGGAAATATAGTCGTGGTTGTGAATAATCAAATAGCCTTTAGGCGATTGGATTATACGATATCACTTTAGGGAAAAATTTTCGTTGATACTGTAGCGGTAAATAATTCCCCAAAATTATTGACCACAGCAATCATCACTCAACATTGGATGCTGACCCTCACTGTTTAAGTCGACTTGTTTAGCTGAAGGCTTCCGGTCAAGCATCCCCGCCATTTGGTACTCCGTCGTGTCACGTGCGTGCACGATTACTAGCTAGCCAAGCATTCACCTCTACCCGCGATTTTGTCCCGAGATATACTGCGTACTTTGGACGACAAAATCTGGTCTTTTGCTTTACCATTTGGTACTCGAAGAACGAACACTATAGAAGTTGTTGGTATAAGATCTTGCGTTAGTATAATCCGTACAACTCGCGAACGTCGATACCCGCAGTCTCTAAAATACAACCAGAAGTGTTTGTGTGTTTTATGCTTGCGTTTGATTGTAGACATCTTATTGTACGAATAATAACTGTTTGTTAACCACATGATCTATCCTCTGTATAATTAACCTTGCCATATTAGCCTATTTTTGGCTGACTGTTAAATCTACGACTTACCCCTCTGTCTCTTAATATCGCTTGCTGAAGTGGAGTTGGTTATTACATACATAAGTAGACGTCTGAGTTCGGCGAAAGCAGTATTTCCTGATGCCTCATTATTCAAACTTAAATATTTGCTCCAGCCAACCTCAGCGATATCGCCATAAGCCTTTTCGGTACATCCAAATGAATTGGATCCATGGGGATTCAAAGGAAAGTGCCTCACCATATCATCAATGGAACCTTAGTACAAATGTTTTCCTATGACAATCAATCTTTATCTTAGTGCTGAGTACGTCGGAAGCGTTTATTGTCACTACAAATGATATTTTTAGTAATTGATTGGGGGAAAAGTGAATAATTAGAACGTCATTAGTTAGCTTCTGTGACTAAATCATTCTGGAAGATTAACACAGAATTTTCATGAGTGATGCGTCAAGGGAGCAACAGGTTGGCCAGGAGTGCAGGAAGCAGAATATTTGGATGTGAAATGGAGATAAATTAAAGTTTAAAGTGCCTACCATTCCCAGGTGTCTTTTGAGAATTCCTCGCTGTCGCTAATCGCAGTATATTCAATCTCTCCGTCATTATTACTCACGGTGTGATGCGAATATCAGATGGCCAGAAAGAATTAGTGACAAGAATCTCCAGGAAGAAACCAACTAAGAAGCTACCGTTCAACGAATATGCAGAGGAAAATGAAGATGGGTCGGACACACACTAAGAAGACCGTTGGATGATATCTGACGCCAGACCTTTGAGTGGGAAACGAAGAGTTGGGCACTTGACGGTGACGTAGAAGAGATTATGCGATATCACTTTAGGGAAAAAGTTTCGTTGATACAACCAGAAGTGTTTGTGTGTTTTATGCTTGCGTTTGATTGTAGACATCTTATTGTACGAATAATAACTGTTTGTTAACCACATGATCTATCCTCTGTATAATTAACCTTGCCATATTAGCCTATTTTTGGCTGACTGTTAAACCTACGACTTACCCCTCTGTCTCTTAATATCGCTTGCTGAAGTGGAGTTGGTTATTACATACATAAGTAGACGTCTGAGTTCGGCGAAAGCAGTATTTCCTGATGCCTCATTATTCAAACTTAAATATTTGCTCCAGCCAACCTCAGCGATATCGCCATAAGCCTTTTCGGTACATCCAAATGAATTGGATCCATGGGGATTCAAAGGAAAGTGCCTCACCATATCATCAATGGAACCTTAGTACAAATGTTTTCCTATGACAATCAATCTTTATCTTAGTGCTGAGTACGTCGGAAGCGTTTATTGTCACTACAAATGATATTTTTAGTAATTGATTGGGGGAAAAGTGAATAATTAGAACGTCATTAGTTAGCTTCTGTGACTAAATCATTCTGGAAGATTAACACAGAATTTTCATGAGTGATGCGTCAAGGGAGCAACAGGTTGGCCAGGAGTGCAGGAAGCAGAATATTTGGATGTGAAATGGAGATAAATTAAAGTTTAAAGTGTCTACCATTCCCAGGTGTCTTTTGAGAATTCCTCGCTGTCGCTAATCGCAGTATATTCAATCTCTCCGTCATTATTACTCACGGTGTGATGCGAATATCAGATGGCCAGAAAGAATTAGTGACAAGAATCTCCAGGAAGAAACCAACTAAGAAGCTACCGTTCAACGAATATGCAGAGGAAAATGAAGATGGGTCGGACACACACTAAGAAGACCGTTGGATGATATCTGACGCCAGACCTTTGAGTGGGAAACGAAGAGTTGGGCACTTGACGGTGACGTAGAAGAGATTATGCGATATCACTTTAGGGAAAAAGTTTCGTTGATACAACCAGAAGTGTTTGTGTGTTTTATGCTTGCGTTTGATTGTAGACATCTTATTGTACGAATAATAACTGTTTGTTAACCACATGATCTATCCTCTGTATAATTAACCTTGCCATATTAGCCTATTTTTGGCTGACTGTTAAATCTACGACTTACCCCTCTGTCTCTTAATATCGCTTGCTGAAGTGGAGTTGGTTATTACATACATAAGTAGACGTCTGAGTTCGGCGAAAGCAGTATTTCCTGATGCCTCATTATTCAAACTTAAATATTTGCTCCAGCCAACCTCAGCGATATCGCCATAAGCCTTTTCGGTACATCCAAATGAATTGGATCCATGGGGATTCAAAGGAAAGTGCCTCACCATATCATCAATGGAACCTTAGTACAAATGTTTTCCTATGACAATCAATCTTTATCTTAGTGCTGAGTACGTCGGAAGCGTTTATTGTCACTACAAATGATATTTTTAGTAATTGATTGGGGGAAAAGTGAATAATTAGAACGTCATTAGTTAGCTTCTGTGACTAAATCATTCTGGAAGATTAACACAGAATTTTCATGAGTGATGCGTCAAGGGAGCAACAGGTTGGCCAGGAGTGCAGGAAGCAGAATATTTGGATGTGAAATGGAGATAAATTAAAGTTTAAAGTGTCTACCATTCCCAGGTGTCTTTTGAGAATTCCTCGCTGTCGCTAATCGCAGTATATTCAATCTCTCCGTCATTATTACTCACGGTGTGATGCGAATATCAGATGGCCAGAAAGAATTAGTGACAAGAATCTCCAGGAAGAAACCAACTAAGAAGCTACCGTTCAACGAATATGCAGAGGAAAATGAAGATGGGTCGGACACACACTAAGAAGACCGTTGGATGATATCTGACGCCAGACCTTTGAGTGGGAAACGAAGAGTTGGGCACTTGACGGTGACGTAGAAGAGATTATGCGATATCACTTTAGGGAAAAAGTTTCGTTGATACAACCAGAAGTGTTTGTGTGTTTTATGCTTGCGTTTGATTGTAGACATCTTATTGTACGAATAATAACTGTTTGTTAACCACATGATCTATCCTCTGTATAATTAACCTTGCCATATTAGCCTATTTTTGGCTGACTGTTAAATCTACGACTTACCCCTCTGTCTCTTAATATCGCTTGCTGAAGTGGAGTTGGTTATTACATACATAAGTAGACGTCTGAGTTCGGCGAAAGCAGTATTTCCTGATGCCTCATTATTCAAACTTAAATATTTGCTCCAGCCAACCTCAGCGATATCGCCATAAGCCTTTTCGGTACATCCAAATGAATTGGATCCATGGGGATTCAAAGGAAAGTGCCTCACCATATCATCAATGGAACCTTAGTACAAATGTTTTCCTATGACAATCAATCTTTATCTTAGTGCTGAGTACGTCGGAAGCGTTTATTGTCACTACAAATGATATTTTTAGTAATTGATTGGGGGAAAAGTGAATAATTAGAACGTCATTAGTTAGCTTCTGTGACTAAATCATTCTGGAAGATTAACACAGAATTTTCATGAGTGATGCGTCAAGGGAGCAACAGGTTGGCCAGGAGTGCAGGAAGCAGAATATTTGGATGTGAAATGGAGATAAATTAAAGTTTAAAGTGTCTACCATTCCCAGGTGTCTTTTGAGAATTCCTCGCTGTCGCTAATCGCAGTATATTCAATCTCTCCGTCATTATTACTCACGGTGTGATGCGAATATCAGATGGCCAGAAAGAATTAGTGACAAGAATCTCCAGGAAGAAACCAACTAAGAAGCTACCGTTCAACGAATATGCAGAGGAAAATGAAGATGGGTCGGACACACACTAAGAAGACCGTTGGATGATATCTGACGCCAGACCTTTGAGTGGGAAACGAAGAGTTGGGCACTTGACGGTGACGTAGAAGAGATTATGCGATATCACTTTAGGGAAAAAGTTTCGTTGATACAACCAGAAGTGTTTGTGTGTTTTATGCTTGCGTTTGATTGTAGACATCTTATTGTACGAATGATAACTGTTTGTTAACCACATGATCTATCCTCTGTATAATTAACCTTGCCATATTAGCCTATTTTTGGCTGACTGTTAAATCTACGACTTACCCCTCTGTCTCTTAATATCGCTTGCTGAAGTGGAGTTGGTTATTACATACATAAGTAGACGTCTGAGTTCGGCGAAAGCAGTATTTCCTGATGCCTCATTATTCAAACTTAAATATTTGCTCCAGCCAACCTCAGCGATATCGCCATAAGCCTTTTCGGTACATCCAAATGAATTGGATCCATGGGGATTCAAAGGAAAGTGCCTCACCATATCATCAATGGAACCTTAGTACAAATGTTTTCCTATGACAATCAATCTTTATCTTAGTGCTGAGTACGTCGGAAGCGTTTATTGTCACTACAAATGATATTTTTAGTAATTGATTGGGGGAAAAGTGAATAATTAGAACGTCATTAGTTAGCTTCTGTGACTAAATCATTCTGGAAGATTAACACAGAATTTTCATGAGTGATGCGTCAAGGGAGCAACAGGTTGGCCAGGAGTGCAGGAAGCAGAATATTTGGATGTGAAATGGAGATAAATTAAAGTTTAAAGTGTCTACCATTCCCAGGTGTCTTTTGAGAATTCCTCGCTGTCGCTAATCGCAGTATATTCAATCTCTCCGTCATTATTACTCACGGTGTGATGCGAATATCAGATGGCCAGAAAGAATTAGTGACAAGAATCTCCAGGAAGAAACCAACTAAGAAGCTACCGTTCAACGAATATGCAGAGGAAAATGAAGATGGGTCGGACACACACTAAGAAGACCGTTGGATGATATCTGACGCCAGACCTTTGAGTGGGAAACGAAGAGTTGGGCACTTGACGGTGACGTAGAAGGGATCTTTGGTGGAGGATATGAGCATCTACGGGCAATCGTGGGGCCAGCTTAGGAAGACAGCAGAGAGTAATACAAAATAGAGATATGCTGTTGAAGGCCAGTGTTCCCCTCAGAACATAAATGAATTCCAATAATGTAAGAATTTACATTATCACTGATGATTTTTCCAGCAGTACTTATTGCCTAATGCTGCTGGTGACATCGTGAGAGACGAATCATCAGTATTTTCGTGGCAGTTATCTGGCTAACAGGAGTAGACTTTTGACTATCCAGTTTACAATTTTTAGAGTGTACTCCCATTTCATCTGCTCCCACCGATTCTGTACCATATGTTTTTTCATTTCCATGGCAATCCACAAAGCCACGTCAGCCTCGTTCATAAGCGCACCCTGATTACATCTCGTTCATTGATTTACTCAGCTTATCACGTAACTCCACTAAAGTCATCCAACTCCTTTTATGCATTGATTGGCACTAACAACTATGCTTGGGACAATTTATCAATTTTGTTACTGCTGTAGCGGTAAATAATTCCCCAAAATTATTAACCACAGCAATCATCACTCAACATTGGATGCTGACCATCACTGTTTAAGTCGACTTGTTTAGCTGAAGGCTTCCGGTCAAGCATCCCCGCCATTTGGTGCTCCGTCGTGTCACGTGCGTGCACGACTACTAGCTAGCTAAGCATTCACCTCTACCCGCGATTTTGTCCCGAAATATAATACGTACTTTGGACGACAAAATCTGGTCTTTTGCTTTACCATTTGGTACTCGAAGAACGAAAACTATAGAAGTTGTTGGTATAAGATCTTGCGTTAGTATAATCCGTACAACTCGCGAACGTCGATACCTGCATCCTCTAAACTGGTGAGCCCAACCACGAACTACATCTTCAATTCACACGCAGATAACCGGTGAGTTCGTTCCTTTTGTGTTTCTTGTACTATTTGTTATCGGCATACTTTCGTCATGACTGACCCTAGCCCCAAGGTTATTCAGATTCGCTCAACCGCCAAAACAATCCAGCTAGTACCATATTGGCCAGATAATGCTGAAACGTGGTTTCAGATTGCTGAGTCTGATTTTTGTGAACATGGCATAACTGATCAACGTTCACAGTTCCTTGCAGTTATTCACGCCCTACCGCGGGAATTCAGCAAGTGCGTAACTCTGCAGATGTCGGTAAGTAACTCGTACGAGTTGCTCAAAGCATCCATCCTCAGGAGAAACGTTCTCACGGATCGACAACGTCTGGATGAGTTATTTCGTAACATCGAGTTAGGAGATCAGTCAGCCGTGAGCATGCTGGCAAGAATGAAAGAGATCATTGGCCAAAGTCAGTTCGATGAAGGACTCTTCAGAGAACTATTTTTATCCAAACTGCCACAGTCAGTTCACACTGTACTTGTGACACTTCAGGGTGTTCTCATGGATGATTTAGCTGTCTCTGCAGATAGAATTCTAGAGATAACGAAACGGCCAGTTACCGAAGTATACTCTGTTACCGAACAGACTTCGAAGAAGGATTCTGCAATGATAGAGTTAATCAACTCCGTCCATCAGATGCTTAGGTCAAACAAGCCTAGCAATTCCTCCTACCGTCCTTCCAAATCCCCTCAACGGCAAAACGCACGTGGACGATCTAAGTCCAACACACGTCCTCTCAAAAATCCTGACTGGTGTTGGTATCACAACACGTATGGCAAGGAAGCGAAATGTTGTCGAAAACCTTGTGATTTCGGCAAAGCCTACAAGTCTGTGGGAAACTGTCCCGCCGGCACGCGTTAGCGGCAACCGTCGCCGATGGCACTAGCCGCTTACTTTACATCCATGATGTAATGAGCCAGCCGAAGTCAGCGTCCTTCCTGCTACAGCAGCAGATCGACAGAAGGATCCTAACTTCAACCTACAGGCTGCAAATGGAAAACCAATTGCAACCTATGGTCGGAAATACGTCTATCTGAACGTAGGTTTACGCAAACCTATTCAGTGGATTTTCCTAATCGCTGACGTCACAATGCCCATCATCGGCACGGACCTACTTAATCATCATGATTTGCTCGTAGACGTCCGCCGTAAACGATTAATTGACAACACTACTAGTTTGTCTATCAAAGGCATAACTTACGTAGGCCCAAGCTTGTCAATCGTTAAGATGAAAACAATCCTCGATCCAACTTTTCAACCGATTGTTGACAAATATCCGGAACTCAATTGCCCATCTAACGATCTCCCGTGTATAACCAGCAATGTTATGCACCACATCATAACCTCAGGACAGCCCGTGACATCTAAAGCACGACGACTGGCCCCCGACAAACTGAGAATTGCCAGAAACGAATTCGATCATATGCTCACCCTTGGCATCATTCGGCCATCGAATAGTCCATGGGCATCCCCGTTGCATATGGTACCGAAAAAGGATAGCAACGATTGGCGACCCACTGGTGATTACCGGCGAGTGAACGCCGAAACAACCCCTGATTGCTACCCTTTGCCTCACATACACGACTTGACGGCAACATTATCTGGAGCATCTATATTCTCAAAAATCGACTTGGTTAAAGCATATAACCAAATCCCGATGGCAACGGAAGATATTCCGAAAACGGCTATCATCACGCCTTTCGGACTTTTCGAATTCCTACGTATGCCACTCGGCCTCCGGAATGCGGCCCAAACATTCCAACGCTTCATCGATGAAGTATTTCGCGGTCTCGACTTTGTATACGCATACTTAGACGACTGCCTCATTGCCAGTCCAAATAAGGAAACTCACCTTAGACACTTGGACTTGGCATTTGAAAGGTTACGCCAACATGGTGTTACCATCAATATCCAGAAGTGTCAGATAGGCGTTGACTCACTCGATTTTCTGGGTCACACTATTGACTGTCAGGGCATTCGCCCACTGGCTACTTTGGTCGATCACTCTAAGAAAACGCGTTCTGGACGTCACGTTAGATTCCCAGAATACCTTCACACCTATTTCACATAACTGAGTGACACATCAATTTTTTTATGTTGCATCATTTAACACAAGTAAATGATATTTTTCCTATAACCGTACATAAAATGAAATTAGATGTATATTTTTTCCCGATATTTTGAGCTTTACATTATTCTACTGTATAGTAGATGCACGTCATTTTTTTTGGTAAAACAAACACGCTTATTTGGTACATTTTCCCTGACAAGGTTCTCAGCATTCTTGTTTTCTTTTCCAGGTGCAACGGGCACTGGACAGGAAACAAACGAAGCACGGGATCCAACGAACAACATCGAGGAAGCTATGTACAGACACCCTATTGGCATAGGCAGACAGACCAGCAGGCTCTCCATCAAGCCGCTCGGAAGATTTTTTTCACCCATCAGGGAACCATCGAGATTTTTTTACTTCCGACTGGTCATGTCTTAGGGTCCTCACAAACCCACTAGGGGGGAGTGAGCTGTAGCGGTAAATAATTCCCCAAAATTATTGACCACAGCAATCATCACTCAACATTGGATGCTGACCATCACTTGTTTGAGTCGACTTGTTTAGCTGAAGGCTTCCGGTCAAGCATCCCCGCCATTTGGTGCTCCGTCGTGTCACGTGCGTGCACGACTACTAGCTAGCTAAGCATTCATCTCTACCCGCGATTTTGTCCCGAAATATAATACGTACTTTGGACGACAAAATCTGGTCTTTTGCTTTACCATTTGGTACTCGAAGAACGAAAACTATAGAAGTTGTTGGTATAAGATCTTGCGTTAGTATAATCCGTACAACTCGCGAACGTCGATACCTGCAGTCTCTAGACTGCTCTCTTTCATGAGAAATTGTGTACAAATGCGATTGTACCGTTAGGTAAAATGAATTCACTGAATATTGCATCTTCGCTGAACTGCTTGCCTTGTTTTCTTCTAATGAAGGCCAAGTTTTGCAATACTCTCTAAAAATGTTTCATATAATGCATGCTGATCAGCAGATTTGGTAGTGGTCACAAATGTGAATCGCTCCAATCTGTAGGACAGCAACATGCATTATTTTGGCAGCTCGAGAACTAAACATGAGTTTCGATACTAAATGTATAAAAAAAATAGACTTTAAAAAAATTTAATTAAAAAAAATAAAACAATAAAGACTGTATAGTTTTAGCTTGAAAAAAATAACAATGCCTACGCTCCTAACATCTACAAGCCTGCTCAGTTTCTTGTCAAGATGCTATCCCATGGGCCATACACAAGTTCGCCAGACATCCTTCAGGTCACCCTATCGAACAGGTTCTAATCCTTCTAGCCACTTCTCTCTGAAATGTCACTTATATACTTCACAATAATCCTTCTACCTAATTACTATTATACTCTATTTTATCTCAACTTCCTAGGACTTTAATAAAGCTGAAATTTATTTTTTTTTCTTTTCCTTCTTCTCATTTACACCCTTTTCTCGCGTAAAGTTCGGTTGCTCTGATGATAAAAAAAACAACACTCATGTTTGAGAATAAATATATTTTCATAGAAAGCGTCATAGTTTTCCATAGTAAGACCAATATGGTTAGCATCATACATTGCAAATGTGTATTATCATTTCAAGTAGTACATAGCTTCTTGTATTTATCTTGTTAATATACTTTTGATAATGTACTATTCATAATTGCATTCTATACCATTTTGCAGCTGCGCCAGATTTTCTTCAGTTCTTAAAATAGCGTCCAAGCATTTGAAGGCATAGCACTCACACGAATATATGTTGTTTATCGATTGGTCATAACTATCATCAGGAAATGGAACGAATTTCGGGTTGTCGCTCAACTTCGATGTTGACCTTCGTGATATGTTTATGTGGTGATTGACAATTTCTATCTTTGTATTGTTTAAATACTTACTGTTGTTTGTTAATATATTTATTATTTTGATTTGAAATATAATTCCGCCAAATACAAATTCCTAAGTTCATCCCTCTCAGTGTTTTGGTTGAGTTCCTGTAATTCGGTCATTGCGAAATACAATACTACTAGTACAAATAACAATCACATTTTGGCGTCGCAATGGAATTAAATAATCTTGGAAAGTTTCCTATAAATGGTTCACCGCGGGAAATCTCCGATTATCTTGAATGTTTCGACGCATGGTGCATGTCGAAAAATGTTCGCTATGACAAAATTCCAGCTCATTTTATTACTGCTATTGGGCTAGATGCGTACAGCCTACTGAAAACTCTGTCATTTCCAGATAAACCAATTTCTCTGTCTTATGATAAACTCCGTGAACTTTTAACAAATCACTTCCACATAACAACTTTCGAAACACGAGAGAGGGCTCAGTTCAACAAACTTGTTCGTGCTCCCAACCAGAAGATTAGAGACTTTATTCTTCAACTTCAGATACAAGCTTCAAAGTGCTACTTTGGAGATCAGCTCCATACTCAACTACGTGATCGTCTAATTGCTGGAATCAATATTCCTAAGTTAGAGAAAGAGTTGATTCAGATACCTTCCTGCACCTTTCAAACTGCCAGGGATTTATGTATTACGTATGAAGATGTCAACAGTGACTACCCAGCTGCCACTACGTCAGAGTCTGATGTCATGCTGTCCAAAGTTGATAATAAAAGTGCTCATAGAAAGAAATCCAAACTGCCGTCCACATGTAATAGAATGCAGACAGAAAGCAAGAACACCAAACCGTGTTTTTCATGTGGAAAGCTTCATCTACGAAGCACTTGTCGTTTTCGGAGTGCTAAGTGCCATAAATGTGGTAAAATTGGGCACATCAAGTCTGTTTGCAGAAGTTCAAATACTTACGCTACTCATGATTCTCCCAAACTGTCTGATAAAATAAAGTCAATGTCTCTTTCAACTTTTCACAATACTCAATCTCATCTAGTGAGAAACTTCACTACAAGTTCAGGCAAGTCTCACTGTTTTATAATTGATACTGGGAGTACTGAATCTATAATTTCTAAGAAAGATTTACTATCGCTTTGTAAGCATGCTCAGGTAGACCCTACTACTAGTTCAATTACAGGCATAACTGGTCACAAACTACCTCTTATTGGTGCAACTAACATTTGTTTGAAGTCAGACAGTGGTAATTTTGTGAATATCCCCTTTCTTGTTAGTGAATATGGTCCATCTTTATTGGGATTGAAAGCCCTTAGATTGTTAAATGTTGAAATCTCACTTTGTACTGAGTTGTTTGATGAATCTTTGTTCAGAGAATTAGTTTTTCAATGTTCAAAGTGTGTAGGTGGCATGAAGATTCAGCCCATCCATCTTGAAATAGAGGGTGATCCTATCTTCCTAAAGCGCCGATTAATTCCATATGGTTTGCGAGATGCAGTTAACAAAGAGTTGGACAAGTTGGTTGAGCAGGGCATACTTATGCCAGTTGAATCTTCGAATTGGGCTACTCCCATTGTCACACCACTAAAGGCTGACGGAAAAACACCGAGAATTTGTGGTGACTATCGTCTTACACTCAATAGTCGTCTTCTACAGCAAAGTTGCACTACGCTAGAAAGCGAAGATATTCTCTACAAGCTACATGGCTCAAAATACTTTTCCAAAATAGATCTAAAAGATGCTTATTTGCAAATTCCTCTTGACGAAGCTTCTAGTGCATTAACAACCATTAATACTCCATTTGGATTGTTCAAGTATAAGTTCTTGCCTTTTGGTTTAAAGGTTTCTCCTGCAATATTTCAAAAAGTAATAAATCAGATGATAGACGGATTAGATGGTGTTGAGTCTTACCAAGACGACATTATAGTTCATGGTCCGAACATCGAATTGCATAATGAACGTCTTTTAAAACTGTTCAGGCGCTTCTGTGAGAAAAATGTTCTTGTTAATCCATCTAAATGTCATTTTACTTTGTCGTCTGTATCATGCTTGGGATATACAGTAGACTCTGAGGGTTTCAGACCTGATGCTAGGCGTTTGGCACCTCTAATTCAAGCACCGTCACCTAATAATATGACGTCGTTGAGATCATGGATTGGCACTCTTCAATTTTACTCCAGATTCATTCCCAATTTCACTCAACTGTTATCTCCACTTTTTAATATTGTCTCCAGTAAACAATTTAAGTGGGAAAAACAACATGAAGATATCTTGCGAAAAACTTTGGAGTTTCTTAATAAACAAGCTTTCTTAAGACCTTTTTCATCGAAAGATAAGTCCGTTCTCACTACAGAGGCTTCTCCTACGGGTATAGCTGCAGTACTTGAGCAAAATGGACAACCTGTTATTTGTATTTCAAGACGTCTAAGTAAGAGTGAACAAGGGTACTCACAAACCCAGAAAGAGGCTCTAGCAGTTGTATGGGCAATAAGACGCTTGCACAAGTATCTCTTTGGTACTAAGTTTCACATAGTTACTGATCATCAGGCTTTGAAATTCATTTACAACCCAGAAAAATCTTTGAATAGATCATCTGCTGCTATGGTTCAAAGATGGAGTTTAGAACTAAGTGCATATGATTACACTATTGAACACAGATCGGCTAAGGATATACCTCATGCAGACTTTTTATCTCGTTATTCATTATTTGAAAATTCTGCTAATGACACTGATTGTTTGTTAGTCCAGCCGTTACCTGTGGATAGAGTTCGACTTATAAACAATACTCGGAAATATTACGGGTGCATTATAAATGCAGCAAAAAGAGGTTGGAATATTCAGTGTAAGCGAAGATTTCCGGACTTTTATAAGCGAAGAGATGAGATTTCAGTCCATCCTGAAGGATTTCTATGTCTGAATGACAGAATTATTATTCCTCCGACATTAAGATCTGCGATTTTGGATGATCTTCATTCTGCGCATCTGGGAGCTGATAAGATGAAATCATTAGCACGTCTAACATGTTGGTGGCCGGAAATTGATGCTGACATTAACAAAAGATCGAAGAGCTGTTCCAGCTGTTTGCATAAAATGTCCTATGGGAAGTCGTCGTGGAAACCGTGGCCTACTTCTTGTGAGGTTTGGCAGCGTATTCATGCAGATTACTGTGGTCCATTCTTAAATTCATACTATGCTTTAATTATTGTGGATTCTTATTCTAGATGGCCAGAAGTTATAATTACAGATAGTCCTAATGCAAAATTCACTCACAGAGCGTTGAGAAAGATTTTTAGTCGAGAAGGAATTCCAGATGTCTTAGTTACTGATAATGGTACTCATTTCACTGAGAAGAACTTCAATGATTGGCTTAAACACATAGGTTGCCGTCATCTGTACACAGCACCACGTCATCCTCAGTCAAACGGGTTGGCAGAAAATTTCGTACGAACATTAAAGAGTGCCATAGCATCAATGAGTCCTAAGAATTTTGATGAGCTAGAGAGATGTGTAGATAACTTCCTACTTCAATATCGCAATGCGGAGCATACAAGTACCCATGAAAGTCCTGCTAAACTGTTCAAATCTCGAATTCTCAGAAAGCACCTGTAGCGGTAAATAATTCCCCAAAATTATTAACCACAGCAATCATCACTCAACATTGGATGCTGACCATCACTGTTTAAGTCGACTTGTTTAGCTGAAGGCTTCCGGTCAAGCATCCCCGCCATTTGGTGCTCCGTCGTGTCACGTGCGTGCACGACTACTAGCTAGCTAAGCATTCATCTCTACCCGCGATTTTGTCCCAAAATATATATCGTATTTGGACGACAAAGTCTGGTCTTTTGCTTTACCATTTGGTACTCGAAGAACGAACACTATAGTGGTTGTTGGTATAAGATCTTGCGTTAGTATAATCCGTACAACTCGCGAACGTTCGATACAGCCCCCTAAACTGGTGAGCCCAACCTCGAACTTCATCTTCAATTCACACGCAGATAAACCCGGTGAGTTCGTTCCTTTTTGTGTTTATTCTTGTACTGTATTGTTATCGGCATACTTTTCGTCATGAGTGATCCTAGCCCCAAAGTTATTCAGATTCGCTCAACCGCCAAAACAATCCAGCTAGTACCATATTGGCCAGATAATGCTGAAACGTGGTTTCAGATTGCTGAGTCTGATTTTTGTGAACATGGCATAACTGATCAACGTTCACAGTTCCTTGCAGTTATTCACGCCCTACCGCGGGAATTCAGCAGGTGCGTAACTCTGCAGATGTCGGTAAGTAACTCGTACGAGTTGCTAAAAGCATCCATACTCAGGAGAAACGTTCTCACGGATCGACAACGTCTGGATGAGTTATTTCGTAACATCGAGTTAGGAGATCAGTCAGCCGTGAGCATGCTGGCAAGAATGAAAGAGATCATTGGCCAAAGTCAGTTCGATGAAGGACTCTTCAGAGAACTATTTTTATCCAAACTGCCACAGTCAGTTCACACTGTACTTGTGACACTTCAGGGTGTTCTCATGGATGATTTAGCTGTCTCTGCAGATAGAATTCTAGAGATAACGAAACGGCCAGTTACCGAAGTATACTCTGTTACCGAACAGACTTCGAGGAAGGATTCTGCAATGATAGAGTTATGCAACTCCGTCCATCAGATGCTTAGGTCAAACAAGCCTAGCAATTCCTCCTACCGTCCTTCCAAATCCCCTCAACGGCAAAACGCACGTGGACGATCTAAGTCCAACACACGTTCTCTCAAAAATCCTGACTGGTGTTGGTATCACAACACGTATGGCAAGGAAGCGAAATGTTGTCGAAAACCTTGTGATTTCGGCAAAGCCTACAAGTCTGTGGGAAACTGTCCCGCCGGCACGCGTTAGCGGCAACCGTCGCCGATGGCACTAGCCGCTTACTTTACATCCATGATGTAATGAGCCAGCCGAAGTCAGCGTCCTTCCTGCTACAGCAGCAGATCGACAGAAGGATCCTAACTTCAACCTACAGGCTGCAAATGGAAAACCAATTGCAACCTATGGTCGGAAATACGTCTATCTGAACGTAGGTTTACGCAAACCTATTCAGTGGATTTTCCTAATCGCTGACGTCACAATGCCCATCATCGGCACGGACCTACTTAATCATCATGATTTGCTCGTAGACGTCCGCCGTAAACGATTAATTGACAACACTACTAGTTTGTCTATCAAAGGCATAACTTACGTAGGCCCAAGCTTGTCAATCGTTAAGATGAAAACAATCCTCGATCCAACTTTTCAACCGATTGTTGACAAATATCCGGAACTCAATTGCCCATCTAACGATCTCCCGTGTATAACCAGCAATGTTATGCACCACATCATAACCTCAGGACAGCCCGTGACATCTAAAGCACGACGACTGGCCCCCGACAAACTGAGAATTGCCAGAAACGAATTCGATCATATGCTCACCCTTGGCATCATTCGGCCATCGAATAGTCCATGGGCATCCCCGTTGCATATGGTACCGAAAAAGGATAGCAACGATTGGCGACCCACTGGTGATTACCGGCGAGTGAACGCCGAAACAACCCCTGATTGCTACCCTTTGCCTCACATACACGACTTGACGGCAACATTATCTGGAGCATCTATATTCTCAAAAATCGACTTGGTTAAAGCATATAACCAAATCCCGATGGCAACGGAAGATATTCCCAAAACGGCTATCATCACGCCTTTCGGACTTTTTGAATTCCTACGTATGCCACTCGGCCTCCGGAATGCGGCCCAAACATTCCAACGCTTCATCGATGAAGTATTTCGCGGTCTCGACTTTGTATGCGCATACTTAGACGACTGCCTCATTGCCAGTCCAAATAAGGAAACTCACCTTAGACACTTGGACTTGGCATTTGAAAGGTTACGCCAACATGGTGTTACCATCAATATCCAGAAGTGTCAGATAGGCGTTGACTCACTCGATTTTCTGGGTCACACTATTGACTGTCAGGGCATTCGCCCACTGGCTACTTTGGTCGATCACTCTAAGAAAACGCGTTCTGGACGTCACGTTAGATTCCCAGAATACCTTCACACCTATTTCACATAACTGAGTGACACATCAATTTTTTTATGTTGCATCATTTAACACAAGTAAATGATATTTTTCCTATAACCGTACATAAAATGAAATTAGATGTATATTTTTTCCCGATATTTTGAGCTTTACATTATTCTACTGTATAGTAGATGCACGTCATTTTTTTTGGTAAAACAAACACGCTTATTTGGTACATTTTCCCTGACAAGGTTCTCAGCATTCTTGTTTTCTTTTCCAGGTGCAACGGGCACTGGACAGGAAACAAACGAAGCACGGGATCCAACGAACAACATCGAGGAAGCTATGTACAGACACCCTATTGGCATAGGCAGACAGACCAGCAGGCTCTCCATCAAGCCGCTCGGAAGATTTTTTTCACCCATCAGGGAACCATCGAGATTTTTTTACTTCCGACTGGTCATGTCTTAGGGTCCTCACAAACCCACTAGGGGGGAGTGAGCTGTAGCGGTAAATAATTCCCCAAAATTATTGACCACAGCAATCATCACTCAACATTGGATGCTGACCATCACTTGTTTGAGTCGACTTGTTTAGCTGAAGGCTTCCGGTCAAGCATCCCCGCCATTTGGTGCTCCGTCGTGTCACGTGCGTGCACGACTACTAGCTAGCTAAGCATTCATCTCTACCCGCGATTTTGTCCCGAAATATAATACGTACTTTGGACGACAAAATCTGGTCTTTTGCTTTACCATTTGGTACTCGAAGAACGAACACTAGAGAAGTTGTTGGTATAAGATCTTGCGTTAGTATAATCCGTACAACTCGCGAACGTCGATACCTGCAGTCACGAAAGCAGTATAAGTAGGCCGACACTTCCCACGTTCAATACTATTAGCACCCACAACGTGCGAAATAGCACCATGGCACATACTGATAACCTACGTCACAACAATGCCACCCTCAATAGTGCAAGTGGCAATAGTCAGAACTCGACCACCAACAACTCCGGGTATTCACTGTATAGCACACAAATAAATTTTGATCGGATATATGGTACAAGTCTGCTGGGAACTAACCCACAAAGCAGTACACACGAAACCCATACAAGGACACAACTAGTATCAAACAATAGGTGGAATAATAAACCATGGTCATCACAGGCACCCAATCATTTTTTATCCCCAGCGTTGAAAAGACAGCTGGTAGGGATGTTAACACTCCTAAAGTGCTAGTGCTGGCTCCCCCTTGCATGAATACAGGGACAGTGTAGTGCACCCGCATCCACTAAGCACACTTGATACATGCACAAGTTTAGGTCGAATAAAGATCCCTACCCACGTTTCTAGCTTAACTAAAAATAAAAATGCCTTAACCTATAGTAAATCCAGTACTCCAATGTCTAATTCTTCACCGAAAACAACACACACCAACTCGATAGACATAGGTGAGCATGATGTTGAAACTCCTCTTAACATAGGGTCGTCATGTCAAGCACACCTACTGGGTGCTTATTAAAGAGCTTAATTACTGCAAACGCTATTTCAAATCTCATCTTTACCTAATCACCATAAATGCCATGTAAATGTATCAAGTGTCGCAAATCCTATCAAACCGCAAAACTTCCGACAAAAGATTCTGTCTTCTCAACTTTAGGAAACGTAATGCTCCAGAAACTCATGCAAATAAAATACCCTTAAATAATGGCGCTTTTCCTAGTAACTGAACAAGGAATCAACGAGTGTCATAGACTTAGATGCGTTTCTAGAGTTATTTTCGCTAGACGCCTCATCACTATGAACTGTTGCGCAAAAGGCTAAGCTTGAGCGTGGACCATTAAATAGGACGTCCCTAAGAAGCACCCAGATTAGTATGCATGCAAAAAGAAGTGGTGTAACCCTACCATCCAGAACGCCTGTACTCAAACCCGTCACTGATAGGTTTCTCAGCAGTAAATCCAATAACCCTAACATAAGCATATCCAATCATATCATCAACCCAGGGAATAATATATATTTATTCCTATCTATGCAGGAGACACCAGTTGTACAGGCATGGATAAGTATTATTTACATTTCATGATTTTGATTTATGGTGAAACTACATTGCCTCTGTCCTTACTGACATTAGTTTGTGAGCAACTCCAATCTTATCCTCAATCCAGGGAATCTGAATAAGTCTTCACACTGCCATAAGTATGACGTCAATGAAGAGAGAGGTGACTCGTCGATTCGCCACACCGAACAAATCTTCACCCAATAAACACAACAGACGCTATCTCTCTGGGCACTCTAAAACTAAGTCGAAACCCTACCGGCAAGCATACACCTACCCGACTCGACTCCTATCTATGGCTAATAAAGACGAAAATGTGATTGAGAGGCCTCTACAACAAGGAGCAAGCAGGTTACGCTTGTTTTCTAAAGGCGGCCCTCTGACTCACCACACCCTCGAAAACCACCGGACACAGACAACCCAAGATAATCGATGGACTAATGTTCACAAGGATAACCCAAATACACAAAATATCAGTCGTAACTGCGACGCACATAAATTTACTCCGGCATAATGTGCACAAGAAATACCTGCCTCACCTTTATCCAATCTAAATTCTCTCAGCCAACACGAAATCTCAGCTCCAATATTGGCGCAAATAGCACACGCACTACCAAACCACGATTTCACCGTCGTTCCTAGCTCTATCTTATTCTGTCTCATCAGTGCTCGCTCCTTGCTCAACTAAATGTTTGACTTCACGACATTATCCCTAATTTGCTACCCGTCCCTTATAACGATCACTGAAACATAGCTCACTCCTCAGGTTTTCGGTAAGGACATTTCCATTGACAGAAACCATGGCAGACGGGGAGGATGCGCTAGGTATATCAGGTGTGATATTAAGGCCACAGAGTGCTTCTACCCAGGGGTCATCACAGATAACGACTCAGTCTGGGCTATTCTAAGACCGTCTCGCTCCAATTCCCATCTTATGGATTGCATCTGTCATCCCCCATGCTCAACTGCTGAAGGTGAGATGAAGCCTGCTAACACGTCCGCTTAAGCCACTTCACTGCTTCACACAGCTAAAATTATATGTGGGGACTTTAATATGCCTGATGTAGTCTGGCAACCACTTCGCTCACCAATACGGTACGATGAATTTTTGAACACAATAGAAACAAAAGACTGGCAACAACACGTAAAGCATCCTGTCAGGTTATCTAAGATTTCGGATCCAGTCTTCACCAATGGTATCATCCCCGCTGCACTTCGAGTGGGTAAAGAATTTCCTGGCAGTAACCACAGAGTAGTATTTGGTACATTCAATATTTACACTAACATGAGTTCAACAACAAATGCCTACAAAGTAATACTAAGGGGTCACAGACACGATCAGTAGGATGACCTGAAACCATACCTACGCACTCTAGGCTGGGAGCCATACTTCACACGCATCTCGGCCATAGGGAGAAACAGCTCAATCTATGAGAACCCAGGATTTGCACGTGACTTCATCTCTCGAGTGAGACTGGGGAAAGATCTATTCAATTATCTGAGTCCATCAAAATAGAATGCATCCTCCACTCGTGAACTGACAATCCGGAGGCACTAGTAAAACTAATTAAATCACGAATTAGCAACAACTTATTACTAGATGGAGGAAGACTATCCGAAAACCCGCAGGAGATATGCGAGTTATTCAGCTTCCACTTCGCTAGCTATTTTACTAACGAAGAAACAGTAGGTAGTCTTGATGTTCCGACACCACCAAATCACTTTTTGGGCAACATAACGTTCACCCCACAAAGAATTTCATCCGCTAAAGCATCTCTCCGTACATCATATAATGCCGGCCTTGATGGAATTCAATCTATCCTGTTGAAAATGGATGGTGATGACATGCTCATTATCCTCCTAGGTTTCTTAATCTGTCCTCAAATATTGGCACTTACCTAGAGCACTGTGCTCCATCGTCTACATCCCCTAGGCACAAGCTAGGACCAAATTCTAATATCGAAAACTACCGACCCATCAATATCACGTCAGTAGTTTTCAGGGTTATGGAAAAGCCATAGGGCTAGATATCCCTTCATACCTCCACCTTCACAAAGTGTTTACTCCGGCACAACACGGCTCCTCGAAAAGTCGGTCATGCTACACCTGCCTGCTTGACTACTTTGATGATGTTACCGTCAAGCGTGATCATGATTTCCTTGTCACAACTGTCTTCTTTGACTTCAAAAATGCCCTTGATAAAGTCCCACACAAGAGAGTAATTCCTAGGCCGAAGTCGTACGGGTTCCAGGACCCCTTGTTATCCTGGCTCAATTCTTTCTTGGAAGACCGTTCCCAAGTTGTGAAATTCTCAAATAATTACTCATCACCAAGACCCATAAGAAGTGAAGTGATTCAGGGTAGTAAACTGGGGCCACTGCTTTTCATAGTTTACATCGACGACATCTGCAGTGTAATCGAGGATGATACCCCATACCTCTTTGCTGACGACCTAAAGATTGTACACGGCTTCCCTTATTCGACTCTAAATGAGGGATGCACGCATATTCAAGACGATCTGGATGGGTTACATGACCGGAGCAATGACTGGCGACTGCTCTTCAATTCTGATACATGTGGTTCCCTATGCTTCAATAACTCCAACCTAGATTTCAGGTTACACCTAGGTGACTCTTTTCTCCATACCCTCAATTTCATAAAAGACCTAGGTGTTGTCTACTCACAGAACTTAGCATTCAGTCAGTGCGCAAAATCACTTGTTTCTAAAGGCCAAGGACTCACAGACTTGTTACACCGAAAAATGTACACAACTGAGGCTAAGATCTTCTTTTACAAAGTCATGGTTCGTCCAGTACTCGAATACAAACATACATATCTAACGATATTTCACGTCCAAACTACTCGGTCACGATTGTAAGAAAGACTACATCTCCCAGTGCATGATTCTAAATCCGGACCCACTTTGGACGAGACAAATAATTATAAACCTAGTATTCTTCTTTAAGGTCCTGCACAAAATGTCATTCTCAGACAATAAGGACATACAATTCTCACCGGAAGGCTCTTATGATCTGCGTTGCCAAACTTGCACAGTGACAATTCAAGCCTACAAATCAACACTCCACGAAAACTTCAGTCATGCATTGTAAAATATGGAACAGCCTGCTCCTAGAAGTCAGAACTTTCTCCTCGGTTATAAGTTTCAAACGCTCTCTGTACAGACTGTTTCACTCTACTGGTAACATTGTCAAACTATTCGTCTCCAGAACGAATCAACTACTAGCTTACTATAGTACCTAAAAACGCGCTTAAATACCCTAATTACTCTATAAACGATAAATAGACTAGTCGTATTGATGCATAAAAAGACTAAGTAGAAATAAATATGCATGTTTACTGGGCGGCAATGTACAACGAGTACACACATATATGTACAAACATTAAGATCCTATTCATGTCCACGTACTTCTTCTTTCCTCTCTGGTACTTTGCTGCTCGCCTTTTCTCTTGTATTTGCCTTGTAGTAGAAGTTGCACAGGGCAAAGTTAAACTTTCGACACCAGTAACAACCAATCAGCAAACGACCTTGAACGGACCAATCACATGAAAGAGGCGTTTATGATAAGCGGAAACGTATATTTATAGAAAAATGCATAAGAAAATGATAAAACGGCTACAATGGGTATCTCTCCCGAACATGGGAGAGAAACACTTCCCAATTCAGCATGGGACTGTCAATAGAGAAGTCGCACCACATTCTCTGCATATATTCATCTAAATGACTATAAATGAGATCCTTTTGAGATCTATTCATAGCCCTTACTCTATTTTTCAGTCGACCCCAAAATCCTTCAGTGGAATTTGTATGAGGCCTTGTAACTGGATCCACGAAATCACTGGAGTGGTTCACTCTGTGATGAATGTATCTCAGGGATGACAATGAATCTTAGCCTTTCCACTCGTCGGTATGTACAATTGATCCCGGTTTCACAAGTCGCTTTATAATAGATACCAGAGTAGTCGCCTTCATGTCTGCTATTCTTTCAACAAATCCTTTTCGGAGGGACGTGTTGTATAAACCTGTGACCCAAATATTGTTTGCTCTCTGACGACCGCGGTTATATTTCTTCTTCACCAACACTGTCTCATCCACATGGACTACTACGTCGTCCCCGCCTAACAACGAAGTAATTCTGTCCATTCTCCATGAGGCGAGTCTTTGAAGTGCTGGTACCACTGAACTGTTGAGACGAGGCTGTTCTCCGTCTCGGCAGCAGTGGCTCTCACGGGCTGTTTCAGTACCCATTAATTGCAAATGTACCAAACCTGGGTTAGGGAGAGATGCGACCTAGCAAAAACAGTTCCTAAGAAATATTACCCTCTCTAATACTAATTCGCTTCCAGCAAATCCCACAACGATGTACAAAACCATCAGTTGACCTAGTATAGCGTTTTAGAGTCATTACACCACCACACGAACAACTTCTCTCCTTTCGAAGCAAGCCTAAGTCCAGGAAATACTGAAAGACACTATCCTCCTCGAATTGTAAACGTAACCTTGTAAGGGCACGCAGTGAAATGAACCAAGCGCTATACAACATTGAACTACGTTCGTGAATCTCATTGGATAATTCGACGTAGTTCGCTGACTGGTAGTTACTGGTGTCTAAAGTTTAACTTGGCCGAACAACGATGCAGCGACAAATGGCGGTTTTGGTTGACGTGGACGCAGTGAAATAAATCTGCCTGATAATGACCAATATTAGTCTGCATTGAATACAATTCAATTCTGGTGCTATTCGCGATGAAAATAAATCACTTATTTTAGACTAATACCCAATTTGGATAAAAATCAGTAATAAGATTCAATGCCGCACAACAAAGTTGAATGGAGGAATCGACTTCAAGCTTTATTTTTTCCCAAGTATTTGTAATCCATCCAACACATACTTGGGTGTATTTTTGTTAATCCGAAGACAATATTTTTATATTTCTTGATGTGCTCCACTGAATGACCAGTTAACACACTGTTCCCACAAACTAAAGACAGCAATCATGTAATTTCACCATAAACCGAATCTATGTAATTTAAATAATACATATGCATGCCTGTAAAACTGGTTTGTGCTACACAGATAGGAACAAATATATTATTACACCAGAAAGTGTACACAACTGAGGCTAAAATCCCTTTATACAAAGTCATGCTTCATTCAGTACTCGAATACTGCACAATCATCTCCGGTATTATGCATGGGTATAGTAGGTTTCGTATTGAAAATATCCAGTGAAGCTTCAAGCGACGTCTATGACATAGCATGAAGAGCTGACTTATGCGGATAAGTGCGAAATATTGACTTCAGCTACATTAGTCAAGGCGCCTGAAACTCAACCTAACATTCCTCTGTTGCTTTCCACACGGCTGCATCGAAAGCAGTAATGGAATAGCTTTCAACGATACAAATATGTATGCCTTTAGGAATCATGAAAATACTCTACCTATAACCAGGTACTCGACAAAACTGCGTTCGCGCTCCTTCAAAATGCAGTACAGTGCTTCACGCAACGAATTTCCACTTACTGTACGTAGTTGCCGATCTCCAACTGAATTCCAACGACTCCTTAATGAGTTCCTGTCAACAAAAGTTCTTCAGTCCACTTATCCTTACTTCACCCATATAGGTTTCTCGACTAATTTTGGTACTACAGACCCCAGTGGAATATCCCAGATCTAAGGAAATTTAATTATCGCAGCCATCGTACCGCATCTAGAACATGATAACACTAGCCCGATGTTTCCCGCAGTGCTTGGCCTAAGGTTTGGTTATTCAGCTCATTAGAAATCCTAACAGTATCTCATCAAACGGGTTCACAGAGTCATAAGACTATCTATAATTATCCTGGACATGTAATTCTAAAGTGGTTGTAACCGTTTCTCCATAATGTAAGTAAACTGGTACTCTGTAATGTCTAGAGCATGCTATATGAAAAGTGATCATGAAAACTAAGCAATAATAAGCCCAGCCAACCAACTATTTTCCTCAAGTCTGTTCGACCTACCTTTACTCCTAATCATACCACTACTCATTTCACTCTACTCAGTAGACTGGCTTCATTTGCTGTAGTATTCAAAACTCCTATACATTTTGCTGTTTGAAACCTTTTAACTACTATCTATGCAGCAACCGCTCAACCAAGTCACTGAATTTATCTTCACTTTAATCCTCAATAAGTTGGGTCAATGTAATTATTTCCAGAAACACTTATATTAGCAACCATACCTTTCAAAATCTCACATATATAAGTACGTAATTAGTATAAAATACTGCACTATTTTTGTGTTTAAATGACTGCCTTCAGGCAATAACTACTCATTTTCATACAATTTCCTAAAATTCATAGTGTTAAAGCTACGTAGTATTTTTTCCATGATATAGGCCAACGAGTCACTTTGCAGTGTATGTCGTACACAATATAAAAATCATGAAAATTTGGCATAACAGGTTCTGCTAAGCAGTTGTTTTTCTCAGGATCATTCTACATAACTTTCTCACTAAATGTCCCACTACTCATATCACTCTGCTAAATAGAGCACAACTTAATTGCTTCAGTACTAACTGCTTCTATACTTCATGATTCTTGAGGGCAACTTAATTTCCTAGTCTGTTTTAGTAACCCACTTGTACATATGCATCAAGGTAGTACTACTAATGTTGTCCTCGGTTATTGATGTGTCCGGTGACCTAGTGTGAAGCACTTGTTATGAAAGCTGTTGATGTGCAGCATACTGTATGAAGGGAACGGAGTCAAAGCAATGCAATATTACAACTGCAGTCATTGCGAAAGGTCTCAGAGCTTAATATCAAAGGAGGAGGGAGGGTGGCGCATGCTGATCAGCGGATATGGCAGTGGCCACAAATGTGAATCATTCCGATCTGTAGGACAGCAACATGCACTTTTTGATAGCCTGAGAATTAAACAGTAGTTTGGATCCTCAATAAGTAAAAATTCACTTAAAAAACAGTGACGACTACGTAGATCACAATTATAGAAAAATGCTTTTGCTCCTAACATCTACAAGCCTACTCAACTTCTTGTTAAGATGCTATGCTTTTCTCCGGAATGTCACTTATATACTTCACGACACTCCTATTATCTAATTACTATTATACTCTATTTTATGTCGACTCCCTAGCCCTTTAATGAAGCTATAACCTACTCTTTTCATTCACGCTCTCCTCTCACTTAAAGTCTGGTTGCTCTGATGAAAAACACAACGACATCCGTATTTGAGAATAACCATATTTTCATCGAAAATGTCATAGTTTTTCACTGTGAGCATTAAACATCGCAAATGTATACTATCATTCCAAGTACTCTATAGCTCCTTGTATTTATCTTGTAAATGGACTTCCAATGATGTATTATCCATAATCGCATTGTGCTTTTAAATCTGTACCTTTTTGAATTTTTACAGAGAATAACTGCAATATTTGACTCAGTCCCCGTAATCCCTCACGCAATAATTATTATTACCGAGTTCACATTTAACTCTTCTCACGTAATCCTTAAGAGACTCGCTGGTTGCGGCCAAGTATAAAAAAGTTAGGTATCAATTTATATTTCACATGGACAGGTGTGTCTTCATGAAACTTATGCCACTTTTGTAGGCAAGACTAAACACGGTGCGAAATAGAGCCGGAAAGTATCAACAAATGAATACTGTTTCAATAGTTGAGTTATAATGCAAGAGGTCATATCGGGTCCACATAAATGTCAAATTTCATAGCCGTCACCAAGGCCATCACCAAGGTTGAGCCGCAACCTAATCCTCGTTTTATTCTCCAAGGTTGGTGTTTTTCAACTGATTGACAATCATTATTCAGGTAAATGTAATTTCCTCGCATGATTGTTAGTTGTTCTAGGAAGAATTGAACATCCTAAGAAACATTAGATTGGAACAGAACACAATTAAGGGTAACATTATTAAAATTACAATTAATGGGTATAGATAGGAAGGAACTATTTTGTCCCTAGAATCTCAACGTCTGTTTTTTATACATAATGCCAGCCAAATTGATCTGACTGTCGAAAGTACGACGTTTGCGACAAAAACATGGCTTGATTCCAACAAACTGCTGCCGCTCTTTAATTTTTACTCCAGCACAGTGAAACAATGAGGGGGTGAGGAACACAAATGAAAAGGGCAAGTTTTGGCTTCGTTAGAGACCCACACAGTTACGGTATAACAGAGCGCAACAGCTTTATATAAAAAATTATTGCGGCGTAAATATGTGATAATTTATTCAGGGGTGGATTCGAAGATTTGTAGAGTGCTGTTAATTCTGTAGATAAGCAAAGCTATGCCAACTATACCGAACGAAATTCGCATGCTGTTCGATAGATCAGTACTCTACCTATTTTGTAGGTATTGATGAAAAAAGCAAACTGAAAAGACTGATAATTAGTATTGTGCTCCTTCGAGCAATATATTTGGACACAAACAAAAGTCAAGATAATTCAGGAGCAACGGTTTCATAACTTATCTCCTTTGAAATGCTGCGAAGCCAATTCAAAAAATGCAATTTCCGTTGCATAATCATTTGGCGCAAAAATGGCGTTGCCGTTAGTCCGTGCGTCTATATATTAAAGAAAAGCCCCCAGACTTTCGAGGTGCACTACGAGTAGTTCATCAATGTGCACATTAGCGGTAGGTGTGTGAATACTAGTGAAGTAAGGAAAAATGCAAGTCACTCCAGATGATAGAAGGGGAAGTTGGAATGGTAAAATAGGCGGTTTTCAAATGCCTAATATACATTCATAATCTAGTCATATATTTCAACAGATTGAAACCTTTCCGGCAAAACGCCTTAGTTCAGGCAAGTCCTGCGGACACAGTCACCTAGCACTGCGGGCAGTGCATCTATGGGAGACCGGGTAGTGTAAGGCATGGTAAGTTCGGAGGTTTTCCAATGGTTAAACTACGCTTGTCTAGTTTCAGGTTGGCTACGTAGCGTGCAGGGATTGGTCGCCCAAGACGATGCAACGCGTGACCAATGGGAAGAGCCTTCCTCTCTCACACAACTGTATTATGATTGGCTGCAAATATACAAACCTTGACCTTGAGTCTTCGTTCTCACTAGCACACGGTACCTGTGTGATCACCCTGTCAACGTGGGCTTCGCTCTCTGTTTCAGACGCTTGCTTGACGATTGGGGTAATATGAAAGGCGAGTCTGTCGATGAAATCTTTCTTCTTCTGAGTCTGGATTCTCTGAGGCTTCCAAGAACACCCGCTGTCAGGCAGAAAGCATGTAACGAGGTTGTTGATTAATGGGCTGAAGCCATGGCACGAGCTTTTCAATGAAATCAGTCTGTGTCGCTTAATGTCCACAAGTTGCAGCTTGCGACAGCCGGTGAAGATTGCATGCAATCCCGGGGAGTAGCCCTATTACCTCTCAAATTGGGGACACTGTCACTTCGGCAGTCTTTCATCGTATCTACCCAGTTGCCGTGGCGAGTAATCCTAGGATTCCACCTCCTGAAAAAGCTACCCGGGATAATAGATTGTATATTGAATTCATTCCATTTGTCACAGAAAACGACTTAGGGCACGGCACATTTGGTGTGTAGGGCGGTGTTTTGATCAGGAAACAGCAAATGCTGACCACTATAGAACCTCTACCTTTGGAAACAACAGCCAACTTCAGCAAAATGCTAGACATTTAATTGGATTGTGTTGACTAGCGTGGAAAAAACCTGGAGAGAAGAAAACTGGCCCAACATAGCATTGAAACATGTAAAGCCCCACCTTGTGGACAACCTGCTCGGCGAGTGCCTGCACATTGCCAGAAGGAGCTGAATAAGTTAGCTGGTGAGCTGTTAGAAAAGAGTGTCATCATGCCCTCCGTATCTCCATGGGATTACCCAGTAGTCTTAGTCAAAAAGTCGAATGGAACACTCAGGTTATGTGTAGACTAGTTGAACCAGTTAACTAGACGAGACTGTTTTTCCATGCCACGCATAGGCTACACTTTTGATGCCCTAGGGGGTCGAATTGGTTAACCACCCCGAGATTTAGCACCGGGATATTGGCACGTGGGAGTAGACCAAGAGGACAGGCAAGCAACAGCGTTCATTGAGCAGTCAGGCCCGTCGGAGTTCAAAACAATGCCGGCAACATTTCAACGCCTCGTACAAACTGTCCTGAGTGATTGTATACCAGGTAAGTGTTTGGCATGTCTAGACTATGTTATCATACCTAGTCAAACAATGAGTGAACATTTAAGTGATACTTCCAAAGTACTGGAACGAGTGCCGACGGTCCGGTTAAAACTAAACTCAACAAAATGCCAATTTTTCAGGAAAGTAGTGTGTTTCCTAGGTCACATTGTTTCAGCCAGTGGCATTAAACGTGATGCAGGAAAAGTTGAAGAAGATAAAGACTGGCCGCTCTCAAACTCAGCTCCCGAGTTACATAGATTTTAGGGTTGGCTTCGTATTATAGACGTTTTGTGACTAACTTTTCTCCAATTGCAGCTCCACTATTCAGCATTCTTAAGAAGAGGGATTACAGTTGGAGAGCATCAGCTACTGAAGTCGTCGGGAGACTTAAAGACTGTTTACATAGCCCTCCCATCCTAGCACATCCCAACGTTTCTGACCAGGCAGTGCCTTTCATCCTAGACACAGACACCAGCGCCACTGGTATCGGGGCTGTTCTAACTCAAAAAGCTGCAGATGGGGTAGAAATGTGCCTATGCAATTCGATCACTTCAGGCCATACCTCCTCGGTTGACATTTTGTAGTATGGACTGATCGCAAAAACTTTAGTTAGCTGCATATTTTCAAAGAAGCCGAAAGTCAGATTGCTACATGGCAAGAACACCTGCTAGGGTATGACTTTGAATGCAAGTATAAAGCTGGTAAAACTCATGAGAGTGCAGATGAATTGTCAAGAAAACCTCTTATATATTTTGGAGGATGCAGGTATCGACGTTCGCGAGTTGTACGGATTAAACTGACTCAAGATCTTATACCAACAACTTCTCTAGTGTTCGTTCTTCGAGTACCAAATGGTAAAGCAAAAGACCAGATTTTGTCGTCCAGAGTACGTAGTATACCTCGGGACAAAATCGCGGGTAGAGGTGAATGCTTAGCTAGCTAGTAGTCGTGCACGCACGTGACACGACGGAGCACCAAATGGCGGGGATGCTTGACCGGAAGCCTTCAGCTAAACAAGTCGACTCAAACAAGTGATGGTCAGCATCCAATGTTGAGTGATGATTGCTGTGGTCAATAATTTTGGGGAATTATTTACCTCTACAGCTCACTCCCCCCTAGTGGGTTTGTGAGGACCCTAAGACATGACCAGTCGGAAGTAAAGAAATCTCGATGGTTCCCTGATGGGTGAAAAAAATCTTCCGAGCGGCTTGATGGAGAGCCTGCTGGTCTGTCTGCCTATGCCAATAGGGTGTCTGTACATAGCTTCCTCGATGTTGTTCGTTGGATCCCGTGCTTCGTTTGTTTCCTGTCCAGTGCCCGTTGCACCTGGAAAAGAAAACAAGAATGCTGAGAACCTTGTCAGGGAAAATGTACCAAATAAGCGTGTTTGTTTTACCAAAAAAATGACGTGCATCTACTATACAGTAGAATAATGTAAAGCTCAAAATATCGGGAAAAAATATACATCTAACTTAATTTTTTTCTAAGTGCATGTTTAATGTACGGTTACAGGAAAAAAGTCGTTTACTTGTGTTAAGTGATGCTACATAAAAAAATTGATGTGTCTGAAGATAAATAATGATTAATAACACAATCGAATGAGTTGGGTGAAACGCGCCACTCAGTTATGTGAAATAGGTGTGAAGGTATTCTGGGAATCTAACGTGACGTCCAGAACGCTTTTTCTTAGAGTGATCGACCGAAGTTTCGGTGGCTTTCGCCGTGCTAGGGAGCTCTTCGAAGACTAAAGGAGATTCGATTACTTGTGGATTATGGGGTACGTTTAGCTCTAGGCTAATAGGATTACCTTCCAAGTAAGCCGGCTTCAAACGGTCGATACTGACGGTGTCTTCGCGGCCTTTCTTGTCTAAGACGAAGAATTTATCCATACGTTTAATTACTTTATATGGTCCGTCATACGGGAGTTCTAGAGGACGACGTACCGAGTCGCGACGAACAAATACATGTGAAGAAGTTTTTAAACAGGAGTGGACGAAAACATCAATGGACTGTGGTCGGAGGGGAGCAGGTCTAACTGAACGCATTGCGTTTGTAAGCCTACTGACGTATGAGGTGTGATCTACAGCTAGTGGGAAGCTCGAGGGAGTAACAAACTCACCTGGCAGTCGTAGTGTCGTGCCATATACTAGCTCAGCGATAGTACAACCAACATCGGTTTTTAAGGCGTTTCGTATCCCTAGGAGAACTAACGGAAGGGATCCAGTCCAATGGGTGTTACTTGCAGCTGATAAACCAGCTTTCAACTGCCTGTGTAGACGTTCTACCATACCATTAACTTGAGGATGGTAGGCAGTTGTTCGAAAACGCATGCAACCAAGGATTTTAGCCAAAGCGAAGAATAAACCGCTTTCGAATTGCCGCCCCCGATCAGTTGTTATGGAAGATGGGCATCCAAGGTTTGCGATCCATCTGTCTACAGAGACGCGTGCGACAGTTTCAGCAGATATATCCTTGATGGGTACTGCTTCAGGCCATATGTATTATTGATATAAGTATAAAACTTGGGCACTGTGGTGGAGTATAACTCCATAATGGTTAAGATTTTATTTTGATATATGACACAGTGTTGTACAGTTATATTAGCTGATGACGTTTCGAGCACAAACTATTGCTCATAATCATATCAAGTTACTCACACAACTTCTTTCCTTCATTTATATACATGTGTGGAATCGATTCGATATTGGATTCCACACATGTATATAAATGAAAGAAAGAAGTTGTGTGAGTAACTTGATATGATTATGAGCAATAGTTTGTGCTCGAAACGTCATCAGCTAATATAACTGTACAACACTGTGTCATATATCAAAATAAAATCTTAACCATTATGGAGTTACTGCTTCAGGCCATCGTGTGAAGCGATCGATGCAGGTTAACATATAAGTGTATCCATGAGATTCTGGAAGGGGGCTTGGTCAAAACGGGTATCTGGGAGAAAAAAGTGCCAAGGGGGCTTTTGGTGTGTCTTATTACCTTGCACTTTTGGCCATCTAAGCACGTCTGTGCCCATTCTCTTACTTCCTTATTAATACCAGGCCAACAAAACCGACTAGTTACGAGCTTCACGGTAGTTCGAATACCTGAGTGTGATAAGCCATGCAACGTATTGAAGACGTTACGGCGATAACTTTTATGCACGATAGGGCGAGGAGTACTAGTGGAAATGTCGCAGAGAATAGTATCTTTCGTTAAACCTAAGGGTTTCTCGTCTAATTGTAGAGTTGTTCTCGACAACTCATGCTGAAGCTCGGTATCTTCTTTTTGAAGACGAGCCAGTTTTACAAGGTCTATGCCGTCGATTTGGGTGAAGGAACAAATACGTGACAAGGCATCTGCCACAGTGTTGTTCACTCCGAATGCATGGCGAATATCTGATGTAAACTGTGAAACGTAATCTAGTTGTCGTGATTCCCTGGGTGAATACTTATCTGAAATTGAGTTCAGAGAGTACGTCAGAGGTTTGTGGTCAGTGAAATGGTGAATTCACGACCCTCAACTGAATGTCGAAAATGACGTATGGCACAGTACATAGCTGGAAGTTCCGAATGTGCTGTACTTCGTTTCAGCTAATTGAAGACGCCTCGAGAAAAAAGCGAGTAGTTGCCACTCTTTTCAACTAGTTGTTGCAGAACTGCGCCGATTGCAGTGTCTGATGCATCAACTGAGATACTTGACGGTGCCGTTGGATCCTGATACATAAGAAGGGTGGCATCCGCAATAGCTTTCTTTACCTGAGTAAAAGCATGTCGAGAAGACGTGTCGAGTTCGATAGACTTGTTATTCCCTCGAAGGAGATCTGTTAATGGCTGAATCAGAGAAGCACAATTAGGAATAAATCGTCGGTAATAACTTACCAAGCCGTTACAAGTGCGAAGACTTTTCACTGTCTTTGGCTCCGGAAAGTTCAGTATCGCTTCGACTTTAGTAGCCAGTGGGCGAATGCCCTGACAGTCAATAGTGTGACCCAGAAAATCGAGTGAGTCAACGCCTATCTGACACTTCTGGATATTGATGGTAACACCATGTTGGCGTAACCTTTCAAATGCCAAGTCCAAGTGTCTAAGGTGAGTTTCCTTATTTGGACTGGCAATGAGGCAGTCGTCTAAGTATGCGTATACAAAGTCGAGACCGCGAAATACTTCATCGATGAAGCGTTGGAATGTTTGGGCCGCATTCCGGAGGCCGAGTGGCATACGTAGGAATTCAAAAAGTCCGAAAGGCGTGATGATAGCCGTTTTCGGAATATCTTCCGTTGCCATCGGGATTTGGTTATATGCTTTAACCAAGTCGATTTTTGAGAATATAGATGCTCCAGATAATGTTGCCGTCAAGTCGTGTATGTGAGGCAAAGGGTAGCAATCAGGGGTTGTTTCGGCGTTCACTCGCCGGTAATCACCAGTGGGTCGCCAATCGTTGCTATCCTTTTTCGGTACCATATGCAACGGGGATGCCCATGGACTATTCGATGGCCGAATGATGCCAAGGGTGAGCATATGATCGAATTCGTTTCTGGCAATTCTCAGTTTGTCGGGGGCCAGTCGTCGTGCTTTAGATGTCACGGGCTGTCCTGAGGTTATGATGTGGTGCATAACATTGCTGGTTATACACGGGAGATCGTTAGATGGGCAATTGAGTTCCGGATATTTGTCAACAATCGGTTGAAAAGTTGGATCGAGGATTGTTTTCATCTTAACGATTGACAAGCTTGGGCCTACGTAAGTTATGCCTTTGATAGACAAACTAGTAGTGTTGTCAATTAATCGTTTACGGCGGACGTCTACGAGCAAATCATGATGATTAAGTAGGTCCGTGCCGATGATGGGCATTGTGACGTCAGCGATTAGGAAAATCCACTGAATAGGTTTGCGTAAACCTACGTTCAGATAGACGTATTTCCGACCATAGGTTGCAATTGGTTTTCCATTTGCAGCCTGTAGGTTGAAGTTAGGATCCTTCTGTCGATCTGCTGCTGTAGCAGGAAGGACGCTGACTTCGGCTGGCTCATTACATCATGGATGTAAAGTAAGCGGCTAGTGCCATCGGCGACGGTTGCCGCTAACGCGTGCCGGCGGGATGGTTTCCCACAGACTTGTAGGCTTTGCCGAAATCACAAGGTTTTCGACAACATTTCGCTTCCTTGCCATACGTGTTGTGATACCAACACCAGTCAGGATTTTTGAGAGAACGTGTGTTGGACTTAGATCGTCCACGTGCGTTTTGCCGTTGAGGGGATTTGGAAGGACGGTAGGAGGAATTGCTAGGCTTGTTTGACCTAAGCATCTGATGGACGGAGTTGCATAACTCTATCATTGCAGAATCCTTCCTCGAAGTCTGTTCGGTAACAGAGTATACTTCGGTAACTGGCCGTTTCGTTATCTCTAGAATTCTATCTGCAGAGACAGCTAAATCATCCATGAGAACACCCTGAAGTGTCACAAGTACAGTGTGAACTGACTGTGGCAGTTTGGATAAAAATAGTTCTCTGAAGAGTCCTTCATCGAACTGACTTTGGCCAATGATCTCTTTCATTCTTGCCAGCATGCTCACGGCTGACTGATCTCCTAACTCGATGTTACGGAATAACTCATCCAGACGTTGTCGATCCGTGAGAACGTTTCTCCTGAGGATGGATGCTTTGAGCAACTCATACGAGTTCCTTACCGACATCTGCAGAGTTACGCACTTGCTGAATTCCCACGGTAGGGCGTGAATAACTGCAAGGAACTGTGAACGTTGATCAGTTATGCCATGTTCACAAAAATCAGACTCAGCAATCTGAAACCACGTTTCAGCATTATCTGGCCAATATGGTACTAGCTGGATTGTTTTGGCGGTTGAGCGAATCTGAATAACCTTGGGGCTAGGGTCAGTCATGACGAAAAGTATGCCGATAACAATATAGTACAAGAATAAACACAAAAAGGAACGAACTCACCGGGATTATCTGCGTGTGAATTGAAGATGTAGTTCGTGGTTGGGCTCACCAGTTTAGAGGATGCAGGTATCGACGTTCGCGAGTTGTACGGATTATACTAACGCAAGATCTTATACCAACAACTTCTCTAGTGTTCGTTCTTCGAGTACCAAATGGTAAAGCAAAAGACCAGATTTTGTCGTCCAAAGTACGTATTATATTTCGGGACAAAATCGCGGGTAGAGATGAATGCTTAGCTAGCTAGTAGTCGTGCACGCACGTGACACGACGGAGCACCAAATGGCGGGGATGCTTGACCGGAAGCCTTCAGCTAAACAAGTCGACTCAAACAAGTGATGGTCAGCATCCAATGTTGAGTGGTGATTGCTATGGTTAATAATTTTGGGGAATTATTTACCGCTACAATTTGTAGACCGAAACAACTCTGTTTAGTTGGACCCATCACCTTCACAGTGCTTAATGGCGTACAAAGCAAGCATTCACAAAGCTACGCGTCAAGCACTTACCGAAAGAGAACTCTGGCTGCCAATTGATCCGACCTCAAACGCACTAGGAGGGAACACACTGACTGCATCAGAACACGTAATCAGACTGAGACGAAACCCGAACAAGGTACACCAAATGACTAGGGATAGACTTCGAACAAACCAGAGGTACCAGAAAGAATACTATGGTAGGAAAGCACATGGATCACCTGTGGAACCAGGAGACGAGGTAATGCTACTAAACGAGGCGCCACTTAAAAAGAAGACTCGCAAATTCCATAAACGCTGGGAAGGACATTTTGCTGTAGGGGAGATGCTTAGTGGCTGCACCTGTATGATCGAGGAAACCCATTCCGCTCATAATCTAGTCATATATTTCAACAGATTGAAACCTTTCCGGCAAAACGCCTTAGTTCAGGCAAGTCCTGCGGACACAGTCACCTAGCACTGCGGGCAGTGCATCTATGGGAGACCGGGTAGTGTAAGGCATGGTAAGTTCGGAGGTTTTCCAATGGTTAAGCTATGCTTGTCTAGTTTCAGGTTGGCTACGTAGCGTGCAGGGATTGGTCGCCCAAGACGATGCAACGCGTGACCAATGGGAAGAGCCTTCCTCTCTCACACAACTGTATTATGATTGGTTGCAAATATACAAACCTTGACCTTGATTCTTCGTTCTCACTAGCACACGGTACCTGTGTGATCACCCTGTCAACGTGGGCTTCGCTCTCTGTTTCAGACGCTTGCTTGACGACCGGGCTTACAATAAGGAACGTTTGACGAAGAGGGTGTCCGTCGTGTTCAAAGATGTGATGAATCACGATTTCTTGGAAATATGCATATTTCAATAAATTTAAGCTACTATAAGTACACCAATATTGGAATACTTAAAATATGGTGGGAATGAAGTGAATGTGATGTCGAATCATTAGTTTGTTTTTTTAAACCGAAACCGCAAGGATAGCCTCAGAATCCGCCAGTAAACTATCTGTGGTGAACTGCTCACGTGGTTGTGGTAAGTTGTCCAACTATTTCTGCTGGAGTACATTTGTTAGGATTTTAATGATAGCTTTATAGCTATCATTAAAATCTTACAAACTAGTATGTATAACTGCATAGAAAATTTTCGTTTAGGTAAAGATATATGAAACAGGTACCTGTTTAGTGGACGGATCGAAGAACAGAATACTGAATATTGATTGGAGAACCAGAATGAGATTTATGATCATCTCAGTGAATACATTTACGAGAGCGTTGCATTGTTGCGTTCTAGTCTTGCAGCCAATTGTATCTTCAATTGTTTCCCAAAGAATCCCATATTATGTTCAGGGTACATAGAAATCTGTACGAAAATCTTTTAGACGTATTAACTTATCCGTGTTTTCCCTCAATAAGTTGAGTGTGATTATGCCTGACTAAACAGTTTCACTAGCACACTTATGTTTTTGGTAGTCTTGCTGTTGTGATTGAGTGCTTTTGATTATCTCCTTATAGACTGCTTGTGACCGATGGATCCCTTTAAAAGCAGAGACAAAATCCCACGAACTCCACCTGGACAGTCGTTTGTGAACAGGTCTTTGGTTACGGGTACAGAAGCCGGTCTTAAGTGTTTCACATACGAGTTAGATAGTCGCAGTTTTGCTGACTGGACTCCTGAAAAACATACCTTGACTCTTAGAAATCCTGGCACTGCTTGGTAAGTCCTGTTTTGTAGCATGTGCGCTGGTGAATTTTCTGTGATCCTAATGTAATGAGATGAATGTCTCTGGTGGCAATATTCTCACACACGGATTCAACTTTGAATATTTTTCCACTTTGCGCCATGTAGGTGGTGACAAAAGGAGTCCGAGATGCAAATGACGATGAAAAGCGGCACCATAGTGAAAAAATAAAAATAAAGCAAGTTAAGTAAGACCATGTGGGATTAAAGTTAGAATAACCATTACAAGGTTGAAGTGCATCTCAGACAGTGGGATTGACTCTGTTCTGTATCAGCTGAAGTCACAGAGATTAGGATACTACTGTCAGTTGGACTCTGATTTGTATCTCGGAACTGCACGATTTATGCAACAAACCCTTGTATTCGCCTAAGGTGATTATAGGTAGATATGTCACAGATTATTTGAGTTGAGTACACAGACGAAATACACACAGAAGTTCTAAATTTCAAGTGAGCGATGATTCCCTATTCACTGAGTAGAAGAATTGTATTTAGCTACATTTTACTGTTCTGAGGCAAACTGGTAGTCAAACTATAGTCATCTGCGGTTGTGGAAACAAGTAATTATTACTCCTTATGAAGACGGAAGGGTTTCAAGTAATTTTCATTAAGGATAATTTTTTTCCGATAAAAGTGCTCATTAAGATATAGAAGCATGCTCCTGACTATCCTTTTGTCTTTGGAATGGCTGAGTTTTGCATACCGAGTGTCTCGTTTCAAGCTGTGCTTTCCACTTGGAACCCCCAGGGAAATGATAACAATGATAAATGTTTTTTTGTCCTACTAAGTATGTCGTGCTTTATAAAGTTGTTTATAAGTAAAACTGTCTCGAATCTCTTTCTTTCTTTTTCTGTCTGTCTCTCTCTGTGTGTCTCTACTAGTATAAAGGAGCGTGATGACCATACGTGTGTTCCGGAAGTTAACAAGTTACGAAGCGATCTGACGAGTCGCACACCTTCTCCTCCTCCCACAGTTATTCGGAGGCCGAAAGCATCTAAAAGGCATCGCGAGGTTGAGTACAGTTCTTTTATTTTTCTGGAACCGGATATGGCATCAACTCCGGGTCCAGGTCCTGGTCGCAAGGTATGTTGTTGTTGTTGTTGCTTGGTTTTGATTTTCCTTATGATAATGGATGTGGACCTGTTGTTTTTAAGTAAAATTGTATTCATACTCGAATTCCGATGTATAAATTTGAACAGAGGAAGAGCGTCGTTGCAGAATAACATCGAATGATTGTGAAATAAAGCACACGAATGATAAGTTGTTCAAACGTTGCTATATATATATATATATATATATGCATATATATGTATACATATATATATATATATGTATATATATGCATATATGTATTGAATATGTCTGCTGTTAGAGATGGTAATGTTAAAAGTTATCCTCAGTGTAGTGTTTTCGATAGACTTTTGTTTCTACGATTTACTGGGCTTACCGAACATGCTGAGATTTTTGTTCAAGTTATTAGGAACACTGTGACTATCTTGTTACCTATCTGTGTTCTGAAGGTGTTAAGTTTTTGGTTTGAATGAAAATATATGTGAGAACTAGTGTTACATTTGTTCTGCAGTATCAATTCTGTATTGTTATTATAATTGTTGTGTTTTAGGAAAGGTTCGCTTCGAATACGTAAGTTTTTTGAATTGTTGATTTTGAGTGATATGCTGATTTATGTGTTATGCGTTACGATAGTTTATTTTATAGTTTCGACTTCCTTGTGCTTTAATTAAGTGTCTTTCAGAAGTGAGAAGTAAGTGAGTAGGAGTCAGCTACCCATTGTTTGCACAGAGGTAGTGTAGTTACCCCTCCACATAACAGATGAAAGACTTTCCTTTAGTTAATTATAAATAGTGATTGCAATAACTAACTGTTGTCTTCTTATACTGACCTAATCTGATATTCATTCTAGGTGAATGTAAAGTTCCAGTTAAAGTCGACTAGGCATTTGTCACCGAACGCATCGATATCTACTGGAAAGCTTTTACTATCTTGCTAGAATACAAATATGGGTGGAACCACTTACGAGCATGTGTATATATATATATATATAAATATGTCATATAACTGTTTCCTCAAAATAGTGAATACTGGTAAATTCAAAGAGTAAATAGGCAATAAGAGTAGGAAGACAATGGCGCAGATACTCCATATGTATATATGTATGTATATATGGAGGGTAGCGAATTGGAACTGCTGTATGATTTTCGGAAAGTTTTCGGTTGAGAATCAGTTTGCTGTGTGCAACCGGCAGGCAGGTTGTAACCACTCACACACTTTCATAAGGATATGAATCATCAACATCATCATCGTCCACCTTCATCTTGTTTCCCTGTTACTATCGATAGCACTGAGCAGTTAGGTGTTCCACCTTCTCTTAACTCTGTCATCATTAATAACAGTCTGAGCTGAAGAAAACCACGTCTCACACTTCTCTCATGATAACCGGAATCTAGATGTTCGGAAATAACGCGGAGAATCGAATGCTTCTGAAGCAAACCTAGACACACAGTAGAAATGAAAGTTAAATTAGTCATTGTTACAGATGGGAATAGCCGATAGAATTAGGATACTGTAGCACATGCAGTATTTATCTCTACCCTTGATTAAAGGGCGTTGAAGAAAGTAGTAGTAGACTCAATAATTCATAAATATACAGTGTGAAGAAATTACGTTCATGAAAGAAAGTTTGAAGAAGTGTAAGAATGTTGAACAGGTTCCGTGATTTGAGATGCCTCGAGAATAACTGCCATTCCTGAATAGGAATGTGCGTATCCATAGAAATGACTACAACTTACGTCCAGTAGCTAGGGTTACGAGATGAGATTTATAGCTGCTAGGGTTAGGATTTGGTTCTAGGCATTTTCCCGGATTGAATATGCTCCATGGGTCTTGAACAGCATTAGTTATTAGTAAGAAGCTCAATTTCTCCATTATGACCTGATCATAACTGGTGGCAATATTCTCACACACTGATTCAACTTTGAATACTTTTCCACTTTGCGCCATGTAGGTGGTGACAAAAGGAGTCCGAGATGCAAATGACGATGAAAAGCGGCACCATAGTGATAAAATAAAAATAAAGCAAGTTAAGTAAGACCATGTGGGATTAAAGTTAGAATAACCATTACAAGGTTGAAGTGCATCTCAGACAGTGGGATTGACTTTGTTCTGTATCAGCTGAAGTCACAGAGATTAGGATACTACTGTCAGTTGGACTCTGATTTGTATCTCGGAACTGCACGATTTATGCAACAAACCCTTGTATTCGCCTAAGGTGATTATAGGTAGATATGTCACAGATTATTTGAGTTGAGTACACAGACGAAATACACACAGAAGTTCTAAATTTCAAGTGAGCGATGATTCCCTATTCACTGAGTAGAAGAATTGTATTTAGCTACATTTTACTGTTCTGAGGCAAACTGGTAGTCAAACTATAGTCATCTGCGGTTGTGGAAACAAGTAATTATTACTCCTTATGAAGACGGAAGGGTTTCAAGTAATTTTCATTAAGGATAATTTTTTTCCGATAAAAGTGCTCATTAAGATATAGAAGCATGCTCCTGACTATCCTTTTGTCTTTGGAATGGCTGAGTTTTGCATACCGAGTGTCTCGTTTCAAGCTGTGCTTTCCACTTGGAACCCCCAGGGAAATGATAACAATGATAAATGTTTTTTTGTCCTACTAAGTATGTCGTGCTTTATAAAGTTGTTTATAAGTAAAACTGTCTCGAATCTCTTTCTTTCTTTTTCTGTCTGTCTCTCTCTGTGTGTCTCTACTAGTATAAAGGAGCGTGATGACCATACGTGTGTTCCGGAAGTTAACAAGTTACGAAGTGATCTGACGAGTCGCACACCTTCTCCTCCTCCCACAGTTATTCGGAGGCCGAAAGCATCTAAAAGGCATCGCGAGGTTGAGTACAGTTCTTTTATTTTTCTGGAACCGGATATGGCATCAACTCCGGGTCCAGGTCCTGGTCGCAAGGTATGTTGTTGTTGTTGTTGCTTGGTTTTGATTTTCCTTATGATAATGGATGTGGACCTGTTGTTTTTAAGTAAAATTGTATTCATACTCGAATTCCGATGTATAAATTTGAACAGAGGAAGAGCGTCGTTGCAGAATAACATCGAATGATTGTGAAATAAAGCACACGAATGATAAGTTGTTCAAACGTTGCTATATATATATATATATATATGCATATATATGTATACATATATATATATATATATGTATATATATGCATATATGTATTGAATATGTCTGCTGTTAGAGATGGTAATGTTAAAAGTTATCCTCAGTGTAGTGTTTTCGATAGACTTTTGTTTCTACGATTTACTGGGCTTACCGAACATGCTGAGATTTTTGTTCAAGTTATTAGGAACACTGTGACTATCTTGTTACCTATCTGTGTTCTGAAGGTGTTAAGTTTTTGGTTTGAATGAAAATATATGTGAGAACTAGTGTTACATTTGTTCTGCAGTATCAATTCTGTATTGTTATTATAATTGTTGTGTTTTAGGAAAGGTTCGCTTCGAATACGTAAGTTTTTTGAATTGTTGATTTTGAGTGATATGCTGATTTATGTGTTATGCGTTACGATAGTTTATTTTATAGTTTCGACTTCCTTGTGCTTTAATTAAGTGTCTTTCAGAAGTGAGAAGTAAGTGAGTAGGAGTCAGCTACCCATTGTTTGCACAGAGGTAGTGTAGTTACCCCTCCACATAACAGATGAAAGACTTTCCTTTAGTTAATTATAAATAGTGATTGCAATAACTAACTGTTGTCTTCTTATACTGACCTAATCTGATATTCATTCTAGGTGAATGTAAAGTTCCAGTTAAAGTCGACTAGGCATTTGTCACCGAACGCATCGATATCTACTGGAAAGCTTTTACTATCTTGCTAGAATACAAATATGGGTGGAACCACTTACGAGCATGTGTATATATATATATATATATATATAAATATGTCATATAACTGTTTCCTCAAAATAGTGAATACTGGTAAATTCAAAGAGTAAATAGGCAATAAGAGTAGGAAGACAATGGCGCAGATACTCCATATGTATATATGTATGTATATATGGAGGGTAGCGAATTGGAACTGCTGTATGATTTTCGGAAAGTTTTCGGTTGAGAATCAGTTTGCTGTGTGCAACCGGCAGGCAGGTTGTAACCACTCACACACTTTCATAAGGATATGAATCATCAACATCATCATCGTCCACCTTCATCTTGTTTCCCTGTTACTATCGATAGCACTGAGCAGTTAGGTGTTCCACCTTCTCTTAACTCTGTCATCATTAATAACAGTCTGAGCTGAAGAAAACCACGTCTCACACTTCTCTCATGATAACCGGAATCTAGATGTTCGGAAATAACGCGGAGAATCGAATGCTTCTGAAGCAAACCTAGACACACAGTAGAAATGAAAGTTAAATTAGTCATTGTTACAGATGGGAATAGCCGATAGAATTAGGATACTGTAGCACATGCAGTATTTATCTCTACCCTTGATTAAAGGGCGTTGAAGAAAGTAGTAGTAGACTCAATAATTCATAAATATACAGTGTGAAGAAATTACGTTCATGAAAGAAAGTTTGAAGAAGTGTAAGAATGTTGAACAGGTTCCGTGATTTGAGATGCCTCGAGAATAACTGCCATTCCTGAATAGGAATGTGCGTATCCATAGAAATGACTACAACTTACGTCCAGTAGCTAGGGTTACGAGATGAGATTTATAGCTGCTAGGGTTAGGATTTGGTTCTAGGCATTTTCCCGGATTGAATATGCTCCATGGGTCTTGAACAGCATTAGTTATTAGTAAGAAGCTCAATTTCTCCATTATGACCTGATCATAACTGGTGGCAATATTCTCACACACTGATTCAACTTTGAATACTTTTCCACTTTGCGCCATGTAGGTGGTGACAAAAGGAGTCCGAGATGCAAATGACGATGAAAAGCGGCACCATAGTGATAAAATAAAAATAAAGCAAGTTAAGTAAGACCATGTGGGATTAAAGTTAGAATAACCATTACAAGGTTGAAGTGCATCTCAGACAGTGGGATTGACTTTGTTCTGTATCAGCTGAAGTCACAGAGATTAGGATACTACTGTCAGTTGGACTCTGATTTGTATCTCGGAACTGCACGATTTATGCAACAAACCCTTGTATTCGCCTAAGGTGATTATAGGTAGATATGTCACAGATTATTTGAGTTGAGTACACAGACGAAATACACACAGAAGTTCTAAATTTCAAGTGAGCGATGATTCCCTATTCACTGAGTAGAAGAATTGTATTTAGCTACATTTTACTGTTCTGAGGCAAACTGGTAGTCAAACTATAGTCATCTGCGGTTGTGGAAACAAGTAATTATTACTCCTTATGAAGACGGAAGGGTTTCAAGTAATTTTCATTAAGGATAATTTTTTTCCGATAAAAGTGCTCATTAAGATATAGAAGCATGCTCCTGACTATCCTTTTGTCTTTGGAATGGCTGAGTTTTGCATACCGAGTGTCTCGTTTCAAGCTGTGCTTTCCACTTGGAACCCCCAGGGAAATGATAACAATGATAAATGTTTTTTTGTCCTACTAAGTATGTCGTGCTTTATAAAGTTGTTTATAAGTAAAACTGTCTCGAATCTCTTTCTTTCTTTTTCTGTCTGTCTCTCTCTGTGTGTCTCTACTAGTATAAAGGAGCGTGATGACCATACGTGTGTTCCGGAAGTTAACAAGTTACGAAGTGATCTGACGAGTCGCACACCTTCTCCTCCTCCCACAGTTATTCGGAGGCCGAAAGCATCTAAAAGGCATCGCGAGGTTGAGTACAGTTCTTTTATTTTTCTGGAACCGGATATGGCATCAACTCCGGGTCCAGGTCCTGGTCGCAAGGTATGTTGTTGTTGTTGTTGCTTGGTTTTGATTTTCCTTATGATAATGGATGTGGACCTGTTGTTTTTAAGTAAAATTGTATTCATACTCGAATTCCGATGTATAAATTTGAACAGAGGAAGAGCGTCGTTGCAGAATAACATCGAATGATTGTGAAATAAAGCACACGAATGATAAGTTGTTCAAACGTTGCTATATATATATATATATATATATATATATATATATATATATATGCATATATATGTATACATATATATATATATATATATATGTATATATATGCATATATGTATTGAATATGTCTGCTGTTAGAGATGGTAATGTTAAAAGTTATCCTCAGTGTAGTGTTTTCGATAGACTTTTGTTTCTACGATTTACTGGGCTTACCGAACATGCTGAGATTTTTGTTCAAGTTATTAGGAACACTGTGACTATCTTGTTACCTATCTGTGTTCTGAAGGTGTTAAGTTTTTGGTTTGAATGAAAATATATGTGAGAACTAGTGTTACATTTGTTCTGCAGTATCAATTCTGTATTGTTATTATAATTGTTGTGTTTTAGGAAAGGTTCGCTTCGAATACGTAAGTTTTTTGAATTGTTGATTTTGAGTGATATGCTGATTTATGTGTTATGCGTTACGATAGTTTATTTTATAGTTTCGACTTCCTTGTGCTTTAATTAAGTGTCTTTCAGAAGTGAGAAGTAAGTGAGTAGGAGTCAGCTACCCATTGTTTGCACAGAGGTAGTGTAGTTACCCCTCCACATAACAGATGAAAGACTTTCCTTTAGTTAATTATAAATAGTGATTGCAATAACTAACTGTTGTCTTCTTATACTGACCTAATCTGATATTCATTCTAGGTGAATGTAAAGTTCCAGTTAAAGTCGACTAGGCATTTGTCACCGAACGCATCGATATCTACTGGAAAGCTTTTACTATCTTGCTAGAATACAAATATGGGTGGAACCACTTACGAGCATGTGTATATATATATATATATATAAATATGTCATATAACTGTTTCCTCAAAATAGTGAATACTGGTAAATTCAAAGAGTAAATAGGCAATAAGAGTAGGAAGACAATGGCGCAGATACTCCATATGTATATATGTATGTATATATGGAGGGTAGCGAATTGGAACTGCTGTATGATTTTCGGAAAGTTTTCGGTTGAGAATCAGTTTGCTGTGTGCAACCGGCAGGCAGGTTGTAACCACTCACACACTTTCATAAGGATATGAATCATCAACATCATCATCGTCCACCTTCATCTTGTTTCCCTGTTACTATCGATAGCACTGAGCAGTTAGGTGTTCCACCTTCTCTTAACTCTGTCATCATTAATAACAGTCTGAGCTGAAGAAAACCACGTCTCACACTTCTCTCATGATAACCGGAATCTAGATGTTCGGAAATAACGCGGAGAATCGAATGCTTCTGAAGCAAACCTAGACACACAGTAGAAATGAAAGTTAAATTAGTCATTGTTACAGATGGGAATAGCCGATAGAATTAGGATACTGTAGCACATGCAGTATTTATCTCTACCCTTGATTAAAGGGCGTTGAAGAAAGTAGTAGTAGACTCAATAATTCATAAATATACAGTGTGAAGAAATTACGTTCATGAAAGAAAGTTTGAAGAAGTGTAAGAATGTTGAACAGGTTCCGTGATTTGAGATGCCTCGAGAATAACTGCCATTCCTGAATAGGAATGTGCGTATCCATAGAAATGACTACAACTTACGTCCAGTAGCTAGGGTTACGAGATGAGATTTATAGCTGCTAGGGTTAGGATTTGGTTCTAGGCATTTTCCCGGATTGAATATGCTCCATGGGTCTTGAACAGCATTAGTTATTAGTAAGAAGCTCAATTTCTCCATTATGACCTCATCATAACTCACGTAAACCCTGATTGGGCGCCTCAAAGTCATTGAGTCGCTTATGGATGGTATGGATCAATAATCTTTACCATTGCCTGTATTTGATGTACGCGTGGATAATTTAGTTGTGTTAGTTTTAGTTGCTGTGGCGCATGTCTTGACTGTAATATCAGCTAGTTGTTTTTGGTATGACTGCCGTTGCAAGGAAATCGAACGAAGCCTCGATGTGGGGAATATGACGAGAGCTGTGTGTTCCCACAGGATGGAGGATGAAGTAGATGTGTATGTGGAATTCGGATGGGAATTAACGTTGGACGCATCGTTTATAATTCAGCCTACTGTTGAAACGGTGATAGGTGTTGCTGCTTCTTCTGACATGATCTAGGCATTAGGCTTGTTGGCGGTCTTCTCTGGACATGATGGTGAGTGAAAGGTGCTTTACCTCGAACTGCTGGGATGTATACGCCAGGACTTTGAGTAGTCGTGGGCATCAAAACTGTCGAGATTCAAACTGCATCTGGTGTTCTGCAACAGCAAACAAGTATTTGGTGTGTAAGAGCTGTGGTGATTAGTAACTGCTGTCTGGGTTCACTGAGATGTTCGGTGAAATCTCAGATGCAGAGATAGTTCCGTTGAACTGGTGTAAATCAATGATTTTCCCAGTGTATAGGAATTGGGATAAGTCTTCCCGTGATAATCGTGTGGGAATCAGTTTGGCTAATATTGTATCTAAAGTTCTAGGTTCAATAATCATGCCCCAAAAAGACAGACGAAATCGTGTTGATCATATATTCAGCCTCTGATGGATTTTGGAACACAGGGGTACTTACTGATGTCAAATCTTCTCTATATTGTTATCCCGACATCGGAATGTGACGCCGTCGAGTGAGAAGTGCTGCGACGATGTTTGGTCATGAAGAAAGTGACTGACTGACTGGTTTCAGCGTTTGACTTTGCATAGAGGTGCATCAATTCGAGTTGGCACACTCCATGTAGCACACAAAGCAAGAGAAGAGAGATTCAAAAAAGAAAATCAACAGAAATATGAGGCAAAAGAAAAGTAATATGGAAGAACAATAGAATTTGATTGGATATGATAAATCACAATGAGTGGATGCAACTGCACCATTGCCATAAGGAAAGTGTCGAGAAAGTATATGACACTAATCAAAGTGCCCTACTGGGACTAACGCAGCGGTTTAAGAGCTGTGCGTTGGTGGCACAGCGGTTAGGACTCTCGCCGACCGTGTAAATGGTCCGGGGTTCGATCCCCTGCCGTCTCACATCCGATATCAATGGTCAGCCTGCAGAACTTGGGCTACCGATACTATATGCTAAAAATCCCATACTTGTACCAAAATAGTTCGATGTGGAAACAAAAAATATCTGCCAATGTTCGTCATGCGATTCACTCCTGTTAAGCATAAGATAATGCCGCAGGACTGATCTTCACCGAGTTCTAGTTTAAAGGTAAGAAGTGAAGTTGGAAGTTGCATCAGCCCCAGTGGACCTATTGGTGATGGGGACTTAGCGTAGATACAAATGGCTCATATGGCATTTGCCAATTTACTACATCTCCGGCTTAGTATTTATATCCGGCTATGGAACGTGTGTACTGCGCAGCAGTTGGCTCTGTATTCCCTTATGGCTGGCTGTGAGACATTGCTATCGAAAGTGGGAGATATGAAAAGGCTAGCTTTCTTTAACCAGAGATGTTCGCGTCCTATTCTCTGTGTTAAGTGGTATAATATGTTGAGTAATATTGAGGTTAGGTGTAGAGTATTACGGAGGGAGGGAAGGTCAACGGGTGATGCTGTGAAGCTACATCGATTGGGATAGAGATGGCTAGGAGACGTGTTGCTCATGCGAAGCCATCACTCTCCTCGACGAGCAAGTTGGCCGACATTGGATTAGGTTTGAGAAAACTTTTGAAGCCATTAAGTGTGGTGGTGGTGCAAATCAGTGCTTGGAGTTCCATATACTAAGAAGTAGATTAGTGTGTCGGGTAACAAGAAGCCTCCATATACTAGGGTGAAATATGGAGAATTTTTCTATTCTGGGACTAACCGAGCACTCTAGAATTATTGTCATGTTTGATTTGTCGGTTGGTGACGATGTATCAGAAACCAGTCAAACTTGAAAATCCGCCCATTGAGTTTTCATTTAATGATCTATGAACGCTGTTATTTTTTCTGACGAAGTTCTGGAATTTATTGTGGTGAGCTGAAGGCTGGCGTTAATCCTTTGCTGGTTATCTTATTTTCACGCCATTGATTTTTTTCTGTTTGACAGAGTTAGTTTTCATACTTCCAACTAGTGTTCATTCTCTGTAATGCATATTTGTATTCTAGTGAAGACAAACCAATCGCTGCACGTTTACGGTCACGTAAGAAATTATCTCAACAGCCGATGAATAATTGAATGTGGCTCATGCTTTGTAAGTGAATTAATCTAACTTTGTCAATATTCTTGTTTTGATTGTATAGATGTAGCAAAATCATTTAGTGAGGAGATATTTGCTTTTCATTTATGGGGGTGGGGGGGGGGTGGTGGTTGTGGTAGTGAAGAGACAACGTACCTAACCTGCATTGAAAGCTCTTTAACTGCATTCTTCCAGCATGGTGTTTATATCTTGTTGATGCTATCACTGAGGAATTGCAGTTTTATGAATAATGGTTTTTTTTGGAGCTTCTGCCCCAGTGACTTGTTTTGTTGCTAAATTCACATTATTCTCAATGAACTTATCTAGATAACCACTTTTACTAAGTAATTAATTCTCTAGTAGTCTTAAGCTCCTCATTGAGGGAGTCGTTTGAACAGATTATCCTAGCTGTATTAACCAGACACTTTGCCAAGTTACGTTTGCATTTCAAAGGTGCAAAACAGGAAAAATGAGTGTACTGATCTGTTGTTGTAGGTTTCCTATGTGTGTGTGTGTGCCTATTGTTTTAAGAGCTAGAAAAATCATTAGATTATCTTACGGTCTAAGTTTTGGCTTTGATATTAATTATGGGTGAACATTGTCAAGGTGTGTCTCGAAATGTCGCTAATAAATTTTTCTGTTTAAGCAGAAAAATGAACGTCCTAGTAAGATTCAGACTAGTTGGAGTATTTTCCCCCTTCTTTTTGAAAGCAATGATAGACACAGGTACCTATCACTTGCTTTTCAGACTCAATAGCCCTTTGGTTACTTAAGAGTAGGTTTCCTGGATCGAGATATACTTGACAGTTAGTTATTTGAACTACCGATTTTTTATTATTTATTGTAAATTGTCCTCTGAGTGCTTTAATCACCTTCCAGGTAAATGTATCCGCGTATGGTATCGAAGCGTCGGTGGCACAGCGGTGGAATGCTTGCCAACCTCGCATGCGGTTTGGGGTTCGATCCTCGGCCGACGCGACCCTTTGCCTCCTTGCCTCTAACTTCAAAGCCTGTTCCACTGAGAAGGTAAAGGAATAAAATAAGTGTTATCCGATTTGCTTGAATGTTGTTTCAAAAAGGCCCCTATTAGGTTGCAGTTGGTTGAAAGAAAGAAGTCTGTTCTCTTTTACAAATAAAGTCTTGAAAACTATCCTTATGAAAGTAGCAAGTTGAATAAGGAAAACCCCACAGTCTAACCAGTCAACTGGTTAGGATTCGATTATCAAGAAACCACAGTTTTCACATGGCCATGGCTGTTTATGTATTTACGTGTGTTTATTTATTACTATGAATAATTATTCTGAGAACTTAGTGACCGACTACTGACCATTTATGCTGATGAACACTAACATTTTTTTCGTCTATATTTATTTTCAGGTATTAAAGTTAAACTGAAAACCTTCTGGTACATGTATCTGTAAACGATTGAGAAAACATGACGTGTATTGGGGTACGTATTTTTGTGACTGGAACGTCGAATTCTACTATTTGCGTGATTATGTATTATGTTTTCGAAGTGATATAAATAGAAAAGTTAATGTTAGCACGACACGTGTCACTGGCAAGAATTCGTAAGTGTCATATTGGTAACAGTTACTGCGAGAATGTTGAAAGTGGAAGGGTGGGATTGAGTTGCGAAAAGGCGAAAATAACATCATTGTGAAATAATATAGGAAACGTGAAATGAAAACAAAAGAAGCTGAACACTAATAGCTTTTACAAAGTGAATAAGTTTCAGTGTAGGTTTTCTATAGTTGGCCAACATGAGGATACAGTGACGTCTCGTTTAAGTATGAAATTTAATCAGATTGTGTTCAATCCTTTTGCTTTCTAAATGGGGATTCTCTCTGTATTATAACCTTCGGAGCAACAGTTCGCGTTAAAGGTGCTCGATGAGTATGTGAAGTACAGTGAAGCGAGAACTTCTTAGGATTTCATTATCGAGTGCATTGAAACAAAGCTGTATCCCAAGTTCTATTGTTTACTTCTCAGGAGAGTTCGACCGAATGAGAAAACACTCAAGCACCACACACTGAATCAGATTGAATAATCCTCAATCCTTTTGCTCTCTAAATCTGAGTTTTGCCATTCTAATTAAGTATCGCACTTTGATTCAGCCGTTTATGCATGTGAGTAAACTGTTTATGATAGTACCAATTACGCTTAAATATTAGGAGGGACGTTCTCTTGGAGCGTATACTTACCATAATTTATTTCATACTCAGTGGAAAGGCATATCTGTATTTGAGTAATCGTCGTTTACAGCTTAGGTGAATCAGTTATTAAAAGAGGCATCAAAGAAATTTTTTGGTATGGTTGTTTCACCAGTAGTTCGCTCACACTAAAGTGTACAATTGTAAATATATGATTGCTAAGAAAACTTACGCCGGGAGGAAAGTAAAACAGCGGTTCTGAGTAGTAACAATAATAATAATAATGTAAATCGAGACAAAATATTTGTGACAACAAGAGTTAATTTTGAATTCAAAGTAGAATATTTGGTTGAAAACTATCCCCGTCACCTATGCAAATAAGATGCATGTCGACTAAGAGTACCAAACTAGGATGAAACAAGTACTCAGTGTCGCTTGGTGTCAAGAGGTTGCCACTAGTGTCTGATATGTCCTTGTGAGAAAATCAGTTTATATAAGGAATTGTAAGAAAAGTTTTAGAATATGAACGGTCATTACTAGCCCATACTATTTAACCCACTTACTACCATGAATATTAATTCAAGAAAGCAGGAACGTGCACACTGCAGATTGATATGAGTAAATGCAAGGCAATGACGTCAACGAGCAGTACCTGTTAATTTTTTATATACATTTTAACTCTATTATAACTAGACCGCAGCGTTTAAAAATGACCATATGGTTGATTTCGCTCTCACCTAAAATCGTCATCATAAATATAATAAATCTGCTCATCTCTATCGGTGTGTCAATGCGTTCATCTTAAAGGTCATCATTAAAACAGAAAATAGCCATTTACTCAACTACCACCTCCCACCCGAATGATTTGAAAGCCTTGTTTCTCTTAGTTTTCAACATCAGATTAGAGTGCATGTGGAAATTGTGTTCGTAATCCGGTAGGCTGAGCACGCGAGATATTTCTCTCCTGCTATCTATGACACTACCCTATGGATTCTGTTTCCTGATCGAGCCATCAGAAAGGACAATGTGGAATGTGTAGTCTAAGTTAGATATGTTAGCATAGATATTGGTTACATAACACACTTGGTATCCTTGTTCTTACTACCACAAATAAGGCTAGTGATAGCCTGACGATTTCCACTGCTGCAACTTCCCAATCTAATCTAATTACTATCTGTCACGTATCGAGTATAAACAGAGATCACATTCGTCGATATGCATGCATCACTAGGGCTAAACAAACAAGGTATTTAGCATGTGTATGTTTTATTCTTCAATCTTTGACATGCATGTTTACTTTCACTCACTCGCTCACTCACTCTCTATCTCTCTCTCCCACGCGCGGCTTTATCGTCTACATACACGCACGTACACAAACACACCCATGAACGCTTGCATGCATCATTCTCATTCTTCAGACGAATACAGAAATGAGAATTGATTCTTTCTCGGTCAAGTTAGATAAACAAATAGTATACGCTTATGCAAACTGATTCCACTCGAGATAAGTGAAGTTAAATTGCATTGATATTGCTAAGGCACATTCATTTTATCTTATGGATGATGAAATGACCACAATGGATTCTAGATTAATTGATGATGTTGATTCGCATGGTGTAAGTGACTACGAAATGTTTCAGTCAATCTAGAGAGAGAGAGAAAGAGAGAGGATGAAAATGCCTTTTCATTATTTGAACCTGTTTGAGGGAATTACTCACATTATCGTAACCACTGACTGACTGAGTGAATATTCGAAGACAAGCCTCAGGAAAAGTTGACAGTGATTAGAATGACGAATAAATGTCAGGTGATGTAGAACAAGGAATGAGTATTGGATAGGAGTCAGTCATAGCACTGACCATTGAAGATTTCTCACCTAGAACTTTGGAATTTCCAGCCTGTTTGGTGGAATTCGCAGAGAGAATTATAAACAAATATTATCTTCAACCACGAATGAATTATGCTTATTTGAATATGATACGCTACCACAACATCAACAATCCCACTATTACCACTACGACTATTACCACCACTATTAATAATAGTGGTGATAATGAAAATAATTAACAAAAAATAGGAATGCTCAAAACTGTACCGTTGATAATAATAATCATGGTGATAATAATAATAATAATGGTAATAGGAATACTGGTATTATTATGACTATGATTACTGTCACCACTACCATTAAACTGGTCATCGCGTCATGAGAATATTGTTCAAAAGAAGAGGGTACACCTATCCTTATATCCCCAGTCCATTGATTCTATCAACAATCAACTCACCTCATGCACACACTTGATTGCGTTTTGTTCAAGCTGCATCATTACTGTATGTGACTTCTACTGTTCATTTATTCCCAGATATCCTCAGATAGAATTGGCCTACATCCTGTTTGATGGTAATACGAAATGAATCAAATTAAGTCACTTATTTTCTCCCAGAACAAGCATGTCTGTTGTCGTTCCATCTGTGATGCATTCGAAAACAGCGAATGCGACTATACACGGAAACGATGGTTTCTCGTTGAAATTCAAGCGAATACAGATACTTAGCATTGAACATCAGAAGCTAAACACAGACGAAACCGAGTGTTGACATTCCCCATATTTACAAGCTGTGGTGTTCACGCATTCTCTCACAAATGTCAAACTTTCTGGTGTCACAAGTGTTAAAGAAACCTGCTTCCCTGGTTTCAATACAAATGACGTTCTAAAATGTCTCCAGTCGCTGAACCCTTCTTGTAGCCTAGCATTATTCCTAAAAATATGTGCAGATATACTGTGTTGTCCTCTCATGGACATATTTAATGAATCTTTTTCCAGAAATGTCGTTTGGAATGACATTACAATTGTACCTAGAAGTACTTCAGATGCAACTGCAGTCTTGCATCATAACATTGTCTCCAGTTCAGACAAGGGGGCTAAATTTGTTCGCTGTTGTTGTTTGTTGATGAATTCACTGTTTTCGCTGCCGCCTCTTTTGGTAACTCATTGTCCATAGTGACAGGCGATTATAATTCTTGTGATTGTAGTTTTCTTACAGTGGTAGGTCATGAAAATGTTGTCGACATTCCCACCCGACTGGATACTTCTCTTGATCTTGTTTTTATAAATGACTGTGGAATATATGAAGCTCGTAAAAGAGCCCTACTGTTCAACTCCGATCATTGTATTGTACGGGTTTTACCGAAAATTTATGGAAAGTTACACAAGAGAACCTTTTCATACCTGTCTAAGAAAATTGTACCTGGATGATACTCTAATGAGAATGCCCAAAATCTTAGGAGCATGCCCAAAGACACAAGGTGGGACTAGTTTAATGAAGACTGTCTTGATGACAGTATCTCTAATATTACATGTTATCCCAAATTTTGTCTTGATACCTGTTATCCCAGAGAAACACTTTTCGCTAGATTTGACCGTTTCTCCCCTCAACTTAAAAAGCTTCTCAGAGAAAAGTGAAAGTTATATAAAACGAAGGATAACATTGGTTTGAAAAGAACTAATATCCTCATCAAGTCTGAAATGCACAGGTTGAATTCAATTTATGACCAGAAGTTTATATCTTGTAAAATCACCTCTAATATATGGAAACATTTCAAAGAAATTACTGGTGGTAAGCAGATGAATAGTACTCATTATTCATTTGATGTGTGTACACTAAACAAGTCTTTTATACACCCTCCCATAAATGGCAAACTTTCTAGTGTCACAAGTGTTAAAGAAACCTGCTTCCCTGGTTTCAAAACAAATGGCGTTCTAAAATGTCTCCAGTCGCTGAACCCTTCTTGCAGCCTGGGTCCAGAAGATTTGCCTAGCATTATTCTTAAAAATATGTGCAGATATACTGTGTTATCCTCTCATGGACAGGTTTAATGAATCTTTTTCCAGAAATGTCGTGCCAACCGTTTGGAAGGACATTACAATTTTACCTATACCTAAATCAGCTACTGGAACATGTTTTAAATTTAGACCTATTGCTGTTACCTCTCCTTTTCTAAAAACTGTGTAAAAGTTACTCTTACTTAATCTTGAACCTTCGCTTACAGCTTTTAACGATCCCGAACAACTCTCCTACAAACATAGTAGAAGTGCTTCAGATGCAGCTGCAGTCTTGCATCATAACATTGTCTCCAGTTCAGACAAGGGGGCTAAATTTGTTCGCTGCACCTTCCTAGATTACACATGTGCTTTCGACTCAGTACCTAGGGAGATTCTGTTAAACAAGCTTGCTGAAACTCAAACTGGCTGTTGGGTTGTCAAATGGCTGCATTCTTATTTCTCAGAAAGAAAGCAGTAGACTGTATATCAGGGGAAGTCGTCCACTTCATTGTTTACTGAGGCTGGTGTCCCTGAAGGCACTGTCCTTTCTCCTTTTCTGTTTTCTTTCTTCTTGCATGACTTGCCTCACTCTGATGAAATGAACTTTGTTAAGTATGCTGATGATCTAACTATTTCAGTGTGCGTTAACTCCCAGCTAGACTGTACTAAGATGAACAGCTTTCTATCAGGAGTTAGCAAATGGTCTTCGTCTAATGGTCTTAAACTAAATGCTTCCAAATGTCAGACTGGTGATTTCAGTTTCCGATGTAAAAGAAAGTTAAATGAAGCTGTTGATTCCTATGACTTGCAAAATTGATGATAGTGATACAGAAATCAAGTCTGAAGTTGAGTATCTTGGATTAATTATTTCTTCTGACCTATCATGGTGTTCCCGTGTCTTAGCGATTTCTGAAAGAATATTTCGTTTGACTTTTTACATTAAGGAGTTAAGGCACTCAAGCATAACTTAGGATAAAACTGTACTGACAGCTAGTATTAGCACTACTCCCAAAAATTCAGTACCCTCTTCTCATACAGAACTCCTCCCTACACCTTATGTGCTTATCGATAAACTCCAGCCTTCAAGCTCTGTTTCAGTACTGTCTTCAGAAATAGAACTTCTAAAGTTGTCTTTAGAAGAACCTAAGGCCGAGTTAAGGGATATAAGGAACAATAAGTCAGTAAATCCTGGAATTTCTGAAACCAATAGCAAAATATCCAAATTATCAGATCAGATCAGCGATATCAGGTCTGTGAGATGACACCTCTAAGTATCCTCACGAAAACTGTAAACCTTAACAAACTTGACACAGAATCGGTAATTAAGGTAGATAACCTCATTAACTTTGTTACTACAGAAGTAACGAAACGACTCGACGCAAAACTGAGTGCTATTGTCTACAACGTTCCGGACAATGAGACACTAAAATGGGTCGTCATGTCAAGCAGAATTACTGGGTGCTGAACCACATTCGGGGCTGATTAACGAACTGAAATACTTCAAACGATATTTCAAATCTCATCTTTACCTAATCCTCATAAATGCTAGATCTGTTCTAAATAAACTACCGATGCTCAGAGCACTCACAGTAATATACAAACCCCCTATAATTGTCATCACTGAATCCTGGTGTAATTCGAACATACTGGATGAAGAGATAAGCTTAGATAACTACACACACTTTCGGTGTGACAGAGAAGGTGTTAAGGGAGGGCGTTGTCTCATGTACTTTCTGAATGCACCTACTGTATCACGGCTAGAAAGTAGTACACTTAACATGCCTGAGACTTTATGGGTTAACTTACACTTAAATAACGCAATAGTATTAATTGGATGCACCTACAGAGCACCTGGCACCTTTAGTAATTACGAGACCCAACTTATTAATACTCTGGAACAATTATCCACCCTACACTACGATCATAAGATCCTATGTGGAGACTTTAACTTACCAGAAATCAACTGGGATATACTCACAGGCCCAACTAAATTTGATAAGTTCTTAGGCACACTGGATATACTTGGCTGGAAACAAACTGTCACTACCCCTATAAGAGGTAATAATGTACTACACTTAACCTTCTGCCACAATATAAGTCCCCTATCAACCCTGGTAGGTTCTGAGTTTCCAGGGAGCGACCACAAAACAGTGCTGTGTGCACTGTCACTTCCATCAAGTAGCATTGCAGCCCATAACCCTACTTCACAACAAATAACATACAGGAACTACAGTAAGGCAGACTGGACTTTAGTGAAATCAATGTTAAGATCCTCAGAATGGAGAGAGTACTTCTATACTGATAACCTCTCGAAAGCTGTAGACATATTTTACTATAACTCAAACACATGCTTAGACGCTGTGATCCCAATGCGAACAGTAAAAGTCCCAAAATTCAAGAAGCAATTTATTCAACCAAAAGATCGCTCAAAACTGAAAAGACTGTCAACAAGTTACCTCAGATGACACGACTTTAGTACACTAGGGTCAATACTTAGTACTCTTAGCTCCATCTCGCAAGCTCATAACTTGCGTGTGAGAAATGAAGAATGCACCGCACTAGCCAGCACCACCAGAGTAGGTGCTCCCACAGAAATCCTAAAGAAACGAATGAATCGCCAAAGCCACAAAATTTCTCTCCTTATAAACAAGGGTAAACTATACAGCAACCATGCAGACATGTGTGAACTGTTTAACGAGACGTTTGCAGCTAACTACTTACTCTACTTTACTTCGGCTATCTCCTACGGGAGAATGAGCCGGCTTCATGAACATCTCGAATCATCGCTGCCCAGGCGCGGCGATCTGATGCAAGGTTTTGCGACAGGGTTATCCAATTCTTGTTCCACAGATGGAGTCCGTATCAGCCTTGACTGTACCAAGCCATGTTTTCATCTGTCCACCCCTGCGACATCGCCAAGATGGTGATGGCGAGAGATTTAGAACTGATTTCACCAGATCGTCATCTGGTCGGCGCAGAACATGGCCAAACCACCGAAGGTGACGTTTGTAAGAGAGTTCATGAAGTTTGATGGGAATTTGGTACGAGTGATGTCCCCAGAATCGCTCGGCCTTTTGTTTGAGAGTGCAACTCTAGCCTTTACATAACCAAGTGTGACCTACAAGGCAGTAGGAGTGGAGTAGGGAGTCCACTATCCATTGGCAGCCGGTGACCGGAGTTCGGTTCATACGCCTTTTTGAATGGGGCCAGACATCCAGGACATCCAACAAGCCCTTTGTCCATACGTCTGCCGGTGAGCTCCAGTGGGCTTCATACGCCAGTAGTTGGAGGTTTGGAATCAGGGTTTAGCCATTTCCCCTAGACTGTCATCCAATGGACAGTCAACCCGGTGAAGAGCGCCGGGCATCCGCTTTCGCCCTCTCACTTTGGTAAAAAACACCTCCGCCACGTGTAGGCAGTGAGTAGGACTTCCTCAGGAGAGGCTATGTGAGACGGCCGGTCATATGGGAGCATTTCAAGTGTGGGGGGGAAGGGGTGGCCAACCCGCAGCGCAAGGCACCCACCCCCGACCATCCTGAGGCTTTGGAGGCTTAAGCCCACAAGTCCACTTCTCGGTGTACAATCTACAATGGAACTCCCTTCTTCTTCAACGCTGAAACAAATCAGTACAGTTGATTTCACTTAATCTAATATTAACCAAGCCATTGAAAACTCTAGTAGTGCTGGTATTGACGACATACCATCGTATTTTTATAAACACGGTGGTTCTGACATTTCCTCTTTATTACTTAAGATCTTTACAATGTCCCTAGAAAGCCAAACCTAAATCGAGGATGCTCTTAGGATGCATACTCAGGAATTTCTACAACTACGAAGCGAAACTTATATAAAACATGTGTCAGACCTCTATTAGAATATTGTCCATTTATTCGCATAAGTAACAGATTTAAAATAAAAGTGTCCAACGATACTTTACGTCTAAACTACTAGGATTTGACTGCGAAAAGGACTGCACATCAACGTGTATAACTCTAGGTATCGACCCACTCTGGATGAGACGACTCAGCATTAATCTAACATTCTTCTTTAAAGTCTTGCATAAAATATCATTCTCAGACAGTAAGGAGATACAGTTCTCACCGGAAGGCTCCTACAACCTGCATAACCAAACGTGCACGGTATCTAGGAAAAACTGTAAGACAGCACTCCATGCAAACTTCTTCATAGCCATGTATTCTAAGATCTGGAACAGTTTACCCTTAGAAATAAGGACCTGTCACTCTATTATAACCTTCAAACGCTTGCTATAAAAACTGTTTCATTCCAATAACTATGCCAATCACACCGCACCACTTAATTCTGAAACGCATTAGCTATTAGAACACTATAACGCTTAAACTCAATAATATACATTATGACACTAAATAAACTCTAAGACTTCGCAAAAATACATGAAAACACAACTAGAACATAGGTAATGTTTACTATACAATGGTATACATTTATAAACATTTATTATCAATGTCCAGGTCTAACTACCCTGCACTTAACGCTGTTCTTAGAAGACTTTCAGAAACTGTTGTCAATAACCAACGCGAAAAACCAGAACACAAATTGGTGATTCAAGAATCCTATATTCTTGCGCCAATACAGAACCAACCACAAGGTTATTGTACACAAAATTTCTGATAGTTTTTCTCTGTCTTCTAACAAACAGCGAACGATAGAACGATGACTGCACAAAAGTTTGCTGCTGGCTGGCTGGATTCAACATAGAACTTGGCACTAAAGTGCAGCAGTTCTAGTTGCCACGTTCCAAAGAGCACACAAACGTAGACAAGAAAATGAGTGAAGAGAATCAATAGAGTTTTGACAAGTATAAGAGTGAAACAGAATGAGTAATGGTAGAAAGGAATATGTAGGATTATAGAGACTGAATACATCTGCATCATTGACAACGATTTTGAGCCATGTCACCTATTGTCTCCAGCCAATTGATTCTTAGAGTCCCGAGGGCCCCAACCCGGAAGTCTGCATTTCCCTACCTGACTCAGTTTAACTGTCAGGGATTTCATGGATTGATGCCATGTTTTTGTTTGGCCACCGCCTACTCTTTTCCAACCTGCACCTATATCAGCTAGTAATGCCCGTCGGGGGAGGCGATGCCTAGGCATGCGCAGCACGTGACCTAGCCATCTCAATCTATGTAACTTTATAGCCTCTTCGATTGATTTTCCCTCTTTGCCCAACACTCTACGCCTAACGTCAACATTACTTACCTTATTATGCCGCCTAAAGTGAGAAAGACATCGTAAACATCTATGATCAAAAACAGACAATCTCTTCATGTCTTCCGCTCTCAATGGCCACGTCTCACCACCATAGAGAAGGACTGAGCGGACTGCTGAGCAGTACACACGCCCCTTGGTTGACAGTCGGATGTCACGCCTACGCCAGAGACGGTGCAAGTTAGCGAAAGCAGCCCGAGCTTTCTGGATCCGTGCTGTGATTTCGTCACCAATCAATCCGTTGGTGCTGATACAACTTCCTAAATAGGTGAAGTGGTCAACATGTTCTATCACTTCACTCCCTATCACTAAGCTTGGAGTTGACGTAGTCCAGTCCTGTAGCAGCATCTTACATTTCACAGGGGCGAATCGCATGCCAAACATACGAAGATTGCTGCTCAAGGTGTTCAGAAGACTGCATTTTGTCAGCATCCTCCCCTAACAGGACTATGCCGTCTGCATATTCTAAGTCCATAAGACTATTCCCTGGTAACAAGTCTATTCCTAAGTCGTTAAGTTCAGTTAAGGATACTTCCATTAACATATCTATGATGAAGTTAAACAGAAATGGGGAAAGTGGACATCTCGGACGGACACCACTGGTTGTTATCAATTCAGATGATAATTTCCCATAAGCCCTTACATGGCACAAAAGTAAGAAAAGGAGCAGACGTCGGCTCAAACCACTAACTCGTACAAGGGACAATCCAAATCAAGCTAAAAGCTTTCACAGAAACATGAGCTGCAGATAGACCACAAGCCAAGTTCAACACTCAAAGAGTGAAGGACCAGGATACAAAGGACATCTTCACTGCAGCCATAAGTCACTAGCGAAGAGACCAGGGTTGAAAAGCACTGGAACAGTCTGAAAGCAGTGTGGAGTCAAACCTGCATGGAAGTTCCGGGCAGAAAGAAGAGACAGCACAAACAGTGGCTCACTACAGACACATGGAGACTAATAGAATAGAGAAGGATGGTGAAACAAAAGATTATCCAGTGCATCGATGAGCAACAAAAACAAGTGTTGAATGCAAGCTACAATACACAGAACAAAATAGTAGAGAAAAGTGCCAGGGAAGACAAAAGAGAATACCATGAAGCTATGGCAACTGAAGCAGAACAAGCTGCATGCAAGGGGGACCTCGCAACACCCTACCAAACAACTATGTTCCCATCGGGGAGAAGTTCAACACAAATTAAGCCTGTGAAGGATGACAAGGGGGAGTCAATCACCAAAGAGGCGGAACAACGTTAACACTGGACTGAGCACTTCAAAAAACTTCTGAATCGACCGCCACCTACAACGCGCCCAATAATACCAACAGCGTAAGCAGAACTACCAGTGGACATCAATTCTCCGACGGGAACACAAATACTGAAGGCAGTCAAGATGCTAAAAGCTGGAAAAGCAGCAGGACCAGAAACATCGGAAATGAACCCAGAGATACCAGCGGACTGTATGACACTACCGCTGTGGAAAGATGGCAAGGTACCTGCAGGTTGGAAGAAAGGCTACCTATTCAAAATACTAAAGAAAGGAGACTTAAGTCAATGCAAGAACTGGTGTGGCATTATGCCCCTCTCTATCTCAAGCAAAGTACTAAACCGCATCATCCTGGAGAGAATCAAACACGCCGTGGATGAAAAGCTTCGACCGGAGCAGGCTGGATTCAGGAGAAACAGGTCATGCACCGATCAAATCGCAACACTACGTATTATCATTGAACAGAGCTTGGAATGGCAGTCAGCTCTCTACCTCAACTTCATTGACTTTGAAAAGGCCTTCGACAGCGTCGATTGAGAGGTGATTTGGCAACTACTTCGCTACTACGGGTTGCCGCCAACAATTATACACCTCATCCAACAGTTGTACGATAATGCTGCATGCCAAGTTATCCACAGCGGGAAACACACGAAATCCTTTGAAGTGAAGACGGGAGTGAGACAAGCTGGCTGCCTACTATTCAATGATTTTCCTGATTGCGTTAGACTGGATAATGGGACAGACAGCGGGCAGTGAGGAAACGGGTATAGAATGGACCCACACAAAATACTTGGAGGATCTGGACTTCACCGATGATATATGTCTGGTTTCCCACAAACTGGAAGATATGCAAGTGAAAAGCAACGAGTTGGCAAAAGAAGCATCAAAGATAAGACTTCAGGTGAACATAGAGAAAGCAGAGGTGATGAAGATTATTTGGCCAACAGCAACAACAATCAGCACAAATGGGAGTAATCTGAAAGTAGCAACCTCCTTTACCTACCAACCTCGGAGCATCTTCTCAACTATAGGCGGAATTGACGAGAATGTCAAGGCGAGGATCGGGAAAGCAAGGCAAGCTTTCATTTCTCTCAAGTCTGTGTGGAGATAAACAGCGCTCGGCGTGAAAAATAAGATTCGGATTTCCAACTTTAATGTGAAGTTGGTGCTACCATACCACTTCGAACAAACTGCAGGCTTCCGCCCTCAGCTGTCTTCACGCAATACTCAAGACCAGACGGCCGGAAATGATCAGCAGTAGTGATCTCTGGGGACGAATCAACCAGGAACCAATTGTGCGACAAATATGCAGGAAGAAGTGGAGGTGGATTGGAATAGTCGTTCTCAGTGTGTTGATAAACTGCTGTCTTTTCATCGAATTGACATGCTGAAGTGCATTCCACATGTCAGAATTCGTTGTAAAATGTCATTTATGATAGTAAATGCTAAATAATTCCCATTATTGGGACACATTTAACGTAAATGACTAGGAAGGGCTTTGAATATCGGGGTAACTATGATTTCATGATGCTTACAAAAATTCAGTCAGACAGGAAAGCGAGATGATTAATTTGTGAGACGACAACTGAGAGACAGTCATTTAATTGGTAGGTAGTGTGTTTTAAGATTTTATTCAACTCACCACTTCTTTTCCCGAAGTTTTGTCTTTTTATTTTCCAGATAACGGTCTTCACTTCCGCAGTCATTCAGTGCATTTAGACATTCTAATGAAATTAAAACGGATAATGTGTTTGTGAATGATGAAATATTCGTGATATTGTGAGTGTATTTATCGAAATAAATATTCTAAAAAGTTTTCACTCCATTCATATAAAATACTTATTGTTTCTCGAGGTCAGAAGATGTAATATGCGTAAAATGTCATATTTACACGTGACTGAATTTGGGCATGATGGGCTACTATTATTACTTTTCAGCAACTGTTTCCTTTGGTAAACTGTAAACAGGCGATATGCTCAACAATAGCCTTTGTAATAAGTCGCCGTATTTTATGACAAGAAAATAACCGTTGAAGTATAGTGACGTGGTCAACTAATACCTAAGTCTAGGTGTTGATGTGGTCATGTAAGAGCCTACTGGTACACAATGATAACACAGCGGTTAGGACACTCGCTGGCCATGCACATGGTCCGTGATTCGATCCCCTGCCGACGCACACCTGATATCAATGGTCGGTCTGCTAAATTTGGGTCACCAGTATCGCATACTGAAAATTCCATACTCACATCAAAGTACTGTGTAGAATCAAGCCTGCTTAAATCTTGGGCTACCAAATATCTTATACATTACAAATCATATTGCATCTAATTACTCATTTCCAATTCATTTTAAATAATTAAATCTTATTCAAATATGTCCTCTAATCGGATTATTTATTCTCGTGAGTATTTAATATCCTTAAAACCTACTGATCGGAAATACCATAAAAAGACAAAATAAAGCATCATGCCGGGTGGCAAAGAGCCTTAAAAAATACCCCTATTCAAATTATGACTGTTCCTGCAATTATGAGTACTAATTGTCGCCCCCTGCCAGCCAAGATTAACTGTCTTCAATCACTCGTGTCTTCCATTATATATCGAAATACTGGGATCATATCACTTCAAGAAACATGGCTACATGATCTATACGATGACAATCTAGTGTATCTGCATGATTTCAAATTATTCAGACAAGATCGGTGTAGTTCTAGGAAGAAACGTGGTGGCGGTGTCGCCATCTTCATCAATTCACAATGGTGTACATCTAATAAAGTATGTTTCAAATTTTCTAGTGACAACATTGACTGCCTCACCGTTAAATGTCGAACTAAACATTTGTCAAAATACAACTACATATACATCTCGAACATTTATGTAGCGCCTGGATGCAATTCCACTGAATTGTCTTTATTTGCGGATGAATTTACCTCCCTTGCTGCCACTTCCTTCAAAAACTCCTTGTCTATAGTTACTGGAGATTTCAATTCTAGTGATCACAGCTTCCTTATTTCACTTGGTCATGATAACATTGTCAACTTCCCGACTCGAATGGATGATATTCTAGATCTTGTGTTTACAAATGACATAGGAATATTTGAAGCTCGGAAAAGAGCCCCACTACTTAATTCTGATCACTGCATCATAAGAATATTGCCCAAAGTATATGGAAAGCAGCACAAAAAGGTCTTCTCCTACCTTGGAAAGAAAACACAACACAGATGTTATTCACATGACAACATGCAGAATCTAAGGACAATGTTAAAAGACACAAACTGGGACTTGTTTACTGAACAAGCTCTCGATAACACAATTAGTAACATAACACATTATCTTAATTTCTGTCTTGATGTTTGTTGTCCAAAAGAGACAATCTTCTTAAAATTCGACCGCTTCTCCTCTTCTCAACTCAAAAAGCTTCGCCGTGAAAAAGAGAGGTTGTACAAAATGAGAAATAAATCTGGTGTTAAGAGAATGAACACTTTGATTAAAGCCGAATTACAAAGACTAAATGCTCTCTATAACCAGAAGTTTCTTTCATGTAAATCCTCATCTAATATGTGGAAGCTATTAAAGGAAATCACAGGTGGTAAGCAAATAATGAATGATACTTCTGTTGATGTTGATATGCTTAATAAATCCTTCATATGTATCCCTGCAGATGCTATGATTCCCAAATCTAGTAGTATAAATAATGACTGCTTCTCATGTTTTAACACGAATGATGTTCTTAAGTGTCTTCAATCTCTCAAACCTACTCAGTCCCTTGGTCCTGATGGAGTTCCTGCTGTTATCCTTAAGAAGTGTGCTGACATCTTATGTTACCCATTAACCGACATTTTCAATGAATCTTTTTCCAAAAGTATTATTCCTGACTCATGGAAAAATATCAAGGTTATTCCAGTGCCTAAATCAACAAGTGGACCTACTGTTAAGTTTCGACCGATTGCTATTACCTCACCTTTTTTAAAAGTTATGGAAAGACTTATTTTACTTAATCTTGAACCCTCTTTAAAGCCTTTTAATGACCCCAACCAGTTTGCTTATAAACATAGTAGGTGTACCTTAGATGCCGCTGTTGTTCTATATCATAATATAGTCTCTAGTTTAGATAGAGGAGCCAAATATGTTCGGTGTGCCTTCCTTGATTACACATCTGCATTTGACTCTGTTCCTAGGTCTCTCTTGATAAGTAAGCTTGCTGCAACACAGAGTGAGAACTGGACAAATAAGTGGTTGCATTCCTATTTTTCTGATAGGAAGCAGTACACTGTCTACAATGGAAAGTCCTCCACTACCTCACTTACTTTAGCTGGTGTTCCTCAAGGTGCTGTTCTTTCTCCTTTTCTGTTTTCTTTTTTCTTACATGACTTGCCCCATTCTGATGTAGCCACTTTTGTCAAGTATGCTGATGACCTCTCTGTCTCCATGCTTGTCAACTCTCAGTCAGACTGTTCCAAATTAAACAACTTTCCCTCGGAAATTAGTCAGTGGTCCTCTTCAAACGGTCTTAAGCTGAATCCGTCTAAATGTCAGGTAGTAAATTTCACTTTCAGACGAAAACGTGACCTACAACAACTAGCTAGCTCACATGGTCCCACTATCATTGACGGCATAGAGGTTGAAACTACATCTAATGTCAAGTACCTTGGACTGAGTATTTCCTCCGATCTTTCCTGGTCCTCTCACATCTTGCTAGTCACTAGAAAGATGTTTCGGTTAACGTTCTACGTTAGGAAGTTAAGGCAGTCTGGTATAAAGCAGTCTTTGCTTTCTCAGTTTGTCAACTCTTGTATTCTAACCATCCCTCTTTACTGCTCCCCATTAATCTTTCCTGGACTACTTAAGAAAGATTTTGCTTTGCTGCGTAGGGCACTGAAAGCTGTTAGTAGGGGAAGTGGGATTTCGTTAAACCAACTGGTTAACACCATTGTGGATAGACATATAATGTCATGTAAGAAACTAGCGAATTCTATATTGTCAGACCCCGAACACCCTCTCTATACGCAGCTCTTTCCTTGCATTTCATCTGGTAGAACTAGAAGCAACTATAGGAGGCTATATGCCAGGACTACCAAGTACAAAAACTCCACAATACCTTATATGGCACAGCTGTTATGTGATGAGAAAACTGTTAGGTATGACACGATCAACTTACTGCGGCACTCTAACAAATAGTTCCCATTAGCTTTTGTTCTCCTTTCTTTGTTACTATTATATTGTTGCTCACATATTCTATTACACACTAATTTTATATTTCATATCCTGTGGTGCATTGTTTAAATATGTGAATGCAATGCTGTTCTTTTTTATTTCTCTTTTTTTCTTTTGGTTGTTGTTGCTTTTTATTTTTAAAGTTTTATAAAAATTTATGAGGCAATTAGATGCAATATTGTAATGCACGCTGAAAATTCCATACATGTACCACAAATACTGTTTGGAATAAAGCTATTATTATTATAACTTCTTACCCAACGATTTCCTTTGACACAATGGTATTAAATGCAACATAAGGATAATGGAATACTTATGATAGAGAGGATATACGTTTCATAGTGTACTCGAACTGCCTAGATTACCAATACAAGTCAATAACGTACACAACCTACGTCCGCTAAGTTATATTTCGTTATTCCATTGCAAGCACATATCCAACAGCTATTTTCTTCTTGACACCAGTGAATACCAATATTATGCGCAACCGGATTGAAAGTAACTGAAACATTTCACGCAAGGCTTGATGACGCACTGAGGAATAATAACGGTTTAAAACTGACGCACTTCGCATAAGTATGTCAAAATCACCTATCATTCTCGTTAACTACGCAATGTCTCCGAAATGATAAGTAAAAGTAGTTGACATGAGTGCATATATTTGCAACGAAACAATAATCAATCAAGTTAAAAATAACTTAGTATGTAAGAGTACATATCCATTCTAAAAAGAGTCCAACCCAGTAAGGAAAGTCACAGTTGTAGATTTTTTATAGCTGCGTCATAGTCATCATAAGGTCTACTAATCGGTCGATCCACAAGATCTGGTTCAGTTCGCCTCGGCTGTTAGTGGTGTTGAACTGGTCCCTTCAGTTTTCGTCACCACCAGGTCCGCTCGGAGAAACTGGAAATGGTCTTTTCAAGCAAGGATTGAGATTGTATTCCTTCAAACACCTTCGGCTGCATCGAGAAATATCTGGAGATGTATACCTATCAGGTGAATTTATATTACCTATGGTGAATAATTCTTTATGCTAGGCACGCCGAATACGGATATGAGATAGGGTACCATCATACAGTTGGTGAAATTCTACAGATTAGTTTTGAAGAAATTTGGAACCTCCAAAACGTCTATCACACTTTCTCTTCTGTTAAAAGCAAATATTAAGCAAGCGACTCTCTTTTCCATCCGTTACCATCTACTGAGAGCGACTAAATCTTCTATATATATATATATATATATATATATATATATATATATATATTCCTATCTATGTAGGACACACCAGTTGTACAGGCATGGATAAGTATCATTTACATTACATGAATTTGATTTATGGTGAAATCACATGGTTGCTGTCCTCTCTGACATTAGTTAGTGAGTACAATCTGATAGCTAGTCGTTCAATGGAGCACATAAAGAAATATAGAAATACTGTCTTCGCATTAACAAAAACATCCAAGTATGTGCTGGATAAATTACAAATATCTGGGGAAAAAATAAAGCTTGAAGTTGTACCATTTCATATTGCCCCTTCGTTTCATATGTTGGTAACTAAAATCTAGAAGGTAAACTGCAAATCTCTGATTTCCTTACTTTTTTATTGTACATATATATTTATAAAATGCTGTTAGGGATGATACATACAAAATGGCTGACTGAAAGTAGTCATTCACACCATGAGTTTCGTTGAGTTAGCTAGTGAAGGCAAAAACTGTCTATATGACATTTAGCAATAAAAAAATCTTTTTCTGAAAACAAAAGGAGTATTTCACCAGGGCCTATCAGATTAAAAGGTGGGAGGGTGGTGACTGCTATCCAGCGGATATGATGGTGGGGACATATGAGAACCACCCTTATCTGTGGGACAGCACTCTATTGCTAAGGCTCCTGAGTTCGAATGGCTTCTGCAAAATAAGAGAATAAATAAAATTTAAAAAAAAACGGAAGCTGAATATTTGCCTAATGCTGAAGTTTAAATAACAAACTCCCCGAATGCAAGTACATGGTATGAGTCCCCTACTTCAGAAGGACACCTAAATGTATACTTCAGAAAAACAGTAGTTATTATTAAGCCCTCGCTTTTCTTCTACATAGTTCACGCACTTTCACTTTTGTGTTTAACTCCTATTCAACCTATATAAGTAGGTAAAAATATCATCTTTTTTCACTTAAACTTTTTTTCTTTTCACAAGAAAGACTAAAATTCCATCACTAAAACCTCAGGGGGAAATAGTATTTTTTTAGTGAAAAAAACAAAAAAATGATGAACCCCATGTTTGTTATATATGTTTTGAATTATTAACATCTATTATATACTTCTGCACCTCTCTGGCGGTTTCCTTGTGTCTTCTTCTCTTTTCAAAGGTACTGCCTTAAGCGAAGGCACTGAAACAGTGCCGCTATCCTCAACTAATTCGGAATATTGCTAGTCCACCTGGTGAATAACGGAACCACCTCTATCATGAAATCTGCTGCAAGTTCAAAGTTGGTCTCATATACAACTGGAAATGTCACAATTATGGTGTACTTACCGGTGAATTTGAAGTTTTATGGACTTTCAAACACTCTATGAATCATTTACTTACAATTACTGTTCATCCCGCATCTCTTATATTTCACGTCAGCACCTGTACAGAGATGCTACTTACCTTCCACAATTGACGTAATCGTTTATAATTCCCGCGTGAAATTGACATACCGTTTTTTTCAATTACAGTTTTGATTTGATGCTATATCTCATGAATTATTCAGTTGAAAGCATATCTCGAAAATTACCTATTGCCTTATTTGTACATTTCTTTTGGGTGATGATATCCGTTAGTGCGTGTTAAATGATGGTGGGGACATATGGGAACCACCCTTATCTGAGGGAATGCGCTCTATTGCTAAGGCTCCTGTGTGAATGACTTCAAAATAAAATAAAAGCTGATTGTTTAAAAAGCTTTGGTATAAACTCTTTGAATACAAGCTCGTGATACGATTTCTCTACTTCAGGAGGAAATCTAACTGTATAAATCAGAACAGCATAAAGAAGTATCATCATTCTTTTTGTTTTTCTTTCCTTCTACATATTTTATGTAATTTGGCGCTTGGATTTAACTTCTCCAATTTCTATTCCCACTACCCTATATAGATGTAAAAATCATTATTCGTTTTGCCCTTATGTTTTTTGTTTTTTTTTAAAAATTTGTTATTCAATATTTTTTGTTGTTGTTTACTATATATACAAAACATCGTCGATTAGTCGTAACACGCCCCACTTGCCACAGATGCATCGTGTTGTATCTGACAGACTCCGTAGTTCCTTATTCGATGGTTTATCGTTCCCATGGAGCTGTCGCGAGTAAACGGGTTTAATATCTGTATCAGCCGCCTGCGGTGCGGCCCAATCCACATCGATACCCGTATTAAGTAAAGCATTCACTGAGTCGTACGTCGGCAATCGGGAGAGGGCATCAGCGTTAGCATGCCGAGGCCCCGGACGATACTCACAAGTAAACTCGAACTCCTGTAACCGCTCTTGCCATCGAGCCACCTGACCTTCATATTCAAGAAATGTTTGCAGCCATTGTAGTGCACGATGGTCAGTGCGTACTCGAAAGGGGCGCCCAAGTAGATAGTGTCTCAGGAAATACACAAGGGCAAGCATCTCCCTTCGGGTTGTCGAGTACCGTGTTTCCCATATATCTAGCTTGCGACTGGCATATGCAATAACGCGTTCTCGACCATCGGTTGCCACTTGGGAAAGGACAGCCCCTATAGCGTTAGCGCTTGCGTCCGTGTCCAGAATAAATGAACCAGATGACGGAGACGTGATGTTGATGAGATATAATGTGTGTCCGTGTGACCCACAAACGTTTGTTACTGATCGTATTAATTTGGATTCGCCAAGACATTTGCCACACCAACACCGAGGTATTTTGATTTCGGTCATCGCAGAGCTTCAAGTGATTTATCTGCTAGATATCCGAACAACAAGCCAGTGTAAAAATTCAGTTATTGACTTATGTTGTGTGGTGAATATTTCGAATAGCTTTCAGTGGACTCAAATATGGTCTTTCCGCTAAGATGTGGATTCTCTTTTGCGCCTTTCGTATTCTCTGAGCTGGATGTTTTTATAATGTCGCTTTCTTTGTCCCCTGAGAAAAACAATGTATTCATGAGGCGAATGCCAATACCAAAGATTTTCAACCAGTACAATGATAAAACAGGTCAAAAACTATGTTAACACATGTAACGCTTAGATACGGTACCTAGTCACGGCTGATATTCCCAGCATTTAACACTTATTAAAAAGTTTAATCAGGACCACTCCAGAGAGACAGGCGCCATAGTGATGCTCCCATTTTAACGTAAAGTGCAAACAGACATTTCCATTCAAAGCTCAGCTGCTGGAATATTTCATATTATCTCTTAAATATACCTGTACGTATCGCATTGATGGAAGTGCGCCATTTGTTTTTGCAGACGGAATTCGCCAACTGGATCAAGATAATACACCCAGTCATCACATAGGTACGTGCGTAAAAAGCTTGAGTCGCCGACATATGAATTCCTTAAATCTTTGAATTTTGTAGAAGTCAGAGTAAACCCACATCCGTTCCATAACTCGTTTCACTTATCCCGTAGGATTTCGAAACTTTTTGAATGTGACAGAATGAGTTGATGAACAGAAAGAGAATAATCACCATCATGATAGCCACCTCTCTGAAACTTAACACATCTGGACCTCTAAACAATTCCCACCCTATATTTTGTTTTCTTGGTATTTCTTGGTGTAATAATATGAATTCAGTTAGACACAAACCTTGTAGTTTTTGTTGCAGTAAAAATTTCCATAGTTTTTTCGATATTATATAGAAGCTGTAAATGGATGCTGGTAAATGATAATGGTGAAATTAGTGCTTGTGAATACCCCTACCTGGCCTCAGGAATTCTCCTTAAAATACGACTGAAAGTCTGATTAGAACCTAAAAATTTCGGGACAGCTAAGAAGTGTGGGGCTTGCAATCACTACCTAACCAGTGGCCAGCAAGGAAAGGTTAGGAGAATAAATAAAGTATGACAATGGCCATGAAGATTTGTTTAACTCCAATAGTGCAGCTATCTGTATTTCTTAAGTTTAAATGCAACAGGTCGATACACATTCGGTGAATGAGTGAGAAGGTAAGACGACCTGTCTTAACAGACTACATTTTTTGAGGTGTTTGGCTGAATCTTCCACTTCAGTAACAATAGGTGGTCTGCTTGAATCGCCTGACTATCGAAATCACCTCCTACAATAATTCTTAATTCTATCTGGATTTATCATTGTTGTAATCGTCCACTTATATCCGATGACCTAAACATGAACTTGTGCGCTGATTTCACTTGCATCCCAACAATGGATAAAGGCACACACAGAGTGTCGTTATGTATTATCGCGCCCAATCCGACAAAAGTGGGGAAAATCGTGTCTATAAAGAGGACAGATCTGGGACATCCAATGGAGTTAAAAAGGGGACAAAACTCGGAAATGCTAATACTTGTCCCCTTTGTCCCAGATCCCCCCCACTTTGTCCCCTGAATCAGCAGAATGTCCCCTTTCTTCTAAATCATGTTGTCCCCTTAATCAGCAGAATGTCCCCTATCTGTCCCAATATAGTCCCCTTAATCAGCATAATGTCCCCTATCTGTCCCAATATAGTCCCCTTAATCAGCATAATGTCCCCTATCTGTCCCAATATAGTCCCCTTAATCAGCGGAATATCCCCTTTATGTCCCTATATTCATCGTTTCTTTTTATCCTAAAACGCAGAATTCCTCGCTATTACTCGCACCATTTTTCCTTCATTCTTTTAACGTCAAACAACTCAAAATTCAAAGAAACCTTAAGGTTCGTTTTTGAACTAAATATATTTAATTTCAGTATTCGTTAAAGGAAAAAAGGAAACAAAAATTCGGCAAGTTCATTCTTAAAGATTAATGAACATTGACAGTTACAAATGATACAGACAAATAATAATAATAATCCATGGAGCAATTCAAGAAATACAAAAATATTGTCTTCGCATTAAAAAAAACCCAAGTATGTATTGGATGGTTTACAAATACTTGGGAAAAAATAAAGCTTGAAGTCATATGAAGTCTAAATGCGGCTTGACATCTGCTCGCCGTCATCCAGTAGGTCCATTGACATATTCTGAAAATTAAAAAAATTTTGTTAGCAAGGTAGTAATCAAAGGTGACACTTATCAAGACATTTGACATAATCATATACTAGACGTGTTTATGGAGGTTTAAAAATTAGATTCATTATTAAGTACAAATAAATTATTTGTTCACGTACAAATACTCACAATGAAAGACCTTAAGTGTGAGTAATCTCTAATGTTGCATTTCCCAGTAAACATACAAAAATAATTGAGTCGTAAAAGAGAAACCGTGTACTGTTGAACAAACTATCTACCTAAACACCTAGTGCATGTAACTAACAGAACTAGTTTTCATAGCGTTGACAATTACACGCCATTTACTGGCAGTGGCATCATACATTTAGACAGCATTCATTTAATGAAATTGTCACTTACAGCAGAGATGTTCTGGTCACTCTTCTTCTTGTCAACAGCAACCTGTGAAAAATAATTTGCGTTTATTGATATTCATACAAAGGTTTGCAGTATAGTAACTTTAATTTAACAGAAACTTTACTTACTCTTGGCCGGGTACACCTTTTGTAGACACGATCACGTACGTCGTGGAAGTAGGCCTTAGTAGTATCTCTCAAAGCTTTTATAACTTCGTCCTCGGGCATCATAGCAGAAGCGAACTTGCTGACAATGACGGCTGAAAGAAATATTTAAATAAAGCACGCTTACACGTTATAACTTTATAGAAGTGACATTTTAATAGAGCTAGCTTCTTCGATGTTCCGTACGCAGTGAAGCGACTTGACAGCTTAGGCTCCCATATGTAATTCAGCATTCGTTTCAAGGAAGACTGCGGATTGTACGATAAATTCTCAGCCAGTTTTGTCATCTGAACGTAAATGAAGGTTAACAGTGAACTTACGAAAGAATCTCTGAATTTTGAGTTTCTCACTGAAGCTTCAAGTTGGTTAAACTCTTCTTCAGTCGTCAAGGGGAATTGCAGTTGACTATTGTCAATTGACGACTTCCCGGTTCCTAAGGTGGTGACGTCGCCCAACTTATTTGCTGAAACAAACTGCCTCACCAGTTTACTAAGTGACTGCATTTCTTCTTGAAAGCAAGCCATTTTTCCATTCAAGAAATCAAGTTTTCCTTCAATGGACTTCACTCTTTCGCTAAGGGATAGCGACTCAGTCACCGATTTGTCATAGGAATCAGTGATTTCCTTACTGCAAAGTAACTAGTGATTAAAAATAACATACGTAGTCTGCCTATTTGACTGTGTGATTGGTGACGACGTCGCCACTGGCATTTGTGGACTGGAAGTGCTGAAGGAATAAGAATATTAAATAAATGCGCTACCTGGCTGTTGGTGCCATCACAGTGTCCATGAAATTAGTGTCTGGGTATTTAGATGACCAACACACCTTCTGTGCCTCCACAGCTTCCAGTTCAGCGGAGTCATAAACGTACGAGGCGGAGTTCTTTGTCCCCACTCTGTATTGTGTCATTAACGGATAAGAGGAATCTACCTTTGACGTTTTGAATTGGTTCGGGGCAATGTCTCCTCGAGATTAACAGAATTTGACATGATATTATGCAGTCTTTGTGCAGCTGACAAAGCACTCTTGGCTTCTGGAAAAGAGTCTATTTACGGGAATATAGTTAATACCAAAACAGTTACCTTGCTCTGCTAACGTCTGACAGTAAATTATGTACCAATCCGGTCTAGGATCGATACATGTTTCAACTTCAGAATCCGTGACATCGCTGTGATACACGCACATCTCATCAGACGGCATCCATTTTTTGGCGACTATGCACAAGTCCTTTGTACCCGTTTTTGTTATCACAGCGTAAGTTTTCCTTCCGTCCTGTAAGAAATAAGTAAATATGATATAAACAAAGTTTACAGTCTCATTAGTCCGCTGGTCACTGAATGCAGGAATGTCGACGGTTGACGCAATCAGTCTAAGCAGTTTCTGCGAAAGTATGAGGCAACGGCACTGCTACTTCATACTTGTCTGTACGAATACAGAAGCACTTACAAGTGATAAGTGATGGCTTAATTTCTAGCGTGTAGGGGCTTAATTTGGAGCATTTCCATATTCCAATATTTGAGGACTTAAATGGCTGGTCGAAAAAATCACAAGCGTCCATATAAGGTCTAAATGTCAGTCTGTCATTGTGTCTATGCGTTATACGACCAGGTATACGGTAGGCTATGACGACGTTATCTGGTGGAGAGCAAGTGATAACTGTACGCTTGGTGTGAACTATTTGCCTATCTACATCTATTTCACATTCATCTATAAGGTTATCGTGTCTTGCTCCTGAATTGCAGTCGTGGAATACCTTTTCTGAAAATCTTTGCGCCGCCTGCTTAGCAATGGCATTGTTAGAATGGATGGAACGCCTAATTGTCTGCATATAAGACTCAAATGGGAACGCCGAAAACGATTCTAAAGGACCCATTTCACGTACATCTTCCGCTAAGTGTTGCAGACAATGTATGTTATAAACTAAGTGCTCCCTGCCATAAATAAATTCAAACTCATTGAGGAAGTTGAGTAACTCATCTCTGCAACCTTCCAAGTAATTACGGTAAAACCTTTTGTTAGAAAGAAGGTAAACAGGTATACTAAGTCTTAGGAAGTTGCGGTATATTGCAGGTCGCATAGTGTCCTTAAGTAAAACAGGCCCTAGGTATAGGAGGAAGATGCGACATTCAGTGGCTTTCCACCGACTAACTTCGGTGATCCCCCTACACTTTCTGGGGAAGTCCCTGGGTGTCATTCCAGCAGAAGCTAATATCTTCCCATCAACGCTTTCAAGCATCAGCCGGTTTACGTGCATTTCCTTCCTTTTAGCTAAGTATTGCCAGAGACTTATAAGCTTCCTAACTACCCCTAAATAGACTAGATGCATTGGGTCAAGAGGGAAGCACTTAACCATATCAATGTTTAAATCCTCAAAAGCACTCTGTCCACGGTGGTGACTTGACTGCATCCTGTGACGGAAGCTGTCATCAGTCCGGATTGGAAAAATTCCATTTCCGAATGTCATTCTGCCGTCAACTTTTCTTCCAGTAACTGTGCATTTGTCGCAACCTGCACTGGCATTATGACCTACTATAAATTTCACGTCCGCTCTAGCCGGTGCATCACAGATGACGGCTGTCAAACGAACGTTGAAATGCCTATTCAGTTTGGTAATGTATATGCCTTGACTTAATATATCCTTTAGCTCAGATACTAAGTCATTGCATAACTCTCTATAACTGCTCGGTTTGCTAGGACCACCGTATATACCTATCATGAATACACTACTTAGGAAAGGTGCAGTAATTCTACCTAACGGGGGCCATAACTGCTGGTTAGAAGACTTGGAGATGGACAATCCGTCGACATTCAACTGCAGCTCAATCGTCTTGTAGTGACTTTCAACCATGTAGTGCTGCAGGCATTTTTGGAGACCGATGTGGCAATACATTCCCTCTCCAAGTAGTCTAGACTCGCAAGAGCCACACATTCTGAGGACACTTCGAACACTTGTCGGTAGTTGAGGCAATTTCGCACGGAATACCTCCAAGATTCTGTTAGCGCCTGCTTGTGATAGGTTCGCGGTCACCATGATATTGAGTAGCATGCTTGTGATTTCATCACGTTCAGAAGAGACTTGTGGGCACATTTGTGAAGTACTAGCAGCTGGTGTTAGGCTGCTGCAAGGTGGCGATGGCACTACCTCGGTTTCAATGGTCATGGTATCAGTGTTCACTGAAGACGACTCGACTTCAACAGGAGGGACAGCATGTGTGACAGCCTCCGTTGACATCGACGCTAGTAACTCCGCATAGTTACGTTTATACCTTCTGTAAAAGGTGGTATAATGGCAGGTCAATCGTAGGTTACGTTCACGTAATCTTTTTAGGCTTAAAATAGGGTATTTAGTGTTAGACTAGGAGAAAAATTAGATATGAACCACACCGACCACTTACCTGCATCGCGAACAGTTCAAAAGTGCGCGCACACTGTGGGACTGTAAACCAGATAAACAAAAAAACCGGTGCGCTGCAATTAACATTGACCACAGATGTTTTCATAAACTCCACTGATTGGCCAGTAAGCATCAACCAACATATAAAACCATATTCGTGACACGATATCCTGTGAGTCATACGAGTCACATGAGTGACATTATTCCCAAATGCCTTGACCTCTTACATTATCACAGTCAAAGTGACAATAACAAGTCACAGGTGAATTTCTCAGTGTGACTGCAATGTAATGCTATTGGTCACTATTCTTAAATTATATAAGTTCATATGCAAACATATACATGTGTGTATGCGTGTGTGTCTGTCTGCATTAGTGTATGACAGAAAACGGTGTATTTATCAGGAAAATAATACTACCATTATTACTTTTAAGTGTCAGCACTTACTTCTGTCTTCTGCTTTTAGGATGTTTTGAAAATATTCAACTGGAAACTGTGGATGTATACATGTAATTATAATCACATTAAGAAAAACATATCAAATAACTGATGAGTTTTTATGCATTTGAAGTAGTTGTAACGTAATTTCGACATAAAAAGTTTACTACTTACAATTTATCAGTAACCTCCCGTGTACATTCAAATTTTCCATGGTGTCCACACTTTGTCCCCTTTATTCGGAATATGTCCCAATTCATTAAATGTGTCCCCTTAATATCCCATTTCATCGAATTATGTCCCAATCGGAAATGAAATAAACCCTTTTTGTCCACATTGTCCCAGAAATGTCCACTTTCTGTCCACACATTTATCGGATTGGGTAACACCTATTATATACTTCTGCACCTCTCTGGCGGTTTCCTTGTGTCTTCTTCTCTTTTCAAAGGTACTGCCTTAAGCGAAGGCACTGAAACAGTGCCGCTATCCTCAACTAATTCGGAATATTGCTAGTCCACCTGGTGAATAACGGAACCACCTCTATCATGAAATCTGCTGCAAGTTCAAAGTTGGTCTCATATACAACTGGAAATGTCACAATTATGGTGTACTTACCGGTGAATTTGAAGTTTTATGGACTTTCAAACACTCTATGAATCATTTACTTACAATTACTGTTCATCCCGCATCTCTTATATTTCACGTCAGCACCTGTACAGAGATGCTACTTACCTTCCACAATTGACGTAATCGTTTATAATTCCCGCGTGAAATTGACATACCGTTTTTTTCAATTACAGTTTTGATTTGATGCTATATCTCATGAATTATTCAGTTGAAAGCATATCTCGAAAATTACCTATTGCCTTATTTGTACATTTCTTTTGGGTGATGATATCCGTTAGTGCGTGTTAAATTTTCCGCGCCTCAGGTTTTCTCGTCTTTCATTGCCTGGAACAGTGGCGGCTAATTTTATATTTAATTTGTCCTAGGTAGGTGATATCGTGTGCAGGTTTGTGTGGTTGAGGTATGCGTTGTTTGCAAGCATATTTGATGGAAATAAATGTAAAATTTGATTATTCTAACGTTTTATTTTACTTCTTTCGTGCATATACAAGGCTTGGTTTATCATATACTCGGTTTGTCGGCCTATCGGTTGCTGGCGATGTCAAGGAACCCGTGAGTTCTTGGGCTTTTCTCAATTTTAGGTTATACGTGTAGCATTTTATTGATGGATATTGCTAAGTGATGTATTTCCATACTGCTTTTTCTACGGAATCATATTTAAACAGTTGCGAGACAGATGGATACTTATTGACAAAGCCTTTTTAGTATATTGCAGGTAGGCAATGCACACGTCAGTGGAATTTTCGGTGAAGTAATGCTGGGAAGGCGTTTGTTTAGCTGGAAGGAATTTCAGAATTCATTATCAGAAATACAAAAAGCGAGGAAGTCATTTAATGCTAACAATGTAGTTGTTCTGCACTCACTATGTGGTTGCCGCAGATTACGCGGGAGAAGTAATGGCACAAATGGACCATTTTTTAATGTGTAAATTAACTACTTTCGTATTACAATAAAAATAAACTCTTCCTATTAACATTGTTGTCTTTTTGTTCGTGTGTTCGCGTTGGGAGTACGGCATGCTAGGCCGGTGCTCCCTAGGATATGAATTCGTTACTACACGTAAGTGCAATTCTGTAGGAACACTATCCATCGATAAAAATGGTGAATTATAAGTACTTCATTAAAGTCTAAAAATCTGCCTAAAGTGACGCGATTACGTCTCCTAGTCATAGGTAAATCTGTAGGGACTAATGGGAAAAATACCGAACTTCAGTATTTGAAAAATAAGAATAGAACTTAGGTCCTGCAGTTTAGTTCGATTTCATATGAAGTTAAGTATAATCACAAGTAGTGTATTACTATTATTTCACTTAAAGCGTGATGTCAATCCATATGACTACGGGTATTAACATATAGTGTAAAATGAAGTCTACACGAGACGAGTAATTTAATAGGTTGAGCTGTAGCAATATTAGTACGGTTTCGCTTACGTTTAATTATGCCTACAATTACTTTCTCAGGTCTCATTGGTAGGTCAGGCCTCCATCTCGTCATAATGACAAATTTAGTTTCACTGAGATAGAATAAGAAAAGTATGGTAAGCAGGATGTTAAATATATTTAATGAAAAATAATAAGCGAATGTCTTTACACAATTGTTCCTCGTAATTACTTCGGGGATGCGTAATTGCTGTGACCAGGTTGACTGACTTCACCGAACATCTGCAAGTAAGTGAATAAAGTGTAATTTTTAAATCGTTGAAGTTAGAAATAAGTAATGTAAAAGTGAAACGCTTTATATTTTCCTACCTTTGCTGAAAAAGGTTCATTCTCCTTTCTCATTCTTTGGTCATGGCACCAATCTTCTGCGGTTTTCACTGTCACACAGATTGTTCCTCTTCTGAAGTATAGCACCAAGCAAATAATAATGTAATATGTCGTATAAACGGCTGTTTACAAGGAATGTATGACATCTCTACAGGCACAATAAGTTAGGTTATAAATTGCAATCACCTGAGCGATTTTAACTAGAAACTTCATCGAAATGGATACGATAACCAGGAAATTCAGCAGATTGTCTCATTCATCGCATGCTCTCTTCGATGTAATATGGAATATTTCAATCATCACGGATGATTATAAAAAAGTGTTTGGCATCCTCAAAACGTACATTTAACTTGTGTACGTGGGCTAGTTCTTCTTCAAATGTCTCGTTATCATAGAACAACTGCTATGGAAACAACCATTGCCTATAGTTAATTTTCAACCTTAATATCCTCAAAAAACTAGCAAATAACAAACCATTACGGCTCGAAAACGCGAAGAATAGTCTTTCTATGCTAAATTTCTTATATACGATGAGTTTTTGAAGCAATACATCCTCTGGGATATCATGACAGGTTCTTCCATTAATACGAACACAATACTGGAAAATGTTGCTTTTTCGGTTATAGAAGCCAGAAACCAGTTATATATTATCTACTTTCACAAAAATAAACGCTTATAACGCCTCTGTAGGCGTGAAAACGATAACCCATACAGTGCGCGATAATATATCACTACAACGTTTATCATCACACTTTCTTCTTAAATATTTCTCTCAAATTTACCAGTATTCAATCTATTTCTAGATTAACACATCATATATATTCTATAAGTTCTAATTAGTGTACATATGTTCATGCCTGTAAAAATGGCTGGTTTCTGTTCAAAAAATAAAATATTATTATTTTTATGCTATGCTATGCTAGGCCCCACACAAATTTACCAAACATCTTACAGGTCAGCATATCCTACAGGTCTGATTTTCAAACCGCTTTTCTCCGGAATGTCACTTATATACTTCACGACACTCCTATTATCTAATTACTATTATACTCTATTTTATGTCGACTCCCTAGCCCTTTAGTGAAGCTATAACCTACTCTTTTCATTCACGCTCTCCTCTCACTTAAAGTCTGGTTGCTCTGATGAAAAACACAGCGACATCCGTATTTGAGAATAACCATATTTTCAACGAAAATGTCATAGTTTTTCACTGTGAGCATTAAACATCGCAAATGTATGCTGTCATTCCAAGTACTCTATAGCTCCTTGTATTTATTTTGTAAATGGACTTCCAATGATGTATTATCCATAATCGCATTGTGCTTTTAAATCTGTACCTTTTTGAATTTTTACAGAGAATAACTGCAATATTTGACTCAGTCCCCGTAATCCCTCACGCAATAATTATTATTACTGAGTTCACATTTAACTCTTCTCACGTAATCCTTAAGAGACTCGCTGGTTGCGGCCAAGTATAAAAAAGTTAGGTATCAATTTATATTTCACATGGACAGGTGTGTCTTCATGAAACTTATGCCACTTTTGTAGGCAAGACTAAACACGGTGCGAAATAGAGCCGGAAAGTATCAACAAATGAATACTGTTTCAATAGTTGAGTTATAATGCAAGAGGTCATATCGGGTCCACATAAATGTCAAATTTCATAGCCGTCACCAAGGCCATCACCAAGGTTGAGCCGCAACCTAATCCTCGTTTTATTCTCCAAGGTTGGTGTTTTTCAACTGATTGACAATCATTATTCAGGTAAATGTAATTTCCTCGCATGATTGTTAGTTGTTCTAGGAAGAATTGAACATCCTAAGAAACATTAGATTGGAACAGAACACAATTAAGGGTAACATTATTAAAATTACAATTACTGGGTATAGATAGGAAGGAACTATTTTGTCCCTAGAATCTCAACGTCTGTTTGTTATACATAATGCCAGCCAAATTGGTCTGACTGTCGAAAGTACGACGTTTGCGACAAAAACATGGCTTGATTCCAACAAACTACTGCCGCTCTTTAATTTTTACTCCAGTACAGTGAAACAATCAGGAGGTGAGGAACACAAATGAAAAGGGCAAGTTTTGGCTTCGTTAGAGACCCACACAGTTACGGTATAACAGAGCGCAACAGCTTTATATAAAAAATTATTGCGGCGTAAATGTGTGATAATTTATTCAGGGGTGGATTCGAAGATCTGTAGAGTGCTGTTAATTCTGTAGATAAGCAAAGCTATGCCAACTATGCTGAACGAAATTCGCCTGCTGTTCGATAGATCAGTACTCTACCTATTTTGTAGGTATTGATGAAAAAACGCAAACTAAAAAGACTGATAATTAGTATTGTGCTCCTTCGAGCAATATATTTGGACACAAACAAAAGTCAAGATAATTCAGGAGCAACGGTTTCATAACTTATCTCCTTTGAAATGCTGCGAAGCCAATTCAAAAAATGCAATTTCCGTTGCATAATCATTTGGCGCAAAAATGGCATTGCCGTTAGTCCGTGCGTCTATATATTAAAGAAAAGACCCCAGACTTCCGAGGTGCACTACGAGTAGTTCATCAATGTGCACATTAGCGGTAGGTGTGTGAATACTAGTGAAGTAAGGAAAAATGCAAGTCACTCCAGATGATAGAAGGGGAAGTTGGAATGGTAAAATAGGCGGTTTTCAAATGCCTAAAATACATTCATAATCTAGTCATATATTTCAACAGATTGAAACCTTTCCGGCAAAACGCCTTAGTTCAGGCAAGTCCTGCGGACACAGTCACCTAGCACTGCGGGCAGTGCATCTATGGGAGACCGGGTAGTGTAAGGCATGGTAAGTTCGGAGGTTTTCCAATGGTTAAACTATGCTTGTCTAGTTTCAGGTTGGCTACGTAGCGTGCAGGGATTGGTCGCCCAAGACGATGCAACGCGTGACCAATGGGAAGAGCCTTCCCCTCTCACACAACTGTATTATGATTGGTTGCAAATATACAAACCTTGACCTTGAGTCTTCGTTCTCACTAGCACACGGTACCTGTGTGATCACCCTGTCAACGTGGGCTTCGCTCTCTGTTTCAGACGCTTGCTTGACGATTGGGGTAATATGAAAGGCGAGTCTGTCGATGAAATCTTTCTTCTTCTGAGTCTGGATTCTCTGAGGCTTCCAAGAACACCCGCTGTCAGGCAGAAAGCATGTAACGAGGTTGTTGATTAATGGGCTGAAGCCATGGCACGAGCTTTTCAATGAAATCAGTCTGTGTCGCTTAATGTCCACAAGTTGCAGCTTGCGACAGCCGGTGAAGATTGCATGCAATCCCGGGGAGTAGCCCTATTACCTCTCAAATTGGGGACACTGTCACTTCGGCAGTCTTTCATCGTATCTACCCAGTTGCCGTGGCGAGTAATCCTAGGATTCCACCTCCTGAAAAAGCTACCCGGGATAATAGATTGTATATTGAATTCATTCCATTTGTCACAGAAAACGACTTAGGGCACGGCACATTTGGTGTGTAGGGCGGTGTTTTGATCAGGAAACAGCAAATGCTGACCACTATAGAACCTCTACCTTTGGAAACAACAGCCAACTTCAGCAAAATGCTAGACATTTAATTGGATTGTGTTGACTAGCGTGGAAAAAACCTGGAGAGAAGAAAACTGGCCCAACATAGCATTGAAACATGTAAAGCCCCACCTTGTGGACAACCTGCTCGGCGAGTGCCTGCACATTGCCAGAAGGAGCTGAATAAGTTAGCTGGTGAGCTGTTAGAAAAGAGTGTCATCATGCCCTCCGTATCTCCATGGGATTACCCAGTAGTCTTAGTCAAAAAGTCGAATGGAACACTCAGGTTATGTATAGACTAGTTGAACCAGTTAACTAGACGAGACTGTTTTTCCATGCCACGCATAGGCTACACTTTTGATGCCCTAGGGGGTCGAATTGGTTAACCACCCCAGATTTAGCACCGGGATATTGGCACGTGGGAGTAGACCAAGAGGACAGGCAAGCAACAGCGTTCATTGAGCAGTCAGGCCCGTCGGAGTTCAAAACAATGCCGGCAACATTTCAACGCCTCGTACAAACTGTCCTGAGTGATTGTATACCAGGTAAGTGTTTGGCATGTCTAGACTATGTTATCATACCTAGTCAAACAATGAGTGAACATTTAAGTGATACTTCCAAAGTACTGGAACGAGTGCCGACGGTCCGGTTAAAACTAAACTCAACAAAATGCCAATTTTTCAGGAAAGTAGTGTGTTTCCTAGGTCACATTGTTTCAGCCAATGGCATTAAACGTGATGCAGGAAAACTTGAAGAAGATAAAGACTGGCCGCTCTCACACTCAGCTCCCGAGTTACATAGATTTTAGGGTTGGCTTCGTATTATAGACGTTTTGTGACTAACTTTTCTCCAATTGCAGCTCCACTATTCAACATTCTTAAGAAGAGGGATTACAGTTGGAGAGCATCAGCTACTGAAGTCGTCGGGAGACTTAAAGACTGTTTACATAGCCCTCCCATCCTAGCACATCCCAACGTTTCTGACCAGGCAGCGCCTTTCATCCTAGACACAGACGCCAGCGCCACTGGTATCGGGGCTGTTCTAACTCAAAAAGCTGCAGATGGGGTAGAAAGGTGCCTATGCAATTCGAGCACTTCAGGCCATACCTCCTCGGTTGACATTTCGTAGTATGGACTGATCGCAAAAACTTTAGTTAGCTGCATATTTTCAAAGAAGCTGAAAGTCAGATTGCTACATGGCAAGAACACCTGCTAGAGTATGACTTTGAATGCAAGTATAAAGCTGGAAAAACTCATGAGAGTGCAGATGAATTGTCAAGAAAACCTCTTATATATTTTGGAGGATGCAGGTATCGACGTTCGCGAGTTGTACGGATTATACTGACTCAAGATCTTATACCAACAACTTCTATAGTGTTCGTTCTTCGAGTACCAAAGATAAAGCAAAAGACCAGATTTAGCCTTCCAAAGTACGAAATATATTTCGAGACCAAAATCGCGGGTAGAGGTGAATGCTTAGCTAGCTAGTATTCGTGCACGCACGTGACACGACGGAGCACCAAATGGCGGGGATGCTTGACCGGAAGCCTTCAGCTAAACAAGTCGACTCAAACAAGTGATGGTCAGCATCCAATGTTGAGTGATGATTGCTGTGGTTAATAATTTTGGGGAATTATTTACCGCTACAGCTCACTCCCCCCTAGTGGGTTTGTGAGTACCCTAAGACATGACCAGCCGGAAGTACAAAAATCTCGATGGTTCCCTGATGGGTGAAAAAAATCTTCCGAGCGGCTTGATTGAGAGCCTGCTGATCTGTCTGCCTATGCTAATAGGGTGTCTGTACATAGCTTCCTCGATGTTGTTCGTTGGATCCCGTGCTTCGTTTGTTTCCTGTCCAGTGCCCGTTGCACCTGGAAAAGAAAACAAGAATGCTGAGAACCTTGTCAAGGAAAGTGTACCAAATAAGCCTTTTTTTGCAAAAAATAACGTGCATCTACTATACAGTAGAATAATGTAAAGTTCAAAATATCGGAAAAAATATATACATCTAATTTAATTTTTTTCTAAGTGCATGTTTAATGTACGGTTACAGGAAAAGAATCGTTTACTTGTGTTAAGTGATGCTACATAAAAAAATTGATGTGTCTGAAGATAAATAATGATTAATAACACAATCGAATGAGTTGGGTGAAACGCGCCACTCAGTTATGTGAAATAGGTGTGAAGGTATTCTGGGAATCTAACGTGACGTCCAGAACGCGTTTTCTTAGAGTGATCGACTGAAGTTTCGGTGGCTTTCACCGTGCTAGGGAGTTCTTCGAAGACTACAGGATATTCTATTACTTGTGGATTATTGGGTACGCTCAGCTCTAGGCTAATAGTATTACCTTCCAAGTAAGCCGGCTTCAAACGGTCGATACTGACGGTGTCTTCGTGGCCTTTCTTGTCTAAGACGAAGAATTTATCCGTACGTTTAATGACTTTATATGGTCCGTCATATGGGGGTTCTAGAGGGCGACGCACAGAGTCGCGACGAACAAATACGTGTGAAGAAGTTTTTAAACAGGGGTGGACGAAAACATCAATGGACTGTGGTCGGAGGGGGGCTGGTCTAACTGAACGCATTGCGTTTGTAAGCCTACCGACGTATGAGGTGTGATCTACAGCTGGTGGGAAGCTCGAGGGAGAAACAAACTCACCTGGCAGTCGTAGTGTCGTGCCATATACTAGCTCAGCGGTAGTACAACCAACATCGGTTTTTTAAGGCGTTTCGTATCCCTAGGAGAACTAACGGAAGGGATTCAGTCCAATGGGTGTTATTTGCAGCTGATAAACCAGCTTTCAACTGCCTGTGTAGACGTTCTACCATACCATTAGCTTGAGGATGGTAGGCTGATGTTCGAAAACGCATGCAACCAAGGATTTTAGTCAAAGCGAAGAATAAACCGCTTTCGAATTGCCGACCCCGATCAGTTGTTATGGAAGATGGGCATCCAAGGTTTGCGATCCATCTGTCTACAGAGACGCGTGCGACAGTTTCAGCAGATATATCCTTGATGGGTACTGCTTCATGCCATCGTGTGAAGCGATCGATGCAGGTTAACATGTAGGTGTATCCATGAGATTCTGGAAGGGGGCTTGCTCAAAACGGGTATCTGGGAGAAAAACAGCGCCAAGGGGGCTTTTGGTGTGTCTTATTACCTTGCACTTTTGGCCATCTAAGCACGTCTGTGCCCATTCTCTTACTTCCTTATTAATACCAGGCCAACAAAACCGACTAGTTACGAGCTTCACGGTAGTTCGAATACCTGGGTGTGATAAGCCATGCAACGTATTGAAGACGTTACGGCGATAACTTTTAGGCAAGATAAGGCGAGGAGTACTAGTGGAAATGTCGCAGAGAATAGTATCTTTTACTATACCTAAGGGTTTCTCGTCTAATTGTAGAGTTGTTCTCGACAACTCATGCTGAAGCTCGGTATCTTCTTTTTGAAGACGAGCCAGTTTTACAAGGTCTATGCCGTCGATTTGGGTGAAGGAACAAATACGTGACAAGGCATCTGCCACAGTGTTGTTCACTCCGAATGCATGGCGAATATCTGATGTAAACTGTGAAACGTAATCTAGTTGTCGTGATTCCCTGGGTGAATACTTATCTGAAATTGAGTTCAGAGAGTACGTCAGAGGTTTGTGGTCAGTGAAATGGTGAATTCACGACCCTCAACTGAATGTCGAAAATGACGTATAGCACAGTACATAGCTGGAACTTCTCTTCCGAATGTGCTGTACTTCGTTTCAGCTAATTGAAGACGCCTCGAGAAAAAAGCGAGTAGTTGCCACTCTTTTCAACTAGTTGTTGCAGAACTGCGCCGATTGCAGTGTCTGATGCATCAACTGAGATACTTGACGGTGCCGTTGGATCCTGATACATAAGAAGGGTGGCATCCGCAATAGCTTTCTTTACCTGAGTAAAAGCATGTCGAGAAGACGTGTCGAGTTCGATAGACTTGTTATTCCCTCGAAGGAGATCTGTTAATGGCTGAATCAGAGAAGCACAATTAGGAATAAATCGTCGGTAATAACTTACCAAGCCGTTACAAGTGAGAAGACTTTTCACTGTCTTTGGCTCCGGAAAGTTCAGTATCGCTTCGACTTTAGTAGCCAGTGGGCGAATGCCCTGACAGTCAATAGTGTGACCCAGAAAATCGAGTGAGTCAACGCCTATCTGACACTTCTGGATATTGATGGTAACACCATGTTGGCGTAACCTTTCAAATGCCAAGTCCAAGTGTCTAAGGTGAGTTTCCTTATCTGGACTGGCAATGAGGCAGTCGTCTAAGTATGCGTATACAAAGTCGAGACCGCGAAATACTTCATCGATGAAGCGTTGGAATGTTTGGGCCGCATTCCGGAGGCCGAATGGCTTACGTAGGAATTCGAAAAGTCCGAAAGGCGTGATGATAGCCGTTTTCGGAATATCTTCCGTTGCCATCGGGATTTGGTTATATGCTTTAACTAAGTCGATTTTTGAGAATATAGATGCTCCAGATAATGTTGCCGTCAAGTCGTGTGTGTGAGGCAAAGGGTAGCAATCAGGGGTTGCTTTGGCGTTCACTCGCCGGTAATCACCAGTGGGTCGCCAATCGTTACTATCCTTTTTCGGTACCATATGCAATGGGGACGCCCTTGGACTATTCGATGGCCGAATGATGCCAAGGGTGAGCATATGATCGAATTCGTTTCTGGCAATTCTCAGTTTGTCGGGGGCCAGTCGTCGTGCTTTAGATGTCACGGGCTGTCCTGAGGTTATGATGTGGTGCATGACATTGCTGGTTATACACGGGAGATCGTTAGATGGGCAATTGAGTTCCGGATATTTGTCAACAATCGGTTGAAAAGTTGGATCGAGGATTGTTTTCATCTTAACGATTGACAAGCTGGGGCCTTCGTAAGTTATGCCTTTGATAGACAAACTAGTAGTGTTGTCAATTAGTCGTTTACGGCGGACGTCTACGAGCAAATCATGATGATTAAGTAGGTCCGTGCTGATGATGGGCATTGTGACGTCAGCGATTAGGAAAATCCACTGAATAGGTTTGCGTAAACCTACGTTCAGATAGACGTATTTCCGACCATAGGTTGCAATTGGTTTTCCATTTGCAGCCTGTAGGTTGAAGTTAGGATCCTTCTGTCGATCTGCTGCTGTAGCAGGAAGGACGCTGACTTCGGCGCCTGTGTCGACTAGATATCTAGTCTGGCTCATTACATCATGGATGTAAAGTAAGCGGCTAGTGCCACCGGCGACGGTTGCCGCTAACGCGTGCCGGCGGGATGGTTTCCCACAGACTTGTAGGCTTTGCCGAAATCACAAGGTTTTCGACAACATTTCGCTTCCTTGCCATAGGTGTTGTGATACCAACACCAGTCAGGATTTTTGAGAGAACGTGTGTTGGACTTAGATCGTCCACGTGCGTTTAGCCGTTGGTGGGATTTAGAACGACGGTAGGAGGAATTGCTAGGCTTGTTTGACCTAAGCATCTGATGGACGGAGTTGCATAACTCTATCATTGCAGAATCCTTCCTCGAAGTCTGTTCGGTAACTGAGTATACTTCGGTAACTGGCCGTTTCGTTATCTCTAGAATTCTATCTGCAGAGACAGCTAAGTCATCCATGAGAACACCCTGAAGTGTCACAAGTACAGTCTGAACTGACTGTGGCAGTTTGGATAAAAATAGTTCTCTGAACAGTCCGTCATCGAACTGACTTTGGCCAATGATCTCTTTCATTCTTGCCAGCATGCTCACGGCTGACTGATCTCCTAACTCGATGTTACGAAATAACTCATCCAGACGTTGTCAATCCGTGAGAACGTTTCTCCTGAGGAGGGATGCTTTGAACAACTCATAGGGGTTACTTACCTCTTGACCCGACATCTGCAGAGTTACGCACCTGCTGAATTCCCGCGGTAGGGCGTGAATAACTGCAAGGAACTGTGAACGTTGATCAGTTATGCCATGTTCACAAAAATCAGACTCAGCAATCTGAAACCACGTTTCAGCATTATCTGGCCAATATGGTACTAGCTGGATTGTTTTGGCGGTTGAGCGAATCTGAATAACCTTGGGGCTAGGGTCAGTCATGACGAACAGTATGCCGATAACAATGTAGTACAAGAATAAACACAAAAGGAACGAACTCACCGGGATTATCTGCGTGTGAATTGAAGATGTAGTTCGTGGTTGGGCTCACCAGTTTAGAGGATGCAGGTATCGACGTTCGCGAGTTGTACGGATTATACTAACGCAAGATCTTATACCAACAACTTCTATAGTGTTCGTTCTTCGAGTACCAAATGGTAAAGCAAAAGACCAGATTTTGTCGTCCAAAGTACGTATTATATTTCGGGACAAAATCGCGGGTAGAGGTGAATGCTTAGCTAGCTAGTAGTCGTGCACGCACGTGACACGACGGAGTACCAAATGGCGGGGATGCTTGACCGGAAGCCTTCAGCTAAACAAGTCGACTCAAACAAGTGATGGTCAGCATCCAATGTTGAGTGATGATTGCTGTGGTTAATAATTTTGGGGAATTATTTACCGCTACAATTTGTAGACCGAAACAACTCTGTTTAGTTGGACCCATCACCTTCACAGTGCTTAATGGCGTACAAAGCAAGCATTCACAAAGCTACGCGTCAAGCACTTACCGAAAGAGAACTCTGACTGCCAATTGATCCGACCTCAAACGCACTAGGAGGGAACACACTGACTGCATCAGAACACGTAATCAGACTGAGACGAAACCCGAACAAGGTACACCAAATGACTAGGGATAGACTTCGAACAAACCAGAGGTACCAGAAAGAATACTATGGTAGGAAAGCACATGGATCACCTGTGGAACCAGGAGACGAGGTAATGCTACTAAACGAGGCGCCACTTAAAAAGAAGACTCGCAAATTCCATAAACGCTGGGAAGGACATTTTGCTGTAGGGGAGATGCTTAGTGGCTGCACCTGTATGATCGAGGAAACCCATTCCGCTCATAATCTAGTCATATATTTCAACAGATTGAAACCTTTCCGGCAAAACGCCTTAGTTCAGGCAAGTCCTGCGGACACAGTCACCTAGCACTGCGGGCAGTGCATCTATGGGAGACCGGGTAGTGTAAGGCATGGTAAGTTCGGAGGTTTTCCAATGGTTAAACTATGCTTGTCTAGTTTCAGGTTGGCTACGTAGCGTGCAGGGATTGGTCGCCCAAGACGATGCAACGCGTGACCAATGGGAAGAGCCTTCCTCTCTCACACAACTGTATTATGATTGGTTGCAAATATACAAACCTTGACCTTGAGTCTTCGTTCTCACTAGCACACGGTACCTGTGTGATCACCCTGTCAACGTGGGCTTCGCTCTCTGTTTCAGACGCTTGCTTGACGACCGGGCTTACAATAAGGAACGTTTGACGAAGAGGGTGTCCGTCGTGTTCAAAGATGTGATGAATCACGATTTCTTGGAAATATGCATATTTCAATAAATTTAAGCTACTATAAGTACACCAATATTGGAATACTTAAAATATGGTGGGAATGAAGTGAATGTGATGTCGAATCATTAGTTTGTTTTTTTAAACCGAAACCGCAAGGATAGCCTCAGAATCCGCCAGTAAACTATCTGTGGTGAACTGCTCACGTGGTTGTGGTAAGTTGTCCAACTATTTCTGCTGGAGTACATTTGTTAGGATTTTAATGATAGCTTTATAGCTATCATTAAAATCTTACAAACTAGTATGTATAACTGCATAGAAAATTTTCGTTTAGGTAAAGATATATGAAACAGGTACCTGTTTAGTGGACGGATCGAAGAACAGAATACTGAATATTGATTGGAGAACCAGAATGAGATTTATGATCATCTCAGTGAATACATTTACGAGAGCGTTGCATTGTTGCGTTCTAGTCTTGCAGCCAATTGTATCTTCAATTGTTTCCCAAAGAATCCCATATTATGTTCAGGGTACATAGAAATCTGTACGAAAATCTTTTAGACGTATTAACTTATCCGTGTTTTCCCTCAATAAGTTGAGTGTGATTATGCCTGACTAAACAGTTTCACTAGCACACTTATGTTTTTGGTAGTCTTGCTGTTGTGATTGAGTGCTTTTGATTATCTCCTTATAGACTGCTTGTGACCGATGGATCCCTTTAAAAGCAGAGACAAAATCCCACGAACTCCACCTGGACAGTCGTTTGTGAACAGGTCTTTGGTTACGGGTACAGAAGCCGGTCTTAAGTGTTTCACATACGAGTTAGATAGTCGCAGTTTTGCTGACTGGACTCCTGAAAAACATACCTTGACTCTTAGAAATCCTGGCACTGCTTGGTAAGTCCTGTTTTGTAGCATGTGCGCTGGTGAATTTTCTGTGATCCTAATGTAATGAGATGAATGTCTCTGGTGGCAATATTCTCACACACGGATTCAACTTTGAATATTTTTCCACTTTGCGCCATGTAGGTGGTGACAAAAGGAGTCCGAGATGCAAATGACGATGAAAAGCGGCACCATAGTGAAAAAATAAAAATAAAGCAAGTTAAGTAAGACCATGTGGGATTAAAGTTAGAATAACCATTACAAGGTTGAAGTGCATCTCAGACAGTGGGATTGACTTTGTTCTGTATCAGCTGAAGTCACAGAGATTAGGATACTACTGTCAGTTGGACTCTGATTTGTATCTCGGAACTGCACGATTTATGCAACAAACCCTTGTATTCGCCTAAGGTGATTATAGGTAGATATGTCACAGATTATTTGAGTTGAGTACACAGACGAAATACACACAGAAGTTCTAAATTTCAAGTGAGCGATGATTCCCTATTCACTGAGTAGAAGAATTGTATTTAGCTACATTTTACTGTTCTGAGGCAAACTGGTAGTCAAACTATAGTCATCTGCGGTTGTGGAAACAAGTAATTATTACTCCTTATGAAGACGGAATTGTTTCAAGTAATTTTCATTAAGGATAATTTTTTTCCGATAAAAGTGCTCATTAAGATATAGAAGCATGCTCCTGACTATCCTTTTGTCTTTGGAATGGCTGAGTTTTGCATACCGAGTGTCTCGTTTCAAGCTGTGCTTTCCACTTGGAACCCCCAGGGAAATGATAACAATGATAAATGTTTTTTTTGTCCTAATAAGTATGTCGTGCTTTATAAAGTTGTTTATAAGTAAAACTGTCTCGAATCTCTTTCTTTCTTTTTCTGTCTGTCTCTCTCTGTGTGTCTCTACTAGTATAAAGGAGCGTGATGACCATACGTGTGTTCCGGAAGTTAGCAAGTTACGAAGCGACCTGACGAGTCGCACACCTTCTCCTCCTCCCACAGTGATTCAGAGACCGAAATCACGCAAAAGGCGTCGCGAGGTGGAGTATAGCTCATTTATATGTCTGGAACCGGATATGGTATCGACTCCGGGTCCAGACGATTCATCTGGTCGCAAGGTATGTTGTTGTTGTTGTTGCTTGGTTTTGATTTTCCTTATGATAATGGATGTGGACCTGTTGTTTTTAAGTAAAATTGTATTCATACTCGAATTCCGATGTATAAATTTGAACAGAGGAAGAGCGTCGTTGCAGAATAACATCGAATGATTGTGAAATAAAGCACACGAATGATAAGTTGTTCAAACGTTGCTATATATATATACATATATATATATATACATATATATATACATATATATATATACATATATATATACATATATATATGTATATATATGCATATATGTATTGAATATGTCTGCTGTTAGAGATGGTAATGTTAAAAGTTATCCTCAGTGTAGTGTTTTCGATAGACTTTTGTTTCTACGATTTACTGGGCTTACCGAACATGCTGAGATTTTTGTTCAAGTTATTAGGAACACTGTGACTATCTTGTTACCTATCTGTGTTCTGAAGGTGTTAAGGTTTTGGTTTGAATGAAAATATATGTGAGAACTAGTGTTACATTTGTTCTGCAGTATCAATTCTGTATTGTTATTATAATTGTTGTGTTTTAGGAAAGGTTCGCTTCGAATACGTAAGTTTTTTGAATTGTTGATTTTGAGTGATATGCTGATTTATGTGTTATGCGTTACGATAGTTTATTTTATAGTTTCGACTTCCTTGTGCTTTAATTAAGTGTCTTTCAGAAGTGAGAAGTAAGTGAGTAGGAGTCAGCTACCCATTGTTTGCACAGAGGTAGTGTAGTTACCCCTCCACATAACAGATGAAAGACTTTCCTTTAGTTAATTATAAATAGTGATTGCAATAACTAACTGTTGTCTTCTTATACTGACCTAATCTGATATTCATTCTAGGTGAATGTAAAGTTCCAGTTAAAGTCGACTAGGCATTTGTCACCGAACGCATCGATATCTACTGGAAAGCTTTTACTATCTTGCTAGAATACAAATATGGGTGAAACACTTACGAGCATATGTATATATATATATATGTATATATATCTATATATATAAATATGTCATATAACTGTTTCCTCAAAATAGTGAATACTGGTAAATTCAAAGAGTAAATAGGCAATAAGAGTAGGAAGACAATGGCGCAGATACTCCATATGTATATATGTATGTACATATGGAGGGTAGCGAATTGGAACTGTTGTATGATTTTCGGAAAGTTTTCGGTTGAGAATCAGTTTGCTGTGTGCAACCGGCAGGCAGGTTGTAACCACTCACACACTTTCATAAGGATATGAATCATCAACATCATCATCGTCCATCTTCATCTTGTTTTCCTGTTACTATCGATAGCACTGAGCAGTTAGGTGTTCCACCTTCTCTTAACTCTGTCATCATTAATAACAGTCTGAGCTGAAGAAAACCACGTCTCACACTTCTCTCAAGATAACCGGAATCTAGATGTTCGGAAATAACGCGGAGAATCGAATGCTTCTGAAGCAAACCTAGACACACAGTAGAAATGAAAGTTAAATTAGTCATTGTTACAGATGGGAATAGCCGATAGAATTAGGATACTGTAGCACATGCAGTATTTATCTCTACCCTTGATTAAAGGGCGTTGAAGAAAGTAGTAGTAGACTCAATAATTCATAAATATACAGTGTGAAGAAATTACGTTCATGAAAGAAAGCTTGAAGATTTATAGCTGCTAGGGTTAGGATTTGGTTCTAGGCATTTTCCCGGATTGAATATGCTCCATGGGTCTTGAACAGCATTGGTTATTAGTAAGAAGCTCAATTTCCCCATTATGACCTCATCATAACTCACGTAAACCCTGATTGGGCGCCTCAAAGTCATTGAGTCGTTTATGGATGGTATGGATTAATAATCTTTACCATTGCCTGTATTTGATGTACGCGTGGATAATTTAGTTGTGTTAGTTTTAGTTGCTGTGGCGCATGTCTTGACTGTAATATCAGCTAGTTGTTTTTGGTATGACTGCCGTTGCAAGGAAATCGAACGAAGCCTCGATGTGGGGAATATGACGAGAGCTGTGTGTTCCCACAGGATGGAGGATGAAGTAGATGTGTATGTGGAATTCGGATGGGAATTAACGTTGGACGCATCGTTTATAATTCAGCCTACTGTTGAAACGGTGATAGGTGTTGCTGCTTCTTCTGACATGATCTAGGCATTAGGCTTGTTGGCGGTCTTCTCTGGACATGATGGTGAGTGAAAGGTGCTTTACCTCGAACTGCTGGGATGTATACGCCAGGACTTTGAGTAGTCGTGGGCATCAAAACTGTCGAGATTCAAACTGCATCTGGTGTTCTGCAACAGCAAACAAGTATTTGGTGTGTAAGAGCTGTGGTGATTAGTAACTGCTGTCTGGGTTCACTGAGATGTTCGGTGAAATCTCAGATGCAGAGATAGTTCCGTTGAACTGGTGTAAATCAATGATTTTCCCAGTGTATAGGAATTGGGATAAGTCTTCCTGTGATAATCGTGTGGGAATCAGTTTGGCTAATATTGTATCTAAAGTTCTAGGTTCAATAATCATGCCCAAAAAGACAGACGAAATCGTGTTGATCATATATTCAGCCTCTGATGGATTTTGGAACACAGGGGTACTTACTGACGTCGAATCTTCTCTATATTGTTATCCCGACATCGGAATGTGACGCCGTCGAGTGAGAAGTGCTGCGACGATGTTTGGTCATGAAGAAAGTGACTGACTGACTGGTTTCAGCGTTTGACTTTGCATAGAGGTGCATCAATTCGAGTTGGCACACTCCATGTAGCACACAAAGCAAGAGAAGAGAGATTCAAAAAAGAAAATCAACAGAAATATGAGGCAAAAGAAAAGTAATATGGAAGAACAATAGAATTTGATTGGATATGATAAATCACAATGAGTGGATGCAACTGCACCATTGCCATAAGGAAAGTGTCGAGAAAGTATATGACACTAATCAAAGTGCCCTACTGGGACTAACGCAGCGGTTTAAGAGCTGTGCGTTGGTGGCACAGCGGTTAGGACTCTCGCCGACCGTGTAAATGGTCCGGGGTTCGATCCCCTGCCGTCTCACATCCGATATCAATGGTCAGCCTGCAGAACTTGGGCTACCGATACTATATGCTAAAAATCCCATACTTGTACCAAAATAGTTCGATGTGGAAACAAAAAAAATCTGCCAATGTTCGTCATGCGATTCACTCCTGTTAAGCATAAGATAATGCCGCAGGACTGATCTTCACCGAGTTCTAGTTTAAAGGTAAGAAGTGAAGTTGGAAGTTGCATCAGCCCCAGTGGACCTATTGGTGATGGGGACTTAGCGTAGATACAAATGGCTCATATGGCATTTGCCAATTTACTACATCTCCGGCTTAGTATTTATATCCGGCTATGGAACGTGTGTACTGCGCAGCAGTTGGCTCTGTATTCCCTTATGGCTGGCTGTGAGACATTGCTATCGAAAGTGGGAGATATGAAAAGGCTAGCTTTCTTTAACCAGAGATGTTCGCGTCCTATTCTCTGTGTTAAGTGGTATAATATGTTGAGTAATATTGAGGTTAGGTGTAGAGTATTACGGAGGGAGGGAAGGTCAACGGGTGATGCTGTGAAGCTACATCGATTGGGATAGAGATGGCTAGGAGACGTGTTGCTCATGCGAAGCCATCACTCTCCTCGACGAGCAAGTTGGCCGACATTGGATTAGGTTTGAGAAAACTTTTGAAGCCATTAAGTGTGGTGGTGGTGCAAATCAGTGCTTGGAGTTCCATATACTAAGAAGTAGATTAGTGTGTCGGGTAACAAGAAGCCTCCATATACTAGGGTGAAATATGGAGAATTTTTCTATTCTGGGACTAACCGAGCACTCTAGAATTATTGTCATGTTTGATTTGTCGGTTGGTGACGATGTATCAGAAACCAGTCAAACTTGAAAATCCGCCCATTGAGTTTTCATTTAATGATCTATGAACGCTGTTATTTTTTCTGACGAAGTTCTGGAATTTATTGTGGTGAGCTGAAGGCTGGCGTTAATCCTTTGCTGGTTATCTTATTTTCACGCCATTGATTTTTTTCTGTTTGACAGAGTTAGTTTTCATACTTCCAACTAGTGTTCATTCTCTGTAATGCATATTTGTATTCTAGTGAAGACAAACCAATCGCTGCACGTTTACGGTCACGTAAGAAATTATCTCAACAGCCGATGAATAATTGAATGTGGCTCATGCTTTGTAAGTGAATTAATCTAACTTTGTCAATATTCTTGTTTTGATTGTATAGATGTAGCAAAATCATTTAGTGAGGAGATATTTGCTTTTCATTTATGGGGGTGGGGGGGGGGGTGGTGGTTGTGGTAGTGAAGAGACAACGTACCTCACCTGCATTGAAAGCTCTTTAACTGCATTCTTCCAGCATGGTGTTTATATCTTGTTGATGCTATCACTGAGGAATTGCAGTTTTATGAATAATGGTTTTTTTGGAGCTTCTGCCCCAGTGACTTGTTTTGTTGCTAAATTCACATTATTCTCAATGAACTTATCTAGATAACCACTTTTACTAAGTAATTAATTCTCTAGTAGTCTTAAGCTCCTCATTGAGGGAGTCGTTTGAACAGATTATCCTAGCTGTATTAACCAGACACTTTGCCAAGTTACGTTTGCATTTCAAAGGTGCAAAACAGGAAAAATGAGTGTACTGATCTGTTGTTGTAGGTTTCCTATGTGTGTGTGTGTGCCTATTGTTTTAAGAGCTAGAAAAATCATTAGATTATCTTACGGTCTAAGTTTTGGCTTTGATATTAATTATGGGTGAACATTGTCAAGGTGTGTCTCGAAATGTCGCTAATAAATTTTTCTGTTTAAGCAGAAAAATGAACGTCCTAGTAAGATTCAGACTAGTTGGAGTATTTTCCCCCTTCTTTTTGAAAGCAATGATAGACACAGGTACCTATCACTTGCTTTTCAGACTCAATAGCCCTTTGGTTACTTAAGAGTAGGTTTCCTGGATCGAGATATACTTGACAGTTAGTTATTTGAACTACCGATTTTTTATTATTTATTGTAAATTGTCCTCTGAGTTCTTTAATCACCTTCCAGGTAAATGTATCCGCGTATGGTATCGAAGCGTCGGTGGCACAGCGGTGGAATGCTTGCCAACCTCGCATGCGGTTTGGGGTTCGATCCTCGGCCGACGCGACCCTTTGCCTCCTTGCCTCTAACTTCAAAGCCTGTTCCACTGAGAAGGTAAAGGAATAAAATAAGTGTTATCCGATTTGCTTGAATGTTGTTTCAAAAAGGCCCCTATTAGGTTGCAGTTGGTTGAAAGAAAGAAGTCTGTTCTCTTTTACAAATAAAGTCTTGAAAACTATCCTTATGAAAGTAGCAAGTTGAATAAGGAAAACCCCACGGTCTAACCAGTCAACTGGTTAGGATTCGATTATCAAGAAACCACAGTTTTCACATGGCCATGGCTGTTTATGTATTTACGTGTGTTTATTTATTACTATGAATAATTATTCTGAGAACTTAGTGACCGACTACTGACCATTTATGCTGATGAACACTAACATTTTTTTCGTCTATATTTATTTTCAGGTATTAAAGTTAAACTGAAAACCTTCTGGTACATGTATCTGTAAACGATTGAGAAAACATGACGTGTATTGGGGTACGTATTTTTGTGACTGGAACGTCGAATTCTACTATTTGCGTGATTATGTATTATGTTTTCGAAGTGATATAAATAGAAAAGTTAATGTTAGCACGACACGTGTCACTGGCAAGAATTCGTAAGTGTCATATTGGTAACAGTTACTGCGAGAATGTTGAAAGTGGAAGGGTGGGATTGAGTTGCGAAAAGGCGAAAATAACATCATTGTGAAATAATATAGGAAACGTGAAATGAAAACAAAAGAAGCTGAACACTAATAGCTTTTACAAAGTGAATAAGTTTCAGTGTAGGTTTTCTATAGTTGGCCAACATGAGGATACAATGACGTCTCGTTTAAGTATGAAATTTAATCAGATTGTGTTCAATCCTTTTGCTTTCTAAATGGGGATTCTCTCTGTATTATAACCTTCGGAGCAACAGTTCGCGTTAAAGGTGCTCGATGAGTATGTGAAGTGCAGTGAAGCGAGAACTTCTTAGGATTTCATTATCGAGTGCATTGAAACAAAGCTGTATCCCAAGTTCTATTGTTTACTTCTCAGGAGAGTTCGACCGAATGAGAAAACACTCAAGCACCACACACTGAATCAGATTGAATAATCCTCAATCCTTTTGCTCTCTAAATCTGAGTTTTGCCATTCTAATTAAGTATCGCACTTTGATTCAGCCGTTTATGCATGTGAGTAAACTGTTTATGATAGTACCAATTACGCTTAAATATTAGGAGGGACGTTCTCTTGGAGCGTATACTTACCATAATTTATTTCATACTCAGTGGAAAGGCATATCTGTATTTGAGTAATCGTCGTTTACAGCTTAGGTGAATCAGTTATTAAAAGAGGCATCAAAGAAATTTTTTGGTATGGTTGTTTCACCAGTAGTTCGCTCACACTAAAGTGTACAATTGTAAATATATGATTGCTAAGAAAACTTACGCCGGGAGGAAAGTAAAACAGCGGTTCTGAGTAGTAACAATAATAATAATAATGTAAATCGAGACAAAATATTTGTGACAACAAGAGTTAATTTTGAATTCAAAGTAGAATATTTGGTTGAAAACTATCCCCGTCACCTATGCAAATAAGATGCATGTCGACTAAGAGTACCAAACTAGGATGAAACAAGTACTCAGTGTCGCTTGGTGTCAAGAGGTTGCCACTAGTGTCTGATATGTCCTTGTGAGAAAATCAGTTTATATAAGGAATTGTAAGAAAAGTTTTAGAATATGAACGGTCATTACTAGCCCATACTATTTAACCCACTTACTACCATGAATATTAATTCAAGAAAGCAGGAACGTGCACACTGCAGATTGATATGAGTAAATGCAAGGCAATGACGTCAACGAGCAGTACCTGTTAATTTTTTATATACATTTTAACTCTATTATAACTAGACCGCAGCGTTTAAAAATGACCATATGGTTGATTTCGCTCTCACCTAAAATCGTCATCATAAATATAATAAATCTGCTCATCTCTATCGGTGTGTCAATGCGTTCATCTTAAAGGTCATCATTAAAACAGAAAATAGCCATTTACTCAACTACCACCTCCCACCCGAATGATTTGAAAGCCTTGTTTCTCTTAGTTTTCAACATCAGATTAGAGTGCATGTGGAAATTGTGTTCGTAATCCGGTAGGCTGAGCACGCGAGATATTTCTCTCCTGCTATCTATGACACTACCCTATGGATTCTGTTTCCTGATCGAGCCATCAGAAAGGACAATGTGGAATGTGTAGTCTAAGTTAGATATGTTAGCATAGATATTGGTTACATAACACACTTGGTATCCTTGTTCTTACTACCACAAATAAGGCTAGTGATAGCCTGACGATTTCCACTGCTGCAACTTCCCAATCTAATCTAATTACTATCTGTCACGTATCGAGTATAAACAGAGATCACATTCGTCGATATGCATGCATCACTAGGGCTAAACAAACAAGGTATTTAGCATGTGTATGTTTTATTCTTCAATCTTTGACATGCATGTTTACTTTCACTCACTCGCTCACTCACTCTCTATCTCTCTCTCCCACGCGCGGCTTTATCGTCTACATACACGCACGTACACAAACACACCCATGAACGCTTGCATGCATCATTCTCATTCTTCAGACGAATACAGAAATGAGAATTGATTCTTTCTCGGTCAAGTTAGATAAACAAATAGTATACGCTTATGCAAACTGATTCCACTCGAGATAAGTGAAGTTAAATTGCATTGATATTGCTAAGGCACATTCATTTTATCTTATGGATGATGAAATGACCACAATGGATTCTAGATTAATTGATGATGTTGATTCGCATGGTGTAAGTGACTACGAAATGTTTCAGTCAATCTAGAGAGAGAGAGAAAGAGAGAGGATGAAAATGCCTTTTCATTATTTGAACCTGTTTGAGGGAATTACTCACCTTATCGTAACCACTGATTGACTGAGAGAATATTCGAAGACAAGCCTCAGGAAAAGTTGACAGTGATTAGAATGACGAATAAATGTCAGGTGATGTAGAACAAGGAATGAGTATTGGATAGGAGTCAGTCATAGCACTGACCATTGAAGATTTCTCACCTAGAACTTTGGAATTTCCAGCCTGTTTGGTGGAATTCGCAGAGAGAATTATAAACAAATATTATCTTCAACCACGAATGAATTATGCTTATTTGAATATGATACGCTACCACAACATCAACAATCCCACTATTACCACTACGACTATTACCACCACTATTAATAATAGTGGTGATAATGAAAATAATTAACAAAAAATAGGAATGCTCAAAACTGTACCGTTGATAATAATAATCATGGTGATAATAATAATAATGGTAATAGGAATACTGGTATTATTATGACTATGATTACTGTCACCACTACCATTAAACTGGTCATCGCGTCATGAGAATATTGTTCAAAAGAAGAGGGTACACCTGTCCTTATATCCCCAGTCCATTGATTCTATCAACAATCAACTCACCTCATGCACACACTTGATTGCGTTTTGTTCAAGCTGCATCATTACTGTATATGACTTCTACTGTTCATTTATTCCCAGATATCCTCAGATAGAATTGGCTTACATTCTGTTTGATGGTAATACGAAATGAATCAAATTAAGTCACTTATTTTCTCCCAGAACAAGCATGTCTGTTGTCGTTCCATCTGTGATGCATTCGAAAACAGCGAATGCGACTATACACGGAAACGATGGTTTCTCGTTGAAATTCAAGCGAATACAGATACTGAGGTTTCAAATCTGCTAAATTAAATTATTTTATCTACTTTATAATTTTACTTCACTACTCACCCCTACCCTCATGAATTCTTTACCAAAATATGTATAAATTAACTATGTTGTTCTATCTTGTATTCCGCCTCTAGTGCATCCTTGTGTCCAAGAGAAATCAGAACTACACCCCTTGGTCTAATTACTATGCAAATAGTTACTCTTTTAACACTAAGTAATTGTCTGCTTACATCACCTGTGAAATTTTATTGCCTATGCTTCCTATCTATGACAAGAAATCATTGTAAAAAGTGTGTTCAGATACCATTTTGTAACATATAATTGATTCATTTAGGATGTATGCAGTTGAGGAGAATCCACGAAATAAAGCGAGCTCGTCGTATTAGCCTGCAACTATGTTCGTTCTTTCTTTATTCAAACTAATAAAGGGAACCGGCTGTATGAAAATAAAATATGCTGCCTTCATCCTAGAACTATCTTCCCTCCAGCTTTGTTTAAAATGCTCTGGGAAAATGAATGTAACAATTAAATGTTTCAGTCATTTCACGCGTTTCATTGGTGAATCAATAAAGGAATTAGAATACTGATATGATTTATTTGAAAATATAGCAAGAGATTTTAAAGATATACATAGGCTGAACAAGCTAATCTGCTAATCACAGAATCAGAGGCTTAATGAGACTGGTGTGTGTGCTGTTTTACTGGGGGAAACTTACCATTAGTGAACCGCCAAGTATACTGAAACACATTCGTAAAGATTGCGCAAATATCTGTCTCTGCATTCACAAATAATTAACGATTTATAATGTTATTTCGAAATAATGACATATTCATTTCTGAAAGTGAAATAAAATTCAAAAACAGTATATCCAAAGATTTCGTGAATGCGGTTCACAGAAAATATCGATTTTGAATTGTTGACTGTGGGTAAGGAATTCTAAAAATACTATGCTAAAGGACGAAATAATGCTGCCTAACACCTGCCAATTATTCAACACAGACCAAGCCGAGTGTACGCTTGCATTCTTACTGTTAGACCTAAACACCTGTATAAGTACAACTTCATTTTTATCACGAACATTTATGTCACACCTTGTTGTAGTACTTCAGGACTATCTATGTTTGTTGATGAATTCACTGTTTTCGCTGCCGCCTCTTTTGGTAACTCATTGTCCATAGTGACAGGCGATTATAATTCTTGTGATTGTAGTTTTCTTACAGTGGTAGGTCATGAAAATGTCGTTGACATTCCCACCCGACTGGATACTTCTCTTGATCTTGTTTTTATAAATGACTGTGGAATATATGAAGCTCGTAAAAGAGCCCTACTGTTCAACTCCGATCATTGTATTGTACGGGTTTTACCGAAAATTTATGGAAAGTTACACAAGAGAACCTTTTCATACCTGTCTAAGAAAATTGTACCTGGATGATACTCTAATGAGAATGCCCAAAATCTTAGGAGCATGCCCAAAGACACAAGGTGGGACTAGTTTAATGAAGACTGTCTTGATGACAGTATCTCTAATATTACATGTTATCCCAAATTTTGTCTTGATACCTGTTATCCCAGAGAAACACTTTTCGCTAGATTTGACCGTTTCTCCCCTCAACTTAAAAAGCTTCTCAGAGAAAAGTGAAAGTTATATAAAACGAAGGATAACATTGGTTTGAAAAGAACTAATATCCTCATCAAGTCTGAAATGCACAGGTTGAATTCAATTTATGACCAGAAGTTTATATCTTGTAAAATCACCTCTAATATATGGAAACATTTCAAAGAAATTACTGGTGGTAAGCAGATGAATAGTACTCATTATTCATTTGATGTGTGTACACTAAACAAGTCTTTTATACATCCTCCCATAAATGGCAAACTTTCTAGTGTCACAAGTGTTAAAGAAACCTGCTTCCCTGGTTTCAAAACAAATGGCGTTCTAAAATGTCTCCAGTCGCTGAACCCTTCTTGCAGCCTGGGTCCAGATGATTTGCCTAGCATTATTCTTAAAAATATGTGCAGATATACTGTGTTATCCTCTCATGGACAGGTTTAATGAATCTTTTTCCAGAAATGTCGTGCCAACCGTTTGGAAGGACATTACAATTTTACCTATACCTAAATCAGCTACTGGAACATGTTTTAAATTTAGACCTATTGCTGTTACCTCTCCTTTTCTAAAAACTGTGTAAAAGTTACTCTTACTTAATCTTGAACCTTCGCTTACAGCTTTTAACGATCCCGAACAACTCTCCTACAAACATAGTAGAAGTGCTTCAGATGCAACTGCAGTCTTGCATCATAACATTGTCTCCAGTTCAGACAAGGGGGCTAAATTTGTTCGCTGCACCTTCCTAGATTACACATGTGCTTTCGACTCAGTACCTAGGGAGATTCTGTTAAACAAGCTTGCTGAAACTCAAACTGGCTGTTGGGTTGTCAAATGGCTGCATTCTTATTTCTCAGAAAGAAAGCAGTAGACTGTATATCAGGGGAAGTCGTCCACTTCATTGTTTACTGAGGCTGGTGTCCCTGAAGGCACTGTCCTTTCTCCTTTTCTGTTTTCTTTCTTCTTGCATGACTTGCCTCACTCTGATGAAATGAACTTTGTTAAGTATGCCGATGATCTAACTATTTCAGTGTGCGTTAACTCCCAGCTAGACTGTACTAAGATGAACAGCTTTCTATCAGGAGTTAGCAAATGGTCTTCGTCTAATGGTCTTAAGCTAAATGCTTCCAAATGTCAGACTGGTGATTTCAGTTTCCGATGTAAAAGAAAGTTAAATGAAGCTGTTGATTCCTATGACTTGCAAAATTGATGATAGTGATACAGAAATCAAGTCTGAAGTTGAGTATCTTGGATTAATTATTTCTTCTGACCTATCATGGTCTTCTCATGTCTTAGCGATTTCTAAGAGAATATTTCGTTTGACTTTTCACATTAAGGAGTTAAGGCACTCAGGCATAACTCAACCCCTCCTCTTGCGGTTCGTCAACCCGTGCATCTTGCCTATTCTTCTTAACTGTTTACCCTAATTCTTTCCTGGATTGCTTAAAAAAGACTATGTCATATTTCGTAGGACTCTGAAGACTGTCAGTAGGGCGAGTGATATCCCATTGGGCCATATTCTGGCAATGGTCATTGATAGGCACTTGATTTCATGCAACAAATTTGCTAAAGAAATTTTGTCAGACCGTGAGCATCCACTTTACCCGCAGCTCTAACCTTGTGTCTCCTGAGGTACAACAGAACTCTTTCCAGAGACTTTATGCACGTACGTCTAAGTATAAAGATTCCAATATACCATATTTGACACTACTTTATGTGATCAAAACAGTATTAGGCATGAACTAACTAACCTTCTTTGCATTAGTTAATAAACCATTTTCTCCACCCTCATAACATCAAGCTTTCTGGTTATTGTTCTTATATTTATAATCCTCGCAATTTTTGGTTTTTATTAGTTGATTTTCTCAAAAGCGTAAACATCATTTAAGCTGTGTTATGACTGTTAATTTTGTCTTTCCAGTCACCACACTATATCAACAGAACATTAGATTCAATAATCTATATCATGCTAAAATTTCCAAACTGAATCGACAATACTGTTTGAAACAAACTCACTGTTATTACTATCCTTATATTTATTGTTCTCAGCCTAATTTTATTTATATTTTGAGTAACTCATATGCAGAATTGTGACTAATGATAAGAATTCCATTCTGTATTATGAATAATGTATTTGGAATGAAGTAGATTATGATTAAAATATTAGTACTAAAAACGCACGCATCACCAGTTGTCAAGTATTGATGCTGCAACTGAGACTTCAGTCCGGAACCCACAACTCCAGAAACAATGACCAAATGTGAGACACGAGTTCCCAGTTGTCATTGGCCTTCATGATGCACAAATACACGATAGCTAGCACAGTGAAGAATGCTTGAGAATCACCATCTAGAGACGTTGAATTGTAGTCTCATTTCAGCGTCAACACATATGTCGGCATGTCCAGATGAGAAATCTGGTGCATGACTGTATCGAATGAACAGCTAAAATTACCATGCATTCTGTGAATCAATGTTTGTTTTGTCTGTTATTTCCACCACCACCACCACAACCACCAGAACTCTGATGTCAGCTATGACATGCACAAACCACATCGAGAAGTTAATGCTTCCAATGACATCAGAGTCGACAGTGGAGAGGGAAATGAAATTTCGAAAGCAAACAAACAAACGAAGAGAAAGACAGTGAGATCACAAATTGGATGTGTAATATCCAAAGGCAGGGTGAGAACGGGAAGAGTCATTGATAACTCAGAATAAATTGTATAAAATGGAGAGAAAAACTGTATGCCATGACGTGATTCTATTGAATAGTTACAAAATAAGATTACTGAAAACAAGGTGGTTGTGATGGTGGGAATGTTAACTATGGTCAGAATTGAATCCATATGAGTAGGATTTCATAGGCAGTAGAATGAGTTAGATTGTTGAACACACCAGTGATTCACTTGGATATCCACAGAGTTTTATATTCCAGTTATCATCATTCTGTTGTTGTTGATTTTGCTGGTGCTATTGTTATTCCCGTTGATGATGACCGTGATGATGGGAAAGACCATCATGTATTCTAGTTGCTATCCGGAAACCATATTTCTCTTATTGAGAACGATAGGAAAGTGGAATTGAAAAGAAGAATAACAGTGACATCACATGTTGTATGTGTACATAATAAGGTCAAACGTGCGCACATGAGAAGCTGGCTCTCGCTTCTCAGCTACATTTCTCCTCACTTCGCTTCACCTCAACTCACTTTGCTTCACATCACTTCACTTCAACTCAACTCGATTCAATTATTTGGAATAAATAAAGTGATTATCATTACCATTATTTTTATCACTATTCAATTCAACACAATCCAACTGAACTCAATTCAATTCATCCCATGTGATCTCATTCTATTGAATTTTATTTACAACTCACTTTACATCAACTTGATCATTTCATCAAATAGACAGAATAGGTGAATAAGCGAATGATGAATCATGCTTTTCTATTTGTCACCCTACACCATCACACCCCACCAGTGTGTTCATTTCAATCGGTGATTACATAAATCCTACTGTCCGATGGAGACTAGTTAGTAATCACATTGACTATAATCGAGGACAACACGAGCAATAGCAAGAAAACTAGCAGAGTCTGTGTGAAATACACTTGCCACTAACAATCCCGCTCTACTGACTCCTGGAATGAAACCACTTCAGACAATAACGATAATGGTAATGATAATAATAATAATAATGAATGGGTTAGAGGGTACTGGAGTGTTACAGAAAGCAAACAATAGGAAGCAGAGAATATGCTAAGAACTTGTTGAGAGCTTATAAAAGATAGGAGACAGCATAAATTATCAAAGCGATAATGATCAGGATGGTAACTAGAATACATGATGATCTTTCCTATCATCACAGTCATCATCAACGGGAATAGCACCAGCAACATCAACAACAACAGAATGATGATAACTGGAATATAAAATTCAGTGGATATCCAAGTGAATCACTGGTGTGTTCAACAATCTAACTCATTCTACTGCCTATTAAATCCTACTCATATTTATTAGTTCACAATATCTTTAATTGCTTCCTAAACACATACATGTGCCTACCTGTGCATTCTATGTTGTAAAGTGTTAACTGGATTCAACCTTTCTCTTCTTCGACATACATGGAGATAAAAGTAGATGAATGGGCAAATGAGTAAGGGATGAATTCTGAGTTCCACAAACGTGAGCATCAAGTAATCTCGCCTACCACTGGGATAGCTTTTCGTCTCTGTCCTGAAAACTTGAGTATTCTTCGCTTTCGGAAACAGTCAACTTCGCTTACCGCTTCCTTCTTGACTTCCACCATAGTCGTGTACAGATGGCGATGAAGTAGGGAATTTCGAAGAATCCTTAGCATAATTAAGGAAAATAATCCTAACATATCGATTGGTAGGGGTAGGAACCCATGGGCGATTAATTTGGGTCCTAGTGACTGAATGGTCTACGAGCTCGCCTTGTAACTGGAAGGTTCTGAATTAGAACTCCGGTGAGTGCATACTGTGAAGAATACCAATCTAGGTGGGAGGGGGGGAACAGCTGTCCAGTACAGCCAGCTGATTTTCAATACTTCTCTAACTGATATCAATCTGTGACCGAACTTGAAACAAATCAACTCCCTACAAATTAACTCTTGAATGGCAAGAAGAGCCGTAAAGTGAGATTAATCTGACACAGGTAATGTCAATTAGCTAGTTGATGCAAAGCTTTCCACTCTCCAACTGACAAAAGCGAATGAGTTGTCTGCACGCAAACATGAATTGCATTCACCGTTTATTCTACTGCCATAAATAATGGATGAACAAATCAATGATTGAATGAATGAATGGATAAATGAATAATTAAGCAAGGGAGGAGAATGTCAGATTGCTGGATAAACGCACTCACTTGTACACATACACACATTGGAATTATCAGCATTTTATTTCAAATTTGCACCAGAATGCGTGCACTCACATTCACACACACGCGCACACTACAGAGAGAGAAAGAGAGAAACGGACGCGCATGGTGTAACAAGATTAGATTGACTATGATGGTTGGAGAAGTTGAAAGTGCTGAGAAACGCTTCAAAAGTGAATACAGAGGATATTTCAGTGAAAATGTCCTACTGAAATCAAAGATGTGATGAATGAGACGGATGAAAATTAAACCATTAACCTGCTGCCATACGATCACGCATAACGGAAGCTGTTTTCTCTTTGTACTTTGATTTCAACGATAAGACAATTAGTGGATTGCATTCCTTTTCATGTACAATCTGACTGTCATCATCGCTGACACCGTCTGAGATTTGTTGAGTATTCATAAAGCACCCGTCTCTCCTCTTAGACATGCTCTTGATAACTAATTACAGGTGCGGTGAGTATTTCACCAAGATATATATATATTCTGTGGAATGCAGGCTTCTGATGAGGAATGCATTCGTAGACATAAGTTATGAGGTGTGTATGAATTGTGTGTGCTTCCCTATTTTCATCCAGAATGTGTATTATTCATAGGTATGAGTTTATTCATCACACATTGAAGAAATCAGGCCAAGTTAAAATTTAAGCACCAGCAATTACCAACGGACTGTGGCCGCAACAATCACCTAGAATGGACCAATCAGTTTCTTCATGTGAGCCCCGGTTTCTGTTCCGCTTGATTTGAGTGAAGTGTCTGCTCTAACGCAGTTACATCTGAAATTTGATGAAGGCGAAGTTTTCCAGTACTCCTTAGAAGTGAGGTTGATTGGAGGAGAAAGGATTTGTTCCTGCGGAGAAACCAGTGACTTCAGTAGATTGGATGTCTTCGAACTCGTTTCCATTTGGATTCAACTGGATATATCGTTCACGATGATATGTGGGTTTTCAGGCTTGCTAGACCTAAGTGGTAGCCACACTACGTGCTGATTCTTTAGTCTGGCTCACCTAACTTGGTGGCCAGGCTGTTCTTAACACCACCCCTACTAGCAGAAAGAGAACATAGCACTTACGGCTGCCAAAGGATGTATTTATTATCGGTGATTTGCAGACAGTTTACAAGTAGGTAATCACACGACAGCGAAGCTGCAGAGCTCTTGTCCTTTGAAATCTATATATTGACCACCATGTGTTTCAGTCCGCATAGATAAACAAATTGATCGTCCATGGTGAAGCGCCTTCGATTCACTTGAATTGACGAACTTCTTTGATCCCCTACAGTACCATGAGTATACAAAGTTTCAGTAGATCGGTCGGTAGACATGTTCATCATTGTGAAATTTGTTTGAGGCGAGTTAGTGTGGGGGAAGGTGAGCTGATGATCTAACTGTCTCGTAAGAGGATTTTCTGTTACATCCCACTTGTCATTAACTCAGATTTTGTATGTTGGTGATTACTGGGTTCTAAAACAGCCTGTGAGATCTGTGGCTGCTGAAACAGAGAACAGCCTCATTTCAACAGTTCAGTGGTATGAGCGCTGCAAAGAAATGGCATCTTGGGAAAGGAAGAGACTTACTTCTTTATAGGGAGGAGGAAGTGTGGTTGTACATGTAGATTAAGCAGTCCTAATGCAGAGGAAATATAGTCGTGGTTGTGAATAATCAAATAGCCTTTAGGCGATTGGATTATACGATATCACTTTAGGGAAAAATTTTCGTTGATACAACCAGAAGTGTTTGTGTGTTTTATGCTTGCGTTTGATTGTAGACATCTTATTGTACGAATAATAACTGTTTGTTAACCACATGATCTATCCTCTGTATAATTAACCTTGCCATATTAGCCTATTTTTGGCTGACTGTTAAACCTACGACTTACCCCTCTGTCTCTTAATATCGCTTGCTGAAGTGGAGTTGGTTATTACATACATAAGTAGACGTCTGAGTTCGGCGAAAGCAGTATTTCCTGATGCCTCATTATTCAAACTTAAATATCTGCTCCAGCCAACCTCAGCGATATCGCCATAAGCCTTTTCGGTACATCCAAATGAATTGGATCCATGGGGATTCAAAGGAAAGTGCCTCACCATATCATCAATGGAACCTTAGTACAAATGTTTTCCTATGACAATCAATCTTTATCTTAGTGCTGAGTACGTCGGAAGCGTTTATTGTCACTACAAATGATATTTTTAGTAATTGATTGGGGGAAAAGTGAATAATTAGAACGTCATTAGTTAGCTTCTGTGACTAAATAATTCTGGAAGATTGACACAGAATTTTCATGAGTGATGCGTCAAGGGAGCAACAGGTTGGCCAGGAGTGCAGGAAGCAGAATATTTGGATGTGAAATGGAGATAAATTAAAGTTTAAAGTGTCTACCATTCCCAGGTGTCTTTTGAGAATTCCTCGCTATCGCTAATCGCAGTATATTCAATCTCTCCCTCATTATTACTCACGGTGTGATGCGAATATCAGATGGCCAGAAAGAATTAGTGACAAGAATCTCCAGGAAGAAACCAACTAAGAAGCTACCGTTCAACGAATATGCAGAGGAAAATGAAGATGGGTCGGACACACACTAAGAAGACCGTTGGATGATATCTGACGCCGGACCTTTGAGTGGGAAACGAAGAGTTGGGCACTTGACGGTGACGTAGAAGAGATCGTTAGAGGAGGAGATGAGCATCTACGGACAATCGTGGGGCCAGCTGAGGAAGACAGCAGAGAGTAATACAAAATAGGGATATGCTGTTTTAGGCCAGTGTTCCCCTCAGAACATAAAGGAATGCCAATAATGTAAGAATTTACATTATTACTGATGATGTTCCCAGCAGTACTTATTGCTTAATGCTGCTGGTGATATCTTGAGAATATAACACCCAGGCGATACACACTGACTTTCACTCACAGTTATACTGATGTTCAATAAATGTTAACATTCAGAATTTATAACACTTGGGTATCTGGGCTGAACTACAAACAACGAAATATTTGAATAAGGCATTAAGAAGACAAATTCCGCGAGATGATATCATTTCTTAGTTTCTTTACAACAGCTTTACAACTATCATGGTTAACAATAATAAAATAAAGATCATGACAATTACTCAGTTAAATAAAAACAAAAGTACATACTATTGACAAATCGGATTATCAAAATAAAATGAATGATATCCTTAAAGGTCAGTCCAAATTTCTGGTGAACAATGCTACTGATAATGTGCTGCTTGTGGAAAAGCAGATAAATCGTCAGCTTCAGATTTTTCTGATGCATGTTCTTATAAATGAAAATCTTTATAAACAACTTGAAGTAATTGGGTCACATACTTCCCGGCTTTATGGCCTTCCGAGGATCCACAAAACTGGGAACCCACTGAGACCCATCTTAGACATGTCGAGTTCTCCATACCACAAAATCGCAAAATGGATTACAGAGGTCCTTACACCTTTAAGAGACTCATTATCAAATCATTCTGTAAAAAGTTCATTTGATCTGACAGATAAGCTAGACACCTTGAACATTAAGGATAAGGTTATGTGTTCAATTAGCATAGAGTCTTTATTCACCAATGTTCTTAATGAAACTGTTGATTTCATTTGCGATTACATCACTAGCAATGAAATAAACCTACCTATTCCTGTAACTTACATCAGAGACATCATCTTAATGTGTACAGAAAATATTAGATTCACCTTCCAAAAAAAGGCATACAAACAAATCGATGGTGTTGCGATGGGTAGCCCTCTTGGGCCCCTGTTAGCAGATATTTTCATGTCGAAATTGGAAAGACAAATGCAAGGTATGCTTGGAGAATTTATGCTGTATAAACGTTATGTAGATGATACGCTCATTATTGGTAATAATAGGAAATCTATTGAAAACTTTATTACCCTATTTAATCATATTCATCCAAATATCCGAGTGACTTCCGAAATCGAATCGAATAACAAAGTCGGTTTCCTCGATATTACAATGACTAGGAGGGATGATGGAACGATTCAGCGACCTATTTTTCGTAAACAGACATGGAGTGGACAATATCTTCATTTCACCAGTTTTGTTCCTATCCAGTATAAACGTTCCCTAGTGAAATGTTTGTTCTCAAGGGCCCGAAAAATATGCACGAGTGACACAGTGATGGATGGGTTTTGACATATACATTCAGTTTTATTAGCTAATGGTTATCCGGAAAACTGTAACACTTGTCACAGTAAAGAAAGACCACATCTCGAGAAGACAGCTTCTGTACCAAAGAAAGCTATCTTTATTAACCTATCATTCAAGGGTGACCAGATTATGCAGTTGACAGCTCAAAGACTTCGGTCAGCCATCAAACGCACATTCTACGCCGCATCTCTTTTTATCACTTGCCGAACATTTTCGATCCCTGTACCTACGATTAAAGGACGAAATTCTGTGGACTCTATTTCAAACTGTATTTACAAGTTCACCTGCAGCTGCGGTGACACCTATATAGGTAGAACCAACAGAATGTTCCAATGTCGTCGGAAAGAACATGTTCCAAAATGGATACAAAATCATATAGAAAATCCCAATGCGATTAAACTGAATAGAAGTCCAGCATTATCCATTGCAAAACTTATTAGTGTCAGGTCACAAAATCAATATTAAGGACTATTTCACAAAACTCTAATTCAAGGTTATTGAAGCTGATGGAAGCACTCTGGATTAATCACATACAGCCTAAACGGTGTGTACAAAAATCAATAGACTTCAATCTTCGCCTACCCTGGACTACATGACCTACCTAAATATGATTGGTCATTAGTATGTACTTTTTTTTTATTTAACTGAGTAATTGTCATGATCTTTATTTTATTATTGTTAACCATGATAGTTGTAAAGCTGTTGTAAAGAAACTAAGAAATGATATCATCTCGCGGAATTTGTCTTCTTAATGCCTTATTAAAATTTATCAAAGGGACTAATTGTTTTAATTTTCTCAAACGAAGTATTTGCCTTGTGTTTAGTTAACGAAGGCTGAATGACAAGCACTATTGGTTGACATGATTCATATGAATGACTCGTATATATTTAGTTTGTTACTTTTCTCTTATTTATCAATCAGTAATTTGTAACAGCTTTGATATTATTCTGAAAATAGAGAAGGAAAATTTATAATAAAATGTCCACATTTTCAGAGTTTTTAAAATATCAAACATGATATAAGATAAGCAATAGGAATAAGGTGTTTTATATACACGTGTTTCCAAAATGAAAATCAGTCGAAATGCTCCTGCTTGTGTTTTTCTTAAAAGTATCGGAGAATAGTTAAAGACTTCAGTAGTGATTATTTATTGCTCAGTACAATATGATCTGCCTTTCTGAATACTGTGTTTGAAACATAAGAACTTTGAAAATTATCATTATCATTCTACAGTCCTTCTGCTGTAATTGTTTGGCGATTGGCCCAAGGCGAAACAAAGAGATGAAAATTTGTCTGGTGACATTAGTTCAAACTACAGCGTAAACTATATGGAGATTTGAAGAGTGAACACTTCTACCCCCACAACCAGTGACTTAAAGTGTTGATGTAAGTTTTTGGCCTCTTTCTGCCAATCTGCATCTATATCGTACACGCTGAAAGTGGGTCTCAGGCTAGAATAATTTTTCAACCCATATCAGCCTGAGCAATTTGGGGGGTATCATCAGGTCTTAAACAATCATGAGCGTCTTCTAGTACCGTTAATGAAAGATCTGTTTTAGGTAACTGAGTTTAGACATAACTATTATTTAATTGAACCTAGTAACTAATTCGAAGCTGAGAAAAGGTAGTATTTTTGCAACAAGTGATATGAAAATTTTCAAGTGTGATGAGAAACGAATATTATAATCACTGAGAGCGCTAAAACAACAGTTGTGTTCTCTGAGCTGGGTGATTCAATTGAGCGATTATGGCAACAGTCGACGAGAGTTGATTTAACACTTTCATATGATGAAGTTATCAAGCCTTCAGTTTGCGTCTAAAGGTTTCGGACTGAACTTGCACATATATCTTATTAATTATAAAATGGCTATCACAGAACTTAGCGCCAAGGGATGATACTCGTAAAACTATATCATCAAGGACAACATTTGAAAAATCATAAATATACCAACCAGAATACGAAGGAAATCGCATTTTTGGAGTTCTGCTCACTAGACTTGGTAATAATTTAGCACGTTTGTTTCCTTTCCTCTAGCCAGCAATCTGATTCTTGTAGTCTGGAAACGTTAATATGTATAAAACTTGGGCACTGTGGTAATAGTCTAGAAACAATTTCTCTCAGTAGTCTGGGAGCTCATCCACAGCATAGAATCATTCTGTAACATTCTTTGATAACTCCGTGGTACATGATTGGAGTGAGTCAATCTGATTCACTGTGTTGCCCTTGAGTGTCTTCGTAGGACTTGGAATACCGGTTTGTTTCAATGCACTCGACAATAAGCATTGAGCACTTTTTACGCAAAACTGGTGCTCCGAAGATTTCAATATAGGCAAAATACCCATTAAGACATTTAGAAAGCAAGATTCAGAGAGAAGAAATATTCAATTTTCAATTAGATCTTCATCTCTGGCTCCATTCTAATATATATATATATATATATATATATATATATATATATATATATATATATATATATATTACAATACAAAACAATTTACCGATCGAGTGGCGATATGTTTGTTAACAATAATTAGTCAGCATCAACAGATCAAACGGTGGGGTGATAATTAGCGGAGAAAATTAACACACACAATTAAAAGGTGGGGAAGGTTACAAGAAGACCATTGCATGGTGTATATTTGCGGAAACATGAAAAGTAAATAAGGGATTAGCGAGTTTTCAAGTTGACTACCTAACATATTGTTGAGGAAAAATAAAAGGATTTCGACAATGATAACTTGCGATTACAGATAAAGTAGTCAGAAAAATAACCAAATAATTTGGACAATCAAAATTTTTTAAGGTTTATGGGGCGGGGAAGGAGGGAGCAAGGAATCTGGTTGAAACATTCATGTAACGATGGCCAAGGGTAAGGCGAGTGGCCGTACAGATTTTTTCTGAACACACAGGTTTGGCTTCTTCTTGTGCATTCCTATGACTTCAGCTGAATGTAGAAGACAAACTCGTAAAGCAAAATTAAGATATGTAGGAATACGATAAATAAAATTAAATGTTGTCATATCTATATCAACTTTATACCCACTATCTACTGGGTGCGTTAAAACAGAGCTATGAATACATCTTGTTTGTACCTTGCTTAACTGCTATGTAGGATTATGAAAATGAGTAATTTTACGCCCAATGTAGCTGGCTCCGTAAACGAAGTCAAACCAGTAGAGATACATTGAAAAGGCGAAATTATGTAGTTTATCCTTATTTCTCGAACGTAAAATAGTGGTGGTAGTGAAGAGACAACGTACCTCACCTGCACTGAAATCCCTTTAACTGAATTCTTCCAGTACGGTGTTTATATCCTGTTGATGCTATCACTGAACAATAGTTTTTTTGGAGCTTCTACCCCAGTGACTTGTTTTGTTGCTAAATTCACATTATTCTCAATGAACTTATCTAGATAACCACTTTTACTAAGTAATTAATTCTCTAGTAGTCTTAAGCTCCTCATTGAGGGAGTCGTTTGAACAGATTATCCTAGCTGTATTAACCAGACACTTTGCCAAGTTACGTTTGCATTTCAAAGGTGCAAAACAGGAAAAATGAGTGTACTGATCTGTTGTTGTAGGTTTCCTCTGCAAACTCCTTCTCAGTGTACCATCTTGCTTCATGTCCAGAAATGCGCTAAGGGATCAGATATTATCATTAATTCTTTTTCGATGTTGAAGTTTATTGCAGAATCCGGATCACTTAACTAGTCCAAGATTGTCATCTTCGGAATATCCTTCGTGCTATATAATATTAAATAATTTATACCAGTTCAAATAAACTGTGATCAATATTTCACAAAATAATTCCAAAAATTTCGGCGACAAGTGCGAACCAGATATGTTTACAAAATTATCTTTCTTAATTATCCATGCCAATGAAATCCATAATTGAGAAATCTCACTCAGCGAACTTCTCCAAATAACATCAGTTAACATAAATTCACATAAAACAATTCTCCTAAAAACCAGAAATTCCCTTACCCAAGTTCAATAAAAGCTTTCAGAAATCAGCAAAGAAACAAAAAGCAAAAATATAAAGAAACTAGCCAGCGAAGCAAGGAGATCAACCAATAGCACGATACAAGAAGATGCATAAAAAAAAATCAACCAGGAATAAAATAGTAAAAGGCAGGTCCAAATTTTAAGCCACGGCCACCTGAAACAGAATTCTAACACATATTAAAGCACAAAACTACAAGCCATTCAAAGAACTCTACGAATTGAAGGCAGCAAAGAAAACAAAACCAAAATTCAAGAATCACTATTCTAATAGGAAAATACACAAATTATCATAATAATCGGTCACAACAATACAGCGAAACAACGAAATACTGTGTCCACCACCACACAACTAATATATCACACAACTTCAACAAATGAAATCACGAAAATAAAACAAGAGTCAGCAGAGAAACATATCAGGAAAGACCCTGAAAACGTGACACATAAATCCACACCACAAAACATCCAAACAACCAACAGACATCATCAATAACACACCGAAAACTAAAAGCATAAGCAAAACAATTCCAAGCTATCAGCTAAACGACAACAACATCATCATCACTCACCAACAACACCACAACCATCATCATCAACAACAACAACACACCTGTTCAAAACCTCAAATCTACAAACAAATCGTCATACAAACACATCTCCAACAAACCCGACCAATCTCACATCCCATAACCTACCTAGGTTCTTCACAAATACTCACCTACATCTATCAAAACGCCTCCAGGCCACCACCAGGCGAATACACTTCCTCAAAACACCACAAATCAACACTCGTCTGTCTCTCAAATCGCCATACACTTCGCCTACTTACACTACAATTACACTCCCACTGACATCCAATCATCGACTACACACAACCGATACACACACACACACACAAACACATACACACGTGAAACACATGTCACACTCGCCTCCACACACCAACATACACCTCTTACCTTTCAACAGACTACCACGACACAAACTTTCGCATCACTACTCATCTCCACCTACCACCGAATACACAATATACAACCAAAACATCCATTCTCACACCACACTCATCCACGCACCAATGCATTATCAATTCGATCAACTATATATACACACACACACGCACACACACAACTGGAATCCTTCAAAATCACTCAACTCTCTGCACTGAGAACTTTACTGCCAACGCTTAGACTTGGGACACTGAATACTTCATAACATGCATTGTCTCTTTTCATCGAAGCCACTTCACCTCTCATAGTTAGGAAGACGTTCTACAACTATTGCACGGAGTATCTAATTGCATGTTGCCGATGTCTAACAATCAATAATCATCTGTTCGTTCGTTGCAACAACCATAGAAAACCGAATGATTCCTCCGGATACCTTACAGACAAATACACAAGACTAACAGCTACGCTCCTCAAACAAATATGTACACAGAAATAACAGCAGCAAAACAATCACGAATAAAATAGTAAAAGGCAGGTCCAAATTTTAAGCCACGGCCACCTGAAACAGAATTCTAACACATATTAAAGCACAAAACTACAAGCCATTCAAAGAACTCTACGAATTGAAGGCAGCAAAGAAAACAAAACCAAAATTCAAGAATCACTATTCTAATAGGAAAATACACAAATTATCATAATAATCGGTCACAACAATACAGCGAAACAACGAAATACTGTGTCCACCACCACACAACTAATATATCACACAACTTCAACAAATGAAATCACGAAAATAAAACAAGAGTCAGCAGAGAAACATATCAGGAAAGACCCTGAAAACGTGACACATAAATCCACACCACAAAACATCCAAACAACCAACAGACATCATCAATAACACACCGAAAACTAAAAGCATAAGCAAAACAATTCCAAGCTATCAGCTAAACGACAACAACATCATCATCACTCACCAACAACACCACAACCATCATCATCAACAACAACAACACACCTGTTCAAAACCTCAAATCTACAAACAAATCGTCATACAAACACATCTCCAACAAACCCGACCAATCTCACATCCCATAACCTACCTAGGTTCTTCACAAATACTCACCTACATCTATCAAAACGCCTCCAGGCCACCACCAGGCGAATACACTTCCTCAAAACACCACAAATCAACACTCGTCTGTCTCTCAAATCGCCATACACTTCGCCTACTTACACTACAATTACACTCCCACTGACATCCAATCATCGACTACACACAACCGATACACACACACACACACAAACACATACACACGTGAAACACATGTCACACTCGCCTCCACACACCAACATACACCTCTTACCTTTCAACAGACTACCACGACACAAACTTTCGCATCACTACTCATCTCCACCTACCACCGAATACACAATATACAACCAAAACATCCATTCTCACACCACACTCATCCACGCACCAATGCATTATCAATTCGATCAACTATATATACACACACACACGCACACACACAACTGGAATCCTTCAAAATCACTCAACTCTCTGCACTGAGAACTTTACTGCCAACGCTTAGACTTGGGACACTGAATACTTCATAACATGCATTGTCTCTTTTCATCGAAGCCACTTCACCTCTCATAGTTAGGAAGACGTTCTACAACTATTGCACGGAGTATCTAATTGCATGTTGCCGATGTCTAACAATCAATAATCATCTGTTCGTTCGTTGCAACAACCATAGAAAACCGAATGATTCCTCCGGATACCTTACAGACAAATACACAAGACTAACAGCTACGCTCCTCAAACAAATATGTACACAGAAATAACAGCAGCAAAACAATCACGAATAAAATAGTAAAAGGCAGGTCCAAATTTTAAGCCACGGCCACCTGAAACAGAATTCTAACACATATTAAAGCACAAAACTACAAGCCATTCAAAGAACTCTACGAATTGAAGGCAGCAAAGAAAACAAAACCAAAATTCAAGAATCACTATTCTAATAGGAAAATACACAAATTATCATAATAATCGGTCACAACAATACAGCGAAACAACGAAATACTGTGTCCACCACCACACAACTAATATATCACACAACTTCAACAAATGAAATCACGAAAATAAAACAAGAGTCAGCAGAGAAACATATCAGGAAAGACCCTGAAAACGTGACACATAAATCCACACCACAAAACATCCAAACAACCAACAGACATCATCAATAACACACCGAAAACTAAAAGCATAAGCAAAACAATTCCAAGCTATCAGCTAAACGACAACAACATCATCATCACTCACCAACAACACCACAACCATCATCATCAACAACAACAACACACCTGTTCAAAACCTCAAATCTACAAACAAATCGTCATACAAACACATCTCCAACAAACCCGACCAATCTCACATCCCATAACCTACCTAGGTTCTTCACAAATACTCACCTACATCTATCAAAACGCCTCCAGGCCACCACCAGGCGAATACACTTCCTCAAAACACCACAAATCAACACTCGTCTGTCTCTCAAATCGCCATACACTTCGCCTACTTACACTACAATTACACTCCCACTGACATCCAATCATCGACTACACACAACCGATACACACACACACACACAAACACATACACACGTGAAACACATGTCACACTCGCCTCCACACACCAACATACACCTCTTACCTTTCAACAGACTACCACGACACAAACTTTCGCATCACTACTCATCTCCACCTACCACCGAATACACAATATACAACCAAAACATCCATTCTCACACCACACTCATCCACGCACCAATGCATTATCAATTCGATCAACTATATATACACACACACACACGCACACACACAACTGGAATCCTTCAAAATCACTCAACTCTCTGCACTGAGAACTTTACTGCCAACGCTTAGACTTGGGACACTGAATACTTCATAACATGCATTGTCTCTTTTCATCGAAGCCACTTCACCTCTCATAGTTAGGAAGACGTTCTACAACTATTGCACGGAGTATCTAATTGCATGTTGCCGATGTCTAACAATCAATAATCATCTGTTCGTTCGTTGCAACAACCATAGAAAACCGAATGATTCCTCCGGATACCTTACAGACAAATACACAAGACTAACAGCTACGCTCCTCAAACAAATATGTACACAGAAATAACAGCAGCAAAACAATCACGAATAAAATAGTAAAAGGCAGGTCCAAATTTTAAGCCACGGCCACCTGAAACAGAATTCTAACACATATTAAAGCACAAAACTACAAGCCATTCAAAGAACTCTACGAATTGAAGGCAGCAAAGAAAACAAAACCAAAATTCAAGAATCACTATTCTAATAGGAAAATACACAAATTATCATAATAATCGGTCACAACAATACAGCGAAACAACGAAATACTGTGTCCACCACCACACAACTAATATATCACACAACTTCAACAAATGAAATCACGAAAATAAAACAAGAGTCAGCAGAGAAACATATCAGGAAAGACCCTGAAAACGTGACACATAAATCCACACCACAAAACATCCAAACAACCAACAGACATCATCAATAACACACCGAAAACTAAAAGCATAAGCAAAACAATTCCAAGCTATCAGCTAAACGACAACAACATCATCATCACTCACCAACAACACCACAACCATCATCATCAACAACAACAACACACCTGTTCAAAACCTCAAATCTACAAACAAATCGTCATACAAACACATCTCCAACAAACCCGACCAATCTCACATCCCATAACCTACCTAGGTTCTTCACAAATACTCACCTACATCTATCAAAACGCCTCCAGGCCACCACCAGGCGAATACACTTCCTCAAAACACCACAAATCAACACTCGTCTGTCTCTCAAATCGCCATACACTTCGCCTACTTACACTACAATTACACTCCCACTGACATCCAATCATCGACTACACACAACCGATACACACACACACACAAACACATACACACGTGAAACACATGTCACACTCGCCTCCACACACCAACATACACCTCTTACCTTTCAACAGACTACCACGACACAAACTTTCGCATCACTACTCATCTCCACCTACCACCGAATACACAATATACAACCAAAACATCCATTCTCACACCACACTCATCCACGCACCAATGCATTATCAATTCGATCAACTATATATACACACACACACACGCACACACACAACTGGAATCCTTCAAAATCACTCAACTCTCTGCACTGAGAACTTTACTGCCAACGCTTAGACTTGGGACACTGAATACTTCATAACATGCATTGTCTCTTTTCATCGAAGCCACTTCACCTCTCATAGTTAGGAAGACGTTCTACAACTATTGCACGGAGTATCTAATTGCATGTTGCCGATGTCTAACAATCAATAATCATCTGTTCGTTCGTTGCAACAACCATAGAAAACCGAATGATTCCTCCGGATACCTTACAGACAAATACACAAGACTAACAGCTACGCTCCTCAAACAAATATGTACACAGAAATAACAGCAGCAAAACAATCACGAATAAAATAGTAAAAGGCAGGTCCAAATTTTAAGCCACGGCCACCTGAAACAGAATTCTAACACATATTAAAGCACAAAACTACAAGCCATTCAAAGAACTCTACGAATTGAAGGCAGCAAAGAAAACAAAACCAAAATTCAAGAATCACTATTCTAATAGGAAAATACACAAATTATCATAATAATCGGTCACAACAATACAGCGAAACAACGAAATACTGTGTCCACCACCACACAACTAATATATCACACAACTTCAACAAATGAAATCACGAAAATAAAACAAGAGTCAGCAGAGAAACATATCAGGAAAGACCCTGAAAACGTGACACATAAATCCACACCACAAAACATCCAAACAACCAACAGACATCATCAATAACACACCGAAAACTAAAAGCATAAGCAAAACAATTCCAAGCTATCAGCTAAACGACAACAACATCATCATCACCCAACAACAACACCACAACCATCATCATCAACAACAACAACACACCTGTTCAAAACCTCAAATCTACAAACAAATCGTCATACAAACACATCTCCAACAAACCCGACCAATCTCACATCCCATAACCTACCTAGGTTCTTCACAAATACTCACCTACATCTATCAAAACGCCTCCAGGCCACCACCAGGCGAATACACTTCCTCAAAACACCACAAATCAACACTCGTCTGTCTCTCAAATCGCCATACACTTCGCCTACTTACACTACAATTACACTCCCACTGACATCCAATCATCGACTACACACAACCGATACACACACACACACAAACACATACACACGTGAAACACATGTCACACTCGCCTCCACACACCAACATACACCTCTTACCTTTCAACAGACTACCACGACACAAACTTTCGCATCACTACTCATCTCCACCTACCACCGAATACACAATATACAACCAAAACATCCATTCTCACACCACACTCATCCACGCACCAATGCATTATCAATTCGATCAACTATATATACACACACACACACGCACACACACAACTGGAATCCTTCAAAATCACTCAACTCTCTGCACTGAGAACTTTACTGCCAACGCTTAGACTTGGGACACTGAATACTTCATAACATGCATTGTCTCTTTTCATCGAAGCCACTTCACCTCTCATAGTTAGGAAGACGTTCTACAACTATTGCACGGAGTATCTAATTGCATGTTGCCGATGTCTAACAATCAATAATCATCTGTTCGTTCGTTGCAACAACCATAGAAAACCGAATGATTCCTCCGGATACCTTACAGACAAATACACAAGACTAACAGCTACGCTCCTCAAACAAATATGTACACAGAAATAACAGCAGCAAAACAATCACGAATAAAATAGTAAAAGGCAGGTCCAAATTTTAAGCCACGGCCACCTGAAACAGAATTCTAACACATATTAAAGCACAAAACTACAAGCCATTCAAAGAACTCTACGAATTGAAGGCAGCAAAGAAAACAAAACCAAAATTCAAGAATCACTATTCTAATAGGAAAATACACAAATTATCATAATAATCGGTCACAACAATACAGCGAAACAACGAAATACTGTGTCCACCACCACACAACTAATATATCACACAACTTCAACAAATGAAATCACGAAAATAAAACAAGAGTCAGCAGAGAAACATATCAGGAAAGACCCTGAAAACGTGACACATAAATCCACACCACAAAACATCCAAACAACCAACAGACATCATCAATAACACACCGAAAACTAAAAGCATAAGCAAAACAATTCCAAGCTATCAGCTAAACGACAACAACATCATCATCACTCACCAACAACACCACAACCATCATCATCAACAACAACAACACACCTGTTCAAAACCTCAAATCTACAAACAAATCGTCATACAAACACATCTCCAACAAACCCGACCAATCTCACATCCCATAACCTACCTAGGTTCTTCACAAATACTCACCTACATCTATCAAAACGCCTCCAGGCCACCACCAGGCGAATACACTTCCTCAAAACACCACAAATCAACACTCGTCTGTCTCTCAAATCGCCATACACTTCGCCTACTTACACTACAATTACACTCCCACTGACATCCAATCATCGACTACACACAACCGATACACACACACACACACAAACACATACACACGTGAAACACATGTCACACTCGCCTCCACACACCAACATACACCTCTTACCTTTCAACAGACTACCACGACACAAACTTTCGCATCACTACTCATCTCCACCTACCACCGAATACACAATATACAACCAAAACATCCATTCTCACACCACACTCATCCACGCACCAATGCATTATCAATTCGATCAACTATATATACACACACACACGCACACACACAACTGGAATCCTTCAAAATCACTCAACTCTCTGCACTGAGAACTTTACTGCCAACGCTTAGACTTGGGACACTGAATACTTCATAACATGCATTGTCTCTTTTCATCGAAGCCACTTCACCTCTCATAGTTAGGAAGACGTTCTACAACTATTGCACGGAGTATCTAATTGCATGTTGCCGATGTCTAACAATCAATAATCATCTGTTCGTTCGTTGCAACAACCATAGAAAACCGAATGATTCCTCCGGATACCTTACAGACAAATACACAAGACTAACAGCTACGCTCCTCAAACAAATATGTACACAGAAATAACAGCAGCAAAACAATCACGAATAAAATAGTAAAAGGCAGGTCCAAATTTTAAGCCACGGCCACCTGAAACAGAATTCTAACACATATTAAAGCACAAAACTACAAGCCATTCAAAGAACTCTACGAATTGAAGGCAGCAAAGAAAACAAAACCAAAATTCAAGAATCACTATTCTAATAGGAAAATACACAAATTATCATAATAATCGGTCACAACAATACAGCGAAACAACGAAATACTGTGTCCACCACCACACAACTAATATATCACACAACTTCAACAAATGAAATCACGAAAATAAAACAAGAGTGAGCAGAGAAACATATCAGGAAAGACCCTGAAAACGTGACACATAAATCCACACCACAAAACATCCAAACAACCAACAGACATCATCAATAACACACCGAAAACTAAAAGCATAAGCAAAACAATTCCAAGCTATCAGCTAAACGACAACAACATCATCATCACCCAACAACAACACCACAACCATCATCATCAACAACAACAACACACCTGTTCAAAACCTCAAATCTACAAACAAATCGTCATACAAACACATCTCCAACAAACCCGACCAATCTCACATCCCATAACCTACCTAGGTTCTTCACAAATACTCACCTACATCTATCAAAACGCCTCCAGGCCACCACCAGGCGAATACACTTCCTCAAAACACCACAAATCAACACTCGTCTGTCTCTCAAATCGCCATACACTTCGCCTACTTACACTACAATTACACTCCCACTGACATCCAATCATCGACTACACACAACCGATACACACACACACACACACAAACACATACACACGTGAAACACATGTCACACTCGCCTCCACACACCAACATACACCTCTTACCTTTCAACAGACTACCACGACACAAACTTTCGCATCACTACTCATCTCCACCTACCACCGAATACACAATATACAACCAAAACATCCATTCTCACACCACACTCATCCACGCACCAATGCATTATCAATTCGATCAACTATATATACACACACACACACGCACACACACAACTGGAATCCTTCAAAATCACTCAACTCTCTGCACTGAGAACTTTACTGCCAACGCTTAGACTTGGGACACTGAATACTTCATAACATGCATTGTCTCTTTTCATCGAAGCCACTTCACCTCTCATAGTTAGGAAGACGTTCTACAACTATTGCACGGAGTATCTAATTGCATGTTGCCGATGTCTAACAATCAATAATCATCTGTTCGTTCGTTGCAACAACCATAGAAAACCGAATGATTCCTCCGGATACCTTACAGACAAATACACAAGACTAACAGCTACGCTCCTCAAACAAATATGTACACAGAAATAACAGCAGCAAAACAATCACGAATAAAATAGTAAAAGGCAGGTCCAAATTTTAAGCCACGGCCACCTGAAACAGAATTCTAACACATATTAAAGCACAAAACTACAAGCCATTCAAAGAACTCTACGAATTGAAGGCAGCAAAGAAAACAAAACCAAAATTCAAGAATCACTATTCTAATAGGAAAATACACAAATTATCATAATAATCGGTCACAACAATACAGCGAAACAACGAAATACTGTGTCCACCACCACACAACTAATATATCACACAACTTCAACAAATGAAATCACGAAAATAAAACAAGAGTCAGCAGAGAAACATATCAGGAAAGACCCTGAAAACGTGACACATAAATCCACACCACAAAACATCCAAACAACCAACAGACATCATCAATAACACACCGAAAACTAAAAGCATAAGCAAAACAATTCCAAGCTATCAGCTAAACGACAACAACATCATCATCACCCAACAACAACACCACAACCATCATCATCAACAACAACAACACACCTGTTCAAAACCTCAAATCTACAAACAAATCGTCATACAAACACATCTCCAACAAACCCGACCAATCTCACATCCCATAACCTACCTAGGTTCTTCACAAATACTCACCTACATCTATCAAAACGCCTCCAGGCCACCACCAGGCGAATACACTTCCTCAAAACACCACAAATCAACACTCGTCTGTCTCTCAAATCGCCATACACTTCGCCTACTTACACTACAATTACACTCCCACTGACATCCAATCATCGACTACACACAACCGATACACACACACACACACACAAACACATACACACGTGAAACACATGTCACACTCGCCTCCACACACCAACATACACCTCTTACCTTTCAACAGACTACCACGACACAAACTTTCGCATCACTACTCATCTCCACCTACCACCGAATACACAATATACAACCAAAACATCCATTCTCACACCACACTCATCCACGCACCAATGCATTATCAATTCGATCAACTATATATACACACACACACGCACACACACAACTGGAATCCTTCAAAATCACTCAACTCTCTGCACTGAGAACTTTACTGCCAACGCTTAGACTTGGGACACTGAATACTTCATAACATGCATTGTCTCTTTTCATCGAAGCCACTTCACCTCTCATAGTTAGGAAGACGTTCTACAACTATTGCACGGAGTATCTAATTGCATGTTGCCGATGTCTAACAATCAATAATCATCTGTTCGTTCGTTGCAACAACCATAGAAAACCGAATGATTCCTCCGGATACCTTACAGACAAATACACAAGACTAACAGCTACGCTCCTCAAACAAATATGTACACAGAAATAACAGCAGCAAAACAATCACGAATAAAATAGTAAAAGGCAGGTCCAAATTTTAAGCCACGGCCACCTGAAACAGAATTCTAACACATATTAAAGCACAAAACTACAAGCCATTCAAAGAACTCTACGAATTGAAGGCAGCAAAGAAAACAAAACCAAAATTCAAGAATCACTATTCTAATAGGAAAATACACAAATTATCATAATAATCGGTCACAACAATACAGCGAAACAACGAAATACTGTGTCCACCACCACACAACTAATATATCACACAACTTCAACAAATGAAATCACGAAAATAAAACAAGAGTGAGCAGAGAAACATATCAGGAAAGACCCTGAAAACGTGACACATAAATCCACACCACAAAACATCCAAACAACCAACAGACATCATCAATAACACACCGAAAACTAAAAGCATAAGCAAAACAATTCCAAGCTATCAGCTAAACGACAACAACATCATCATCACCCAACAACAACACCACAACCATCATCATCAACAACAACAACACACCTGTTCAAAACCTCAAATCTACAAACAAATCGTCATACAAACACATCTCCAACAAACCCGACCAATCTCACATCCCATAACCTACCTAGGTTCTTCACAAATACTCACCTACATCTATCAAAACGCCTCCAGGCCACCACCAGGCGAATACACTTCCTCAAAACACCACAAATCAACACTCGTCTGTCTCTCAAATCGCCATACACTTCGCCTACTTACACTACAATTACACTCCCACTGACATCCAATCATCGACTACACACAACCGATACACACACACACACACACAAACACATACACACGTGAAACACATGTCACACTCGCCTCCACACACCAACATACACCTCTTACCTTTCAACAGACTACCACGACACAAACTTTCGCATCACTACTCATCTCCACCTACCACCGAATACACAATATACAACCAAAACATCCATTCTCACACCACACTCATCCACGCACCAATGCATTATCAATTCGATCAACTATATATACACACACACACACGCACACACACAACTGGAATCCTTCAAAATCACTCAACTCTCTGCACTGAGAACTTTACTGCCAACGCTTAGACTTGGGACACTGAATACTTCATAACATGCATTGTCTCTTTTCATCGAAGCCACTTCACCTCTCATAGTTAGGAAGACGTTCTACAACTATTGCACGGAGTATCTAATTGCATGTTGCCGATGTCTAACAATCAATAATCATCTGTTCGTTCGTTGCAACAACCATAGAAAACCGAATGATTCCTCCGGATACCTTACAGACAAATACACAAGACTAACAGCTACGCTCCTCAAACAAATATGTACACAGAAATAACAGCAGCAAAACAATCACGAATAAAATAGTAAAAGGCAGGTCCAAATTTTAAGCCACGGCCACCTGAAACAGAATTCTAACACATATTAAAGCACAAAACTACAAGCCATTCAAAGAACTCTACGAATTGAAGGCAGCAAAGAAAACAAAACCAAAATTCAAGAATCACTATTCTAATAGGAAAATACACAAATTATCATAATAATCGGTCACAACAATACAGCGAAACAACGAAATACTGTGTCCACCACCACACAACTAATATATCACACAACTTCAACAAATGAAATCACGAAAATAAAACAAGAGTCAGCAGAGAAACATATCAGGAAAGACCCTGAAAACGTGACACATAAATCCACACCACAAAACATCCAAACAACCAACAGACATCATCAATAACACACCGAAAACTAAAAGCATAAGCAAAACAATTCCAAGCTATCAGCTAAACGACAACAACATCATCATCACTCACCAACAACACCACAACCATCATCATCAACAACAACAACACACCTGTTCAAAACCTCAAATCTACAAACAAATCGTCATACAAACACATCTCCAACAAACCCGACCAATCTCACATCCCATAACCTACCTAGGTTCTTCACAAATACTCACCTACATCTATCAAAACGCCTCCAGGCCACCACCAGGCGAATACACTTCCTCAAAACACCACAAATCAACACTCGTCTGTCTCTCAAATCGCCATACACTTCGCCTACTTACACTACAATTACACTCCCACTGACATCCAATCATCGACTACACACAACCGATACACACACACACACACACAAACACATACACACGTGAAACACATGTCACACTCGCCTCCACACACCAACATACACCTCTTACCTTTCAACAGACTACCACGACACAAACTTTCGCATCACTACTCATCTCCACCTACCACCGAATACACAATATACAACCAAAACATCCATTCTCACACCACACTCATCCACGCACCAATGCATTATCAATTCGATCAACTATATATACACACACACACACGCACACACACAACTGGAATCCTTCAAAATCACTCAACTCTCTGCACTGAGAACTTTACTGCCAACGCTTAGACTTGGGACACTGAATACTTCATAACATGCATTGTCTCTTTTCATCGAAGCCACTTCACCTCTCATAGTTAGGAAGACGTTCTACAACTATTGCACGGAGTATCTAATTGCATGTTGCCGATGTCTAACAATCAATAATCATCTGTTCGTTCGTTGCAACAACCATAGAAAACCGAATGATTCCTCCGGATACCTTACAGACAAATACACAAGACTAACAGCTACGCTCCTCAAACAAATATGTACACAGAAATAACAGCAGCAAAACAATCACGAATAAAATAGTAAAAGGCAGGTCCAAATTTTAAGCCACGGCCACCTGAAACAGAATTCTAACACATATTAAAGCACAAAACTACAAGCCATTCAAAGAACTCTACGAATTGAAGGCAGCAAAGAAAACAAAACCAAAATTCAAGAATCACTATTCTAATAGGAAAATACACAAATTATCATAATAATCGGTCACAACAATACAGCGAAACAACGAAATACTGTGTCCACCACCACACAACTAATATATCACACAACTTCAACAAATGAAATCACGAAAATAAAACAAGAGTCAGCAGAGAAACATATCAGGAAAGACCCTGAAAACGTGACACATAAATCCACACCACAAAACATCCAAACAACCAACAGACATCATCAATAACACACCGAAAACTAAAAGCATAAGCAAAACAATTCCAAGCTATCAGCTAAACGACAACAACATCATCATCACCCAACAACAACACCACAACCATCATCATCAACAACAACAACACACCTGTTCAAAACCTCAAATCTACAAACAAATCGTCATACAAACACATCTCCAACAAACCCGACCAATCTCACATCCCATAACCTACCTAGGTTCTTCACAAATACTCACCTACATCTATCAAAACGCCTCCAGGCCACCACCAGGCGAATACACTTCCTCAAAACACCACAAATCAACACTCGTCTGTCTCTCAAATCGCCATACACTTCGCCTACTTACACTACAATTACACTCCCACTGACATCCAATCATCGACTACACACAACCGATACACACACACACACACACACAAACACATACACACGTGAAACACATGTCACACTCGCCTCCACACACCAACATACACCTCTTACCTTTCAACAGACTACCACGACACAAACTTTCGCATCACTACTCATCTCCACCTACCACCGAATACACAATATACAACCAAAACATCCATTCTCACACCACACTCATCCACGCACCAATGCATTATCAATTCGATCAACTATATATACACACACACACACGCACACACACAACTGGAATCCTTCAAAATCACTCAACTCTCTGCACTGAGAACTTTACTGCCAACGCTTAGACTTGGGACACTGAATACTTCATAACATGCATTGTCTCTTTTCATCGAAGCCACTTCACCTCTCATAGTTAGGAAGACGTTCTACAACTATTGCACGGAGTATCTAATTGCATGTTGCCGATGTCTAACAATCAATAATCATCTGTTCGTTCGTTGCAACAACCATAGAAAACCGAATGATTCCTCCGGATACCTTACAGACAAATACACAAGACTAACAGCTACGCTCCTCAAACAAATATGTACACAGAAATAACAGCAGCAAAACAATCACGAATAAAATAGTAAAAGGTAGGTCCAAATTTTAAGCCACGGCCACCTGAAACAGAATTCTAACACATATTAAAGCACAAAACTACAAGCCATTCAAAGAACTCTACGAATTGAAGGCAGCAAAGAAAACAAAACCAAAATTCAAGAATCACTATTCTAATAGGAAAATACACAAATTATCATAATAATCGGTCACAACAATACAGCGAAACAACGAAATACTGTGTCCACCACCACACAACTAATATATCACACAACTTCAACAAATGAAATCACGAAAATAAAACAAGAGTCAGCAGAGAAACATATCAGGAAAGACCCTGAAAACGTGACACATAAATCCACACCACAAAACATCCAAACAACCAACAGACATCATCAATAACACACCGAAAACTAAAAGCATAAGCAAAACAATTCCAAGCTATCAGCTAAACGACAACAACATCATCATCACTCACCAACAACACCACAACCATCATCATCAACAACAACAACACACCTGTTCAAAACCTCAAATCTACAAACAAATCGTCATACAAACACATCTCCAACAAACCCGACCAATCTCACATCCCATAACCTACCTAGGTTCTTCACAAATACTCACCTACATCTATCAAAACGCCTCCAGGCCACCACCAGGCGAATACACTTCCTCAAAACACCACAAATCAACACTCGTCTGTCTCTCAAATCGCCATACACTTCGCCTACTTACACTACAATTACACTCCCACTGACATCCAATCATCGACTACACACAACCGATACACACACACACACACACAAACACATACACACGTGAAACACATGTCACACTCGCCTCCACACACCAACATACACCTCTTACCTTTCAACAGACTACCACGACACAAACTTTCGCATCACTACTCATCTCCACCTACCACCGAATACACAATATACAACCAAAACATCCATTCTCACACCACACTCATCCACGCACCAATGCATTATCAATTCGATCAACTATATATACACACACACACGCACACACACAACTGGAATCCTTCAAAATCACTCAACTCTCTGCACTGAGAACTTTACTGCCAACGCTTAGACTTGGGACACTGAATACTTCATAACATGCATTGTCTCTTTTCATCGAAGCCACTTCACCTCTCATAGTTAGGAAGACGTTCTACAACTATTGCACGGAGTATCTAATTGCATGTTGCCGATGTCTAACAATCAATAATCATCTGTTCGTTCGTTGCAACAACCATAGAAAACCGAATGATTCCTCCGGATACCTTACAGACAAATACACAAGACTAACAGCTACGCTCCTCAAACAAATATGTACACAGAAATAACAGCAGCAAAACAATCACGAATAAAATAGTAAAAGGCAGGTCCAAATTTTAAGCCACGGCCACCTGAAACAGAATTCTAACACATATTAAAGCACAAAACTACAAGCCATTCAAAGAACTCTACGAATTGAAGGCAGCAAAGAAAACAAAACCAAAATTCAAGAATCACTATTCTAATAGGAAAATACACAAATTATCATAATAATCGGTCACAACAATACAGCGAAACAACGAAATACTGTGTCCACCACCACACAACTAATATATCACACAACTTCAACAAATGAAATCACGAAAATAAAACAAGAGTCAGCAGAGAAACATATCAGGAAAGACCCTGAAAACGTGACACATAAATCCACACCACAAAACATCCAAACAACCAACAGACATCATCAATAACACACCGAAAACTAAAAGCATAAGCAAAACAATTCCAAGCTATCAGCTAAACGACAACAACATCATCATCACCCAACAACAACACCACAACCATCATCATCAACAACAACAACACACCTGTTCAAAACCTCAAATCTACAAACAAATCGTCATACAAACACATCTCCAACAAACCCGACCAATCTCACATCCCATAACCTACCTAGGTTCTTCACAAATACTCACCTACATCTATCAAAACGCCTCCAGGCCACCACCAGGCGAATACACTTCCTCAAAACACCACAAATCAACACTCGTCTGTCTCTCAAATCGCCATACACTTCGCCTACTTACACTACAATTACACTCCCACTGACATCCAATCATCGACTACACACAACCGATACACACACACACACAAACACATACACACGTGAAACACATGTCACACTCGCCTCCACACACCAACATACACCTCTTACCTTTCAACAGACTACCACGACACAAACTTTCGCATCACTACTCATCTCCACCTACCACCGAATACACAATATACAACCAAAACATCCATTCTCACACCACACTCATCCACGCACCAATGCATTATCAATTCGATCAACTATATATACACACACACACACGCACACACACAACTGGAATCCTTCAAAATCACTCAACTCTCTGCACTGAGAACTTTACTGCCAACGCTTAGACTTGGGACACTGAATACTTCATAACATGCATTGTCTCTTTTCATCGAAGCCACTTCACCTCTCATAGTTAGGAAGACGTTCTACAACTATTGCACGGAGTATCTAATTGCATGTTGCCGATGTCTAACAATCAATAATCATCTGTTCGTTCGTTGCAACAACCATAGAAAACCGAATGATTCCTCCGGATACCTTACAGACAAATACACAAGACTAACAGCTACGCTCCTCAAACAAATATGTACACAGAAATAACAGCAGCAAAACAATCACGAATAAAATAGTAAAAGGCAGGTCCAAATTTTAAGCCACGGCCACCTGAAACAGAATTCTAACACATATTAAAGCACAAAACTACAAGCCATTCAAAGAACTCTACGAATTGAAGGCAGCAAAGAAAACAAAACCAAAATTCAAGAATCACTATTCTAATAGGAAAATACACAAATTATCATAATAATCGGTCACAACAATACAGCGAAACAACGAAATACTGTGTCCACCACCACACAACTAATATATCACACAACTTCAACAAATGAAATCACGAAAATAAAACAAGAGTCAGCAGAGAAACATATCAGGAAAGACCCTGAAAACGTGACACATAAATCCACACCACAAAACATCCAAACAACCAACAGACATCATCAATAACACACCGAAAACTAAAAGCATAAGCAAAACAATTCCAAGCTATCAGCTAAACGACAACAACATCATCATCACCCAACAACAACACCACAACCATCATCATCA